>CM053582.1:182146941-182159240 GCA_028627135.1 Pseudochirops cupreus | reverse complement strand
TGTATACTTCCAGCAGACTGGATAATAAAGACTCCCAGACCGAGGCCCAAGACGGCGATCCGTCCAGGCCACTCAACGCGAGAGTTCTGGCCGAGAATAATTGCTCAGTCCCCCTGCTGCCTGCAGGCCGCGGGCGGGAAGCTGCAAAGCTGAGGCGGGTGCAAAACCTCTGCCTTTAGCTTTTCTGCTCTGGAGGCCTTCTGGCCGGACTGCTTATCATCTCCCCCTTTCACAAATCCCATTCATAGCTGCCGCTAATCCGCTCACCTGAAGCTCCTTAGGTCCTGAGCTCCTCCCGTCCAGCCGCCCGTGGGGCACAGCCTCGGCTTCAGGCCAGGCTGGTTTCGGTTCGCAGCGCTGATATGGTTCCTCGTAGCTGAGCTGACTTTAGTGGGAAGTATCTTTGTATGCGTTTTGGAGTTCTAGGATTGGTTTAGAGTCCTATTTTATGGGTATTTTGGGGTGGCTATGTGAGAGCTGCGATGTGTTGCTGCTGCTACGCTGCCATCTTGGCTCCGCCCCCTCCTTCAGCTCTTTTCAACAGCCTTTGAGTAGGAGCAATGGAGGAGCAGAATAGGAGTAATCTTTAGCTGATATTTAGCAAAGGCTAAGCAATAACAAGACCCAGGGATGAGAGATTTGAGAGTAGATGACCATGTAGAGTTGAATTGGTTGACTACAGAGTTAATATTGAAAAAGGGTGAAAATGAGGTCAGGAATGATGACTTGAGAAAGTATTGAGGAATGGAGAATTTGGTCATAGTAAGAGCAAAGATGTTTTACAGATATGAAGCATAGAGAGAGAAGGAATGAGAGGATATTAGGGTCATATAAAGAATATTAGAATTTTTGATTAAAGAAGTCGGTAAATGGTAGAGATTCTGGGTGTACTGCTGAGATAGAGTGCCAAAGTAGGTCATGAAATTTAGGGAGACTGAGGAGTTGGTAGGTTGTGATGTCTTTCCTGAAATATATCCAGGGGGGTTTTCAATAGGGCTATCACCTCCCTTATTTTAGAAACAAAGACTTTTTCAAATGAACTGTTTTCTTATATCTCCAGTTCAAAAATATTAATTAGGCAAACATTAAATGCTGACTGAATATAGAGAACTCTATTAGTAGCTGGGGAAGCTACAAAGTTTACAGAGGTCATGGCTTCAGGAAACTTACATTCTAGTAACTGTGCCCAAGTATATTTGAACCAAATTGAACCAACTTTATATTCATCTACAGCACTTTCTTAAAGCTTTAAATCTGTGATCCTATGATCCAAATTAAATTTTATTTAATTATTTTCATTCCACTAGTCTAGACACTAGAGATCTTTTAGGTCCAATTACAGCATGTGATATATTAACAATCTCAGCCTCGTGCCATTGAACCTGACAAGTAACCTTATATACTTCTATAGTGACGGTAGTAGAAGAGAAGAGTTCTAAGGCTGCATAGTCCTTAGGCTGTGAGTAGACCTTTTTTCTAATCATTGTTATCTTTGTTTAATAACTGTTGAATTTGAGCCATACCCATATTGATATTCTCAACATTACTAAAACCAGAAAGTATAAATAAGTTACAACTGAAAGGATCCTTTTCAAAGGGGCAAATAAGGGAATTGATTTCATTCTGTCTCTCTGTGTACCCAAAGGCAACAAGAAATATAATTTTACGTGACACTTGGTCATCTCTCAATATTCATAGAGAACAGGTAAGTGTGATGCCATGGCAACAATACATTATATAACCTGGTGCCACAGGTTGCATAAGAATCTTCTCATTGGTGGAGAATGATTACTCAATGCTCTATATCTATGAGAGAGTCAGAGCTGGTGAGAACTTGTTGGAGGAGAGATTCTTGGTTTCCTGGCTTCCATCTTCTAGAGAGGAGACTATCAGTTGCAGATTCTTGGAGGAAAAGACTCTGAGAAGAGAAGAAGCCAGCATATGACTCAAATCAGTGCCTCAATAATGTCCCTATCCCTCACTTAACTTGTTAGAGAATTTGTGAGATTTGTCCCTTGGAGCAAGAAAAGGGACTCCTCCTCCTCCTCCTCCTCCTTCTCTTCCTCCTCCTCCTCCTCCTCCTCCTCCTCCTCCTCCTCCTCCTCCTTCTTCTTCTTCTTCTTCTTCTTCTTCTTCTTCTTCTTCTTCTTCTTCTTCTTCTTCTTCTTCTTCTTCTCTCTCTCTCTCTCTCTCTCTCTCTCTCTCTCTCTCTCTCAGGTTCAGACATCTTACTCCCAGGAATAAAGGTCTCATTTGTTCTGTGGATTTTCTGATATGTTCTAATCTGTATAATCCCTGGATTCTCTGAAATCTCTGTGTTCCCAGTTTGGGTTTATTTGCTATTCACTCTGTCTTTGTGGGACTGATGGCTGGTAGGAAAGAAATCAAGTCATTATGTAGCTTAGAGCACTCCGAGCACTCCTTTCCCATTAAGTGAGAGTATGCAGGAGTGCTTACTTCCTCACTAAACTAGCACTTCCGGGGGCTGGGGGGTGGGAGATAGATATAATTCTGGCCCCGTATCCTCTCTGAGGAGAGCAGAGCAGCCAGCCTTGTGGGGCTATCAGCCTGTGCCTCTCCTGGGCAGGAGGGTAGGTGTAGGTGGAAGAAACGCTGGAGATATCTATTCATACCTCCCTATGTGTCACATCTGGACAGATGCATGTGGCCACACACAATTTACACTGGCAACAGATATACAACCCGTACATAAATAGGTATAGCTTATACTTCTATGGCTCTTTCAGAAGATAAAGAAGGGAAAAGCTACACAGAACGTAAGAAGATGATTCACTTGGAGTCAACGTAGATCTTGATAATTGACGACTTCAACCAACCAACCAACAAGCATTTATTAAGCATTTGTTGTATGCCAGCCACTAGGTGTTGGGGATATAATTTTTTTAAAGCAACTTTTTTTCAAGGAGTTTACATGGAATGTGAAGGTGGAAATGAAAGAGGATGACAAAAAGATGTGTTGGAAAATATGGCATGGAGGAAAAAAAGATCTCTGAAATATATAGAAGCTTTTTTACTCATCCAAAGTTAGTATTTTCTTTATTCTCTTCAGTATTTCATTCATTGATGCTTTAAAAATTATGTTTCCATGTATGTCCAAGGATTTCCCCTCTGATCTCTCTGTGTCTCTGTCTCTGTCTCTCTTTCTTTCTCTTTTTGTTGAGACAATCAGGGTTAAGTGGCTTGCCCAGGGTCACAAGGCTAGTAAGTGTCAAGTGCCTGAGGCTGGATTTGAACTCAGGACCTGCTGCTGACTCTGGGGTCAGTAATGCGCCACCCAGCTACCCGCATCATCTCTTATAATAAATAAAAATTAATTAATCAAAACAAAACAACTCTTTCATTGCCTCTTATAGCATATGCAACAACATATATCCAGATTAGTTTTTTAAAGAAGAGAGTCAAAATGCATTAATGCATTGAAACACTGAACATCAGAGAAAAAAATGAAATGGACAAGAAATTAACAGCTGCAGATACAACAGCATTTAGGAATGAGCTCTGTGTATAACCTGGTCATCAAACAGTTGCAAGAAAGATAAAAATCAATACCAAATTGGAGGAAAATAAAGTTTAGAATGATCTGTTATGTTCACGGAACTACAATAGCTACAATCTAGCTAAACAAATTGTGGCCTCCAAAAATGGGAAGTGGGCAAAATGAGCTTATCACCATTTCTCAGAGGAATTTGACCAGTGAAACATAATCACAATGAGGAATCCTAGCTAACTTAAAAACTGCCCCAGCCGGCAATATTATTGCCAAGAAAAGAAGTATGACAGCAAAGAGAAGCACTGAATTTCAATACAAGCTTATTTGTAAAACAGTGCCAAAGACAATGAAAAGTAGCTGGGTGGCACAGTGGAGAGAGTGCTGAGCTTGGAGTCAGGAAGACTCATCTTTATGAGTTCAAATCTGGCTCAGACATTTGCTAGCTGTGTAACTATAGACAAATAACTTAACCATGTTTGCCTCAGTTTCTTCATCTGTAAAATGAGCTGGAGAAGGAAAAGGAAAATGACTCCAAATATCTTTGCCTTCAGAAGGGGTCATTAAGAGTTGAATATGACTAAAAAACAACAGAAAACAACAACCAAAGATAATGTCTTTATGTTAGGGCTGGGTTCTGTATACTTCTGGGGGTAATGTCTGAACTGAGGTTTTTCTTTTGCATCCTTCTGTTGCTTTCTTTCTTCTCGTATCAAATGTGTTATCACAGGATCTCAGGGACATCTCTTAAAAGCTTTCAGTGCTCCTAAAGTGGTGTGATCTGGGGCAAAATCTGATCAATGCCTTCCTGTTATGAGCTCTGCAAGGTCCTGACCTGGGTTGGGTCTGGCCAACTCTCCTGTTGGTTTGTCCTTGATTGGCATTCTAAATAGATTCCGCAAGACTCAGTCACTATCAGGCAGTTTGAAAGCTCTGCAGGTTCTGAACAAGAAAACTGAAGGCTCCTCTTTGGTCTGAGTTTTCTGCCGTTGGTATTCCCTTCCAGAATTCAGACTGTGCCTGAGGTCTGGCAATAAGACTGCTCTGCTCCTGGGATCATATCCACATAGCTACTGCTTCCTTCTGAAGGTGCTCCTTGCTCTGTACCTAGCCTAGGGCCTTAGATCACTCCTCACCCTGTAAAACCATTGCTAGGGGTAGGTCCCTTCCTTAGACTGCCCTAGGTCTGTGACCTACCACTGGGTAGTGAGTGACAGAGCTACCAGTTAGTACTTGTTACCAGATCCTGCCCAAGGTCAGGGTCCCTCTGTGACATCTTGTTGCTCTGGTACAACCTTGTTTCTCTTTCATTTCAAGTACATTAGAATAAGCTATAAAGTGTATCCTTGGCTGGATCTAATCTCCAGTGTCTGCAGACTTCTTTGTCTATCTCCTTATGCCACGTATGATGGAAAAAAAATGGCTTGGGATTTTTTTCTTGGATTCCCAAGGAGGACATGATCTGGTGCATTTTCCAGATCATTGTGAAGGAGGTGTATTAGAGAAGCTGGGATGTCTTCCTGTCATTTTGTCTATCAATACGTATTATTGTCTTATAAAAAAAAGGAAATGTATTTCTGGCAAAAACAAGTTTATAGTCTTCTAAACCAGGTTATCCCAAGAGTATTTGTAGATTAAAACAGAAGAGAGATAACTTATGAATGTATAATAGAATGGAACAACCCGAATTTCTTTGATGATCTATAATCATTAAGGTAATATCAAAACTACAGCATCTTGACTTGACAATCTCAGTGCTTGCTGAGAAGTGAGAATGGCACGTAGGACCATAGAATCATATATTCAGGAATGGCAAGAGACCTTAGTGAACATTAGCCTCATCTCCTCATTTTTAGAGATGATGATACTAAATCACAGAAAGGTTCAGTCACTTCCCTTCATCTCCCATTACCTCTGGCAAATACCAGATGTAAAATTTGAACTCACATCTTCCTGAACCCAAGTCCAATACTCTAGCTACTATACTGGGCTGCTAATAAGATATTGATAAAGTCTACCCCAATTCCAAATCCCATGATCCAGTGATTTTTTTGTTGTTCAGTTGTGCCTGACTCTTCATGACCCCATTTAGGGTTTCCTGGCAAAGATACTGGAGTGTTCTGCCATTTCCTTCTCCAGCTCATTTTATAAATGAGAAACTGAGGCAAGCAGGGTTAGGTGACTTGACCAGAGTCACACAATTAGTAAGTATCTGAGGCCAGATTTGAACTCATGAGAAGGATTTCTCCTGATTCCAAGCCCAGCACCCTATTCACTGTACCACTTAGCTGCCCAGCAATTACTGAATCCTATTTATTCTTTCTTTGAGATGCCTCTCACATCTCTCCTTTCCTTTTCATTCCCATGCCCCCTTTTCTAGATCATATCCTTATCACCTTGTACCAGGTTCATTGAAATAGGCACCTCATTCTTCTCTTTGCTCTTAGTCTCTCCCCTCTTGAACTCAAACAGTACACAATATTAGTAAACACCTCAGTGGTTCCCCAATAAGATGAAGTTCAAATTACATAGTCTAATCTTTAAAGATCTGCCTTCAGCCAACCTTTCTACCTATATTGTCAGTTCTCCCTTACAGAAGTTTCACCCTAGCCCAAAGGATCACTCCCTCATCTTGGAGCCAGCTTTGTTTATGATTAATGCCCCCAAACTCATATCTCCACCCATTGTTGCAACTCATTGTTTATGACTTGTAGCTGCTTTATAGAAAATGAAAGTAAATACTGCAATGGCAAATGTTGCCATAATTTATAGTAAGACCATTTAAGCAAGAAGCAAATAGCAAGGGAAATGACTAATACTTGAATAATTTGCTGCATATACAAATAGCATCATAATTGGCTCTCAGACTGGGGAAAAGATCATAAAAATCTTTTATAACATTCCTAATTGTGCCCCAAATTGAAAACTAAGAGTTTATGGCTGAAAAAGGGAACATAATTCAAGAGTCCTGTCTTTCGTGCATAATGTACTTGGGGAGGGAGTTGAACTCTGCACATATCAGCTTTTTGTGTATGTATGTGTGTGGGAAGATATAAATATATTTACTGACTTTCAATTTAATCTTGATCCTAGCAAAGGGAAAAAAAAAGACACTGACTTGAAGAAAGAAACTTTGGTCAAGTTCTTTAAAACATTTTTGACTTTGAGAGATCTAAGTGTGAATTTTCTGAAAATTTGTGAGTAGGTTGGACAAAGTCCACATTAGTTCATCACAGCTCAAAGCTGGATCTGTTCTGGGTAAGTCTGGCTATGGAGAAAGTTTTACTTTCCGTTACTTAACAGCACTGAAGTCAGGAGGAAGTGGTAGTCTGAACTGAAGGTCTTGCTTGGATCAAAAAAAATTTTAAACCAAAAATTATATAGAAATATTCCTTAGAGTTCACCTAAGAGGCCATCCTTGCTTCTTTTTCTTTCCTCTGATTTATCCTCCTATTCTTACCTCAACTGTTGGGAAGACTTTGGGGGGTGCAAGTCATTTGTGAACCTCTTGGTGAGTTTATTGACTTGTTGAGTTTAGGGGTATGAGTACACAAAATTAGTCTCATTGCCTTGTCTCTCCACTCTCCTATCTGTCCTCTACATGGTTGCTGAAGTGACTCTAAAGGGACACCTGTACATTCTAGGACCCAACTCAATAATATCTACTGTTTCCGTTTTACTTCCAAGATCAGTTGGTCAGTCAACAAAAATTTATTAAGTTTCCACTATGTGCCAGAGACTGTGCTAAGCACTGGGGATACAAAAAGAGGCCTAGTCATTGCTCTCGAGGAGTTCACAATCTAATGGGTAATTATAATAACATTTATATAGTACCTCCTTTGTGCCAGACACTGTGAAAACCATCTTGTAAGTAGTTCATTTGAAATGCATCACTCTCTTTCATGTACTCTGTGGTACAGCTAGACTGACCTTGTTATTCCTCATATACAACATTCCATCTCCCATCTACGTGCCTTCATACTAGCAACCCTTCTGCTTGAGCCCTTTCCTGATCTTCCCAGTTGCTAATTGCTTTTACTTCAAAATTCTCTCACATATTACCTTAAATATATTTCATATATACTTATATATATGTAAATGTTGTCTCCCATGATAGAAAGTAAACTCTTCCAGGGCAAGAACTATTTTCATTTTGTAAAATTTTGTATTTCTAGTAGCTGGCATTTTTTTGCCCAGGAGATGGCAGCAATGGACCAGCAATAGCAAAGTCTGCAAGGACTACTTGGCCCAAGCAAGAGTCAGAACCAAGGAACAAGGAATAATGTGGAGGAGCAAATCTAGAATTCGCCAGAATCTACTGATGGGGGGAGGCTAGGTGGCACAGTTGGAGGTGGCTGGTGGCTCAGTGAATGGAACACCAATTCTAGAGTCAGGAGGACCTGAGTTCAAATGTGGCCTCAGACACATAATACTTACTCAGCCATGTGACCTTGAACAAGTCACTTAACCCCAACTGCCCTCCAAAAAAAAAAAAAAGAACGCCAGAATCTACTGATAGTGTGAATTTGGAGGATGATGCTGGTCTGGAGGACAGGGTTGAGTCTTATTGATCCCAAGTTCTTTCTCCTTTATAAGGCCTCAACCTCATTTTTAGTAAAACATGTTTTAAAGGCTGAAGGACTGTACAAATCCCTAGAAAGATGGAAGAATGGTGGGCTTTCTAGTAATCCCGAACACTTTCCCCTTGTTGGAAATACTCACTGCCAGAGAAGGACTCCAAATTGGTGAGGCAATGTTCTGTAGGAGTATGGGACATGAAAGTTTCTAACATTTTCCAGAAATGGATTGGGTTGGGGTATCAAGTCTTGGCATAGCCAGCTTGAGGAAAATAAACATAGGTCCACAAATCAGAGAAGTTTGATTGACTACCACATCTACTAATGAAGACTAGTGAGGCCAGACTCAATCCCTAAGAGAGAGGAGGTGAGGCATGTAGCCAGAAATAATTAGAATGACTAATGAAGTCATGTATATAGTCATTGGCTCCAAAGAAATCTTGCCAAATCCTGTTTATCCTCATTTGTCCTACTCATGATTGATATATTTGAAAGTGCTTAGAGTTGGCTAATATTGTATTGGTGGATTTGTAAAAGATGTCACCTCTTTTAGTCTTCCTGAGTATAAAACAGACCTAGCCCTAACTATTTCAGGCCCCTTGGAATTGATCTGCAATTCTAGGCAATATGGGTTGTATTAACATATTTTTGGCTTTACTTCTCAAGAATAGAAAAATTTTGAAAATGAAGTGGAAGCAGATGTTTCCAACTCTCCTTTTGTGTGTGTTTATCACCAGCGGTTTGTATGATGTAATGGATTTTGCAGTAAGATTTGAGGATTGTGTGGTCGTGTTTCTATTCCTTTAATTCCTATACTTTCCTAGCTTTAATGCACATAGGAATCTATGAATTCTAATTTCTAAGAAAGAAATGAAGTTAGACTGGCATGTTCAGTTTTGATGAAACCATTTTTTCTCTAGCTAGGTGGTGCAGTGGATAGAATGCCAGGCCTGGAGTAAGGAAGACTCATCTTTGTGAGTTCGAATCTGGCCTCAGATCCTTACCAGCTGTGTGACTTAGGGTAAATCATTGAACCTTGTTTGCCTCCGTTTTCTCATCTGTAAAATGAGCTGGAGAAGAAAATGTAACTCTTGCTAGTGTATTTTTTCAAGAAAATCCCAAATGGGGTTACGAAGAGTTAGATATTGATTGAAATGACTGAACATGCTGTCTTTGTATGATTACCACTTCCTTTTTTAAATGTTCATTACCATCCCTTCAATGAGTTGCTTCACGATACCTTTCATTTCACGACTTTGTGTACATTTACATTTATTGACTTTATAATTATGCTGTAAATATTTTATATGTACTTGTCTCCTTGATTAGAATTCAATCCCCTTAGTAGTATGCATTATTTCATTCTCTATACTTGTACCCCAGTATCTAGCACAGTGACTGGCACATAGGTGATAATAAATACTTATTAATTGATTAAAACATTTATACTTGCCCTTCTCTAGTTCTCTCCTATGATCCCTCAAAGATCGCTGGCAGAGACTGAATAATCATGTCCACTGGTTGAAAAAGGAATTCCTGTCTGGGCCGGAAACCCAAATAGAAGACCCTGGAATCCTTTCTAGTTCCAAGCTCCTGTGACTTAGATTTACATGCCACTTTTCACTTAATTTACAAGAGGAAAGGAGGTTTAACAAGTGTAATGGGGATAGAGAAGAATGTAGAAATAGATCCTACTGAAGGAAACCAAAATAGAATTTTGAAGGGTTTGAATGGCAGAGTAGAACAAACAGAAAGTAAAGAAGATGAGAGCATTGTCCAAGGAGAATAGCATAGGACGCCTGCCAGTTGAGGATAAGAGCTTTATGTTTTCTCCTAAGTAAATGAAAACAGGGCATGGATTTATATAAAGAATTCAAAAGGTTCAATATTCACTAAAAGGAGAAGATGAAGGCATTCGTGTCATTAATAAATCATGATATTAAGAAATGCAAAACTTTATTTTAAGAGTTATTCTGTTATTTAGTAGAGTTCAAAGTTAACAACAAATAATAAAAATGTAGACAGAGCCAGGGATCTGCAAGTAGATTTGGAATTTTATTTATTATTTAGTCTAACCTAAAAGCAGCCATTAAGATTTCACATTTTTGAGTTAAAAGGAAACAAAATAAATCACAAACAAGGTATGGTTCAGGCTGATTCCCTCTGTTTTAGTATTTTTTTTTTAGTAAGTCACAGTGAAGTTGCCATTTTCCAGATGTTTTCACTGGCATTCTAAAGAAAAAAAAATTGTGGCTATCTAAAATATTGTCTTTTTCCATTAAATTTTGGAAAACTTCAGCTTAAGGAAGAGGAAGTTTACCTTCTTTCCCCTTCCTTCCCTTCTACTTCCTTCTCTTTTTCCTTCCCTTTCCCTTCCCTTACACATTGTTTTCCCTTTCTTTTTTGCCCCTTTCCCTCCCTATCTTGCCTGAGTTGTGAGTGAAGGGGATACTTACAGGGCCCTATCCCACTCTGATCGGCACAGGAGCTTTGACTCTTCTGTTTCAGCCCTGTGTTGTTTCACCTCCCCTTAGGCAACCTGGTAACTTTCCACTTCCAGGAGCTTAACATATAATACCAAAATTAGTATGGACACTAGATTGGTCTAGGACATTACAGACTAGATCTTCTGAGCTCAGGAGATCTGGAATTTTCATGCTCCACAATAGAAGGGATTATGAGTATTCACAATTACATCCAACAAGGAATCTTATTTTTTAATTTAATTTAATTTTAATTTAGTATTTTTTTCAAATTTCCAGATAAATGTAATTAAAATTTATTGCTGTGATAGTAAACATTTGAAATGTTCTCAAATTAATCCCATTATTCACATTAGTCATGGAGAAATTGTTTAAAAGCGTCAGTAAGTTTAAGTAATAATAATAGCTAACGTTTAAATAGCATCTACTGTATGCCAGTCTGTACTAAGCACTGTATTAAGTGCTTAACAATTATCATCTCATTTGATCCTCTCCAAAACTCTGAAGGGTAGGTGCTATGATTACTCCCATTTTACACATGAGGAAATTGAAGGAAACAGAGATTAAGTGACTTGCCCAGGATCATACAACCAGTAAGTCTCTGAGGCTGGATTTGAATTCCAGTCTTTTGGATTCCAGATTCAGTGCTCTATCTACTGCACCACCTAGTAAGTCCTATAAGAGAAGTGTGTGTGTGTGTGTGTGTGTGTGTGTGTGTGTGTGTGTGTGTACAATTGTGTAAGATATTTCAAATACTTCACACATTTTATTGAGAGGCAGCATTGATGCAATGCGATGTCCTCTAGACTTGGAATCAAGGTACCTAGATATGAATACTGACTGTGATACCTGCTAGCTGAGTGACACTGAAGAATTCTCTTTACTTTTTGGAACCTTAGTTTTCCCATCTGTAAAATGGGGGCAATAATACTTGTACTACCCTACCTCACAGAGCAGCTACAAAGAAAGGTTTTTATAAATTTTAAAGTGTGAGTTTAAAAAGAGAATACATTTGGGGAAAAATTATATTAAAAAAAGTAACAATGGAAAGTGTCCTGTCCCTATTTCATAGAAAAAAATAGAACCACGAGGAAGCCAATTGGTTTTGCTTTAATTCCATAGTTAGCCAGATTTGCAAAGATGGGATTTTATCTTCCTGTTTTGCAGGTCAGGACATTACCAACCACCAAGTTGTAACATATGCTTATCTGTATAATTTGTCAAAGAAATGCCTAATATTACAGGGGTGGGAAACCTGAGGCCACATGTGACCTTGTAGGTCCTTGAGTGAGGCCTTGTAGGTCCTTGAGTCCAAGCTTTACAGAACAAATCTTTTTATTAAGGGGATTTGTTCTGTGAAGTTCAGAATTAGTCAAAGGGCTGTGCTTGAGGAGATAGAGGGTCACATGTGGTCTTGAAACTGCAGGTTCCACAATAGAAAAGTATTAGCTTAGGATTCAAGAGGCCTGAATTCCAATCTTGGCCCTTCTACTAACTAACTGTATGAACTTGAGAACATTGCCAATCTTTCTGGGACTCAGTTATCATCTATTAAATGAGGATTTTAGACTAAACTAGACAAAACTCTCTAGGCTACCTTCAAGCTTGAACATTCTGTGATCCTATATTCCTACTACCTAAATTTCTGATATATATATATACATATATATATATATATACATATATATATATATATATATATATATATATATATATATATATATATATATA
>CM053582.1:182109943-182146841 GCA_028627135.1 Pseudochirops cupreus | reverse complement strand
AGACAAAGATAATGGAGAATCCCAAAATCATTACATACAAAGACTAATAAAAGCTCTTCAGAGGCTTAGCTTTCAGACTGCCCTCTGACATATCCTTTTCCTCTTCTGACTCCCACAACTGAATTTGCTGCAGGCACAAGAATTCCTCCTTATGCTTCTGACAAAAAATGTTATGACTAAGGTTCAGGTTGACTGATGAGACCAGGTGAGACATGATACAGAATGTGTAGATTTTAATATTTCATTTTATTTCTTATATAAAAAGAGCAAAAAATTAGATTCCTTTCAGGAAGACTCAGGACCACAAAGGAACACTTCACCTATCCAATTGCTTCTATCTGATCTCAAAATCCTCCACATAGAAATACAGGAAAACTTTTTCCAATTCACTTTTGTAATGAAGTTAAATTGAGTTAAGAGAGTTGGCTGAAGGGCCCCCCTCCCCACTTTGTTCACAGGTGTGGAAACACAGAAACATATCACAATTGTTTTCAGAAGACTTGTGAATCAGGAATCTAACATCTGTTTCTTCTCATCCCATCAATGTCAGGGATTATAAATAAAAAAGGAAATCAGATAATTACCAGTTATTCAGTACTACCATGATTTGTTGTATAAAATGCTAAAGGTCTATCCTGACCATACTTTCAGATGCTAGTTACTGGTATCTGCATCTTTTTTTTTTTTATCTTTTAATTATTTGGAAGAATTTACATCACTGGTTGTGAGGGATAGAGTCAATATCATTTGTTTATAGATAGTCTAATAAAATGATTCTATAATTAGAGCCAGAGCTAGGACTAAACATAGGTAAGGCACAAGCCATCAAGGGCATAGCATGCAATGAAGCTAAGGAATGTACATTTTTAATATTGATTTTTATCCCATCCTTTAACACTCATCTCAAATTCCTTCCCCTTCATGAGGTTGCCCTGATCTCCCTGTTGATTCTATCAATAAATTTAAAAAAATTATTATTTTAATGATATATTTTATTTTTATATACCAACGTCTTCCAATATATACCTTTCCTATTCCTTCCCAAAGGGTCATCCCTTCTAACAAAAAATAAAAAGGAGGGAGAAAAAAGGCAAGAACGAATAATCAACATTCCAACAAGACCAACATTGTACGTAGAGTTCAATATTCAGAGTTTCTGTACTCTCCAAAGAAGGTAGGGTGTACATTCTCATCTTTTCTTTAAGGTCAAGATTGGTCATTATAATTTTACAGAATTCAGTTTCGTTGTTGTACGATTATTTTTCCATCTCTATTGTTGAGATCACGGTAAATATCATTTCCCTGGTTTAGCTTAGCTCTCTTTGCATCACACTTCACTGGGCAATTTTGAGGATGAAATGAGATAATGTTTGCAAAGTATTTAGCACAGTGTCTGCCACATAGTAGAGAATAAATGCTTATTAGTTTCCTTCTCCCTTTCCCATGATTTCCTATTTGCATCATATTCCACATTTTTACAGCACCTTAATATGTCATCATATTCATGGACCACAACTTTTAGTAAGTCTTTAATAAGTACCTATTATGTGTCAGACACTGGGTTATGTGCTGGAAATACAAAGATCAAAGTGAGACAATTCCTCCCCTCCTGTAGTTTATATTCTATAGTGGTATAAACATCTTCAAAGATAAGTAAATACAATTTATATAGAAAATAAGTCTAAAGGAATTTTGGTGAGGGCTGGGGGCAACAGCTGTCAGTATTTATTTTAAAAATGTACAGAATGTGTTCTAAACTATTTAGAAAAAAATACCATTATGCTTATTTAATTTCTTCCATTTTTTCTTTCAGTGTTCTGATGGAAAAATTGGAGATGATATTCTTGATTAACTTGTAAAAATCTCTTATAGATTATCCTATAGAATACAATAAGATTGCACTAAATATAGTGATAAATGAGCAACTCAAAGAACAAGTCATACAAAATAAATGTCCATGATTTCCTTGGTATTCTGGTTTTAGAAGTACATGTAAAATTATTTTCTTGTTATTTTCTGGTGAGTTTGCTTCCTTTATTTGTGTCCTGAAAGGCAGCGTTAATGAGCTGTCCCTTCCTTTGTATTTCCTCTGTGTACCTGCTTTTCTCTTTGGAGGCAAACAGAAAATCCACCCTCAAAGTGGCAACAATATGAGCTATCCTTGAGTGAAATGAGGGCTGGGCGTGGGGAGATTAACATTTCTGATGATGACCAATATTTCTATATGTTTTCCTTCCACTCTTCTTTCAGGTTCTGCCAATCAGAAAGGTCTTTGAATATGAAGCCAACTATAGAATGTTATCTCTCAGCTAAAGGTCAGTCTAACTTTTGGAGAGGCTCTTCATCAGAAGATTAGCTATCAAATCATAAATGTTCAAGCTTACTACAACAGATGCCAAAGTAATATTTCTAAAGCACAAGCCTGATCATACCATTTCCCTGATCAAGAAACTCTGTTACTATTGGGACAAGAGGCCAACTACTGTGTTTGGTCTTTAAAGCCCTTCTCAGTCTGAAGAGTACATTCTACATTTCTGTCATTTTGCTTTCTTTCATGTGCACCTTTCCCAGGCAAAGCAGCTTACTTGCAGAAACAGAAATGTCTCTCATGGTGAAATATTCTCTGCTTTTCCTTTTAACCTACTAAAGCTCAATCCCGCTGAATGGCTTATCTTTCCAAATTTAGTCAGTATCAATAAATATAGCACCTACAATGTGTCAGACACTGTGCTAAGCTCTGGGAATACAAAGAAGCAAAAGAAAGACAGTCCCTGCCCACAATGAGTTTACAATCTAATGGGGGGCGATAATACACAAAAGGAAGTTGAAAATGGGATGGAATACCAAGGATACTCAGCTCCTAAGCATAAAGTTGAAAACCAAGTAATATTTAAAACTTAACAGAGCAACAGATAGAAAATAATTTACCTGGAAATTTCTTGAGCCCCCTACAAAGGAAAGCTTTGGGAAGGGTTTCTTGTTCCTCTCTCCAGCCCTTTAATCAGAGAGAAGAGGCAACTGAGAGTGCTGAGGTACTGAATATCAAAAGTCTAGTCAGTCTGTATGATGATGCAATAATAGATGATAAACTTATCTTGAGAGAGTCAGGATGCTTCTGGAGTCTAAATGGAGTAGAGTCACTGATGGAAAATGATATCTGTTCTCTTATCTCATTAGAATATAAGTTCCTTGAAGGCAACAGATAACTCTATTTTTGCTTATATTTGTGTCCTCAGGGCTTAAAACACTTCCTGAAAACAGTAAAACCTGATTAAATGGTTGTTGACTTTACATTTTTATTATGAAAGGTTTAGTTTTTTTTGTTAAACAGGACTGATTTAAGGAATTATGTACATTAAATAAATTATGCTTAAATATGTATATATATAATTATATATATAAACATAAATAAATAAATAAAAAATATATAAATAAAATAAAAACAATATATAAAATTTATATATAATATATATAAGACAAAATCTGTTTGCCCAATAGTCTAGCTGCAACTAAAAGCATTTTTGGGTAGAGTCCAACTTTTAACAAAGGTGGTCTTCAATACCTTTCAATATCTTGGAAGAAGATTACATTTGAACCTCTGTTTCTATGTCTTTCCAAGGCTGTCTTCCATGCCTGGATTGCACTCCATCTTCATCTATGCCTTTCAGAAACACTGCTTTCCTTCAAATCTTAGCTCAACTGCTGCTTCCTACAGGAAACCTCTTTTGGTCTTCCCCTTTCATATTGCTACCACAGAATGTACATTCTGTGAGTGTACAGGCTATATTGTTTTTATCTATGAATACCCAGCATCTAGCAAAGGGTCTTATGCATAATATATACTTAATAAGTGATTATCGAATGAATGAATAAATGGTGGTATTTTGTGGATAATTGAACAATGTTGCCTCTGATTATGTCTATTATGGATTCAGTATGGCTATAGTGTATATGTGAGATATGCCACTTCTAGAGAATATTTAAGCCTTAATTTATGATTTATTCATATGCTTTTAAAAATACAAATAACAAAAATACCCAGGGAAGGGAGGTACTATAGTTTTTCTACTTCTCAGCTGATTAAAGAGGTTTTCTGGTATGTATAATTACCCAAGAGAAATTCTATCTTTTGCTTCTCATATTTTCATCAATAATATTCTGGATGTATGCACAGTACATTCAACCCCATCATTAACACCATAACTGACATTTGTATAATACTTTGAGGTTATCACAGCCCCCTACATATATTTCCTTTCTTGTTCCTTATAGTATTCCTATAATGCAGGTATGGATATCCTCATCATTTTTTGTTGTTGTGTCACCAGCACACAACTCAGTACCTAGAAGAGAACAGGCAACATTTTCAGTTTGCACATTCAATTCAATTGAATTAGAAACAAGCCTGGAGTCATTAGATGACTTATTTATGGTCCTATAGCTGGAAGTTTGTCAAAGGTAGGATTCAAAAAGACTTACAACTCCACTCTATGTCCATTTTTTTCTGGTACATCATGCTGCCTCTTCGGTAAATATTTTTAGAGGAAAGAAAATAAACACATAAGTTGGGGGTAATTAATGTCTTGTTTGCTGACTTTTTTTTGTTGATACTAATAACAAGACCTGAAAATTGGTGGGAGAAAGTCAGCCACAGGGCTTGAAGCATTGCCAGGGTGAGAAAGCCACTGAGAATAGAGCAGAAAAAGTGTAGTGAATCCAGTGTGGAGTCAGAGCTGGGAAAAAAGTGAGTGTGGATGGCTTGGGAACTCAAATGAAGGTTCTAAGTAGGAAGTCATCATTATTTTTCTGTATATACAATTCTTTTTACTTCTAAGTCCACATCCTTTCTAGTATGCATAAATATGCAATGGAGATATGATTTCTTCCACCTAAGTATTCCTCCATTAGTGGAGAATCAACCCATTTGTGTCTTAGTAAAGAAGTCCAAGGGAATTACTTGAGTCACATAAAGATTAAGTGATTTGTCCAGGATTACATAGCTGTATGTGTCAGAGGTGAGATTGAATCTGGATCTTTCTTTCTTTTTTTTTTGGGGTGGGGGGAGAGGGAGGGCAGGGCAGTTGGGGGGTAAGTGACTTGCCCAAGGTCACACAGCTAGTAAGTGTTAAGTGTCTGATGCTATATTTCAACTCAGGTCCTCCTGACTCCAGGACCAGTGTTCTATTCACTGCACAACCTAGCTGCCCCAGAACCCAGGTCTTTCTGACTCCAAATCCAGCACAATGTTAATTTGCCAACCTTGCCTCTTTGTAGTATGATATAATTCTATTCTTATTATAGCATAAAAATGGACATGGATAATAGGAGAGAAATCCTTATAAAAATTGGAGAATCACTGTTCACATACTGGTACCAGGCATGAATACAAGTCCTGTACTAGTATGCTCCAGTCTCTAGTCCCTGATGCCTTTTTGCACTCCAGGCCCTATCAATAGGTCAAGTTATGTCTGTCCACTCTCTATGTTTTATTATAACTCCTCTCTCCCACACAGGGGTATTGAAGGGTTTACAATGTCATTCAAATTTAATCTTATTTGCCCTGGGAGAGTTACCAATATAACACGCACATACTACTCTTCATATATCTGAGAGGAAGGCAATTTCCAAATAGCAGTTGTTAGAGTTGGGCCATTTCAATGGAGGAAGCAAAGATATTCAAAGTGTTGAGTATGTCATACATAGTGAAGAGAAAATCTCCAGCTGCATAGGCGCTGTCTGTGTGCATGCCAATCCTACAGGAAGTGGGAGGAAGCAAAACTTGAATCTAACACTGCTTGAAGCTGACCAAGAACGGCAGCAGGAAGCCCCTGCTGTGATGGAAAATCATTGTGCTGTTTGGAAAGCAAAGACATGGGGCCCCAAATGGCAAATCACCCTGCAGGCACCAGCTGTATTCAGTCAAAGAGAAGTCTGTGCAGTCTGGCAGGTATGGGGCAAGACGGAGCAAAAGGAATTCTTTTCTTGGCCATTCACTGGTGTAATTGCCTTCTTCCCATTGGCAGACATAGGAAATCATGTTTTTTGGTAAGCAATCATGTAATGAGAACAAGTTGAAGAGAGTTGCCTAAGTACACCTTTGGCTACCTTTACTCCTTCTCTCCCTCACTCCCATGGGTTCTTGTAGTTCTAGAACATCCCTTTTACTCCTTGCACCCACCATTTCCTTTCACTGAGGGCATTGGACTAGATGGTCTCTGATTCTTGCCAACTCCAGATCTATGATTTTATACTCCCCTTGCCCCCAATCACTCTCTTTCCTTTTCTCTTTTCCATTTTTGCCTTTCTCCCTGATGCAAAGGCAACAACATTGTCAATGGTACGGATCTAGGACATATAATTTCTTAAAGACTTTGTTAGAGGCATCAGTAGCCTTTTTAATATATCAGATCAAAACATAGTGTGAAAACATAATAAATACTTCACTATGAATGTTTGATTGAAAATAAACTATATATAGCCTGTGGTTCTGTTCAGTCAATAATAAGTCACATTTTAAAAGTTTTATTGATGACTTTTGTTTTTAATATTTCAGTTATTTCCCATTGGAACTCTCTTTTCCCATAGAACTTTCTTTGGCAATGAAGAAAAACAATTACATAAAACTGACCACCATAAGGCCCTGTCTGACATGTTGTGATACTAAACATTTCTCCTTACCATATGGAAGATAACATTTTCTACAACACCATGTGAAACCATATTGCTCCACTTCTCACATGATTGGGGAAGTATTGCATGTTTTGTTCTCTAGGACCAGCATTGTTTATTACAGTTTCTTTCAATGGATAGATCATGGACTTGGTATGGGTTCAATTCCCACCTCAGATACTTACTAGGTGTGTGCTGTGGGCAACTCACTCAGTTTCTCTCAACCTATATTCCATCACCTGTAAATGGAGATTATCTAAATATCTTCATCATAAGGTTGTTGTGAGGATAAGATGAGAAAACATGTTAAATTAATCATTTATTTTAATAATTTATAATTTTACTCATTCACTTTAGTCTTTATATAACCATAAGCTATTTTCATTATCTTTGGATGTCAAATGGCATTTATTTAATACAAATAATGATGATAGAAGGCACATCACCATCACACTAACTCGCACTTGTGGTATTTTGTTATCTCTGATAATTTTTATAATTGCATAAAGTAGTTAACACTTGCTAAAGAAATTGAGGAACAGAAAAATGAAGTGACTTACCTAAATTCATACAGACTTTGAACTCAGGTCCTGAGACTAGGCTATTATTAGGTTATGACAATTACACTTTGAGGGCACCATATTCAAAATTCTACTAGCACTTGCAGTCAATCCTTCAACAGGAAGAAACAAAAAAGTTTAGCATTTAGTTAGCAAGAATATTAACTAAAATAGGATGCTACCAGAAGAAGTTTCTTCTCCTTCTCAGCAGTAATAGTCTAAGTGGACTCTCCTTGGACCAGCCCTACATTCCTGGTGGCTTTTCCAGTTATAACCTCCAGGTTTTCACTGGGTTGTCTGCTCTAGGTACAAAATTTGCTAGTTATGGAGCTTGTGCTTCCAAATCCAGTAATCATTCCGCCATACCATAGTATCTTTTAATGTATGTCAGGAATCTTTCAGTGACACTTTAATTAGCACCCAAGTGATTTATACAAGGTGGTTAAGCTTTAAGGACAGAGGCTAATGCAACATGCGTTGTAATGTAAAAAGATTCTTCAGTACAGTTTTAAGAATAACAAAAGCAGAGAGAAATTCCCATTCTTGTGGTTATGGGAAGAATAAAAGATTTAAATCAGGAAAATTTAAGTATAATAGTTATAGTGATTAAAAGCAGTAATGCAAAACATATATCTTTGCCAATCTCTTATGACTTTAGTGGAAGTGGAGGTATAGGTTCCCTTGGTCTGAGCAGAAGTAAATGAAGTAATTTGGTAGCCAGGTGGTGCAGTTGGTTGAGTACTGGACCTAGAGTAAAGATGACCTGAATTCAAATATTGTCTGGGAAGTCATTCATCCTCTCTCTGCCTCAGTTTCCTCATTTGCTAAATGGGAATTATAATAGTATCTATACTCCAGGGTTGTTGTGAGGATAAATTGAAATATCTGTAAAGTGCTTTGTAAACCTTAAAGTTCTGTATAGATGATATTATTGCTATTACTATTAATTACAAAAATTGGCCTTTTAAAACCCTTTCACAGACAGTTTGGCACTTGTGCTGGTTGCAGAATCCACATAGAAGCACAACAGAGATGGTGGACAAGTCATATGACTAAAAAAAAATCTCTTAAGATTTAAGGAAACATCAGGGGAATTTATTTTTTTTTACTAAAATAGTCAAATACTATTAGAATAAAGTTAAAAGCAAAAGAAAATTGAGTTATAATAAATTTATTTTAGATACTTCTTTAAATTGGTAATGTATATCCTTGAACTGTGTATGAATACAATATGTACTTGCTTACTTTGTGTCACAGAATCATGACTAAGAGGGCCAGATATATTTTCAGGATTTTTTTATTTTTCTTTTCTCAGATTCCACCCTGCTATTCTTGTCTGACTCCTGACCAGGAAACCTGGGAAAATCTAGATTGTATTCTTCAGTGATACAGACTCAAAGGAGCTGGAGTATGCTTTGCATATTGTTGGAGTCTAACCATCTTCTTAATATCTTGAAAGATTCATAGTTACCATCATCAAGGTGAATTATATGATTTTTATTTATATTTTTGTGATAGTCTTTTTAATATATACTTTGGTTGAGATACTTTGAAACCAGAGCACCTTTTTCTTTAAAATCATATGTTTTAGACATAGAAGGGACCCAAGATATCTTAATTTTACAGATGAGGTCCAAAGAAGTGATTTGCTCAGAAGTATACCATTGGTAACATCACAACTTGTATTTGAAACTGTCTTATTTCTCCATGTCCATTGTTTTTTCTTCATTACATCATACACTCCCTCTTCTTTGTTCAGTTTAGTGAATGAATTTTTTTTTAAAAGAAAATAAAGGTATTGAATTAGTTCCTGGATGCTGTGCAGAATAAATATGGTAGTTTGAATTTTTTGCTTTATAACTGGTTGTATTGTTAGCATGTAGATGCAGCTTTAGTCCTTTTGCCTGCAAGTATTTTAGCATATGTCTTTTGGAGCTGGCAATAGTCCCATAATCCTTGTGCTTAATGATCTGCATTTTTAATTAGGCAAAAAGATCACTGGTATTTGTGTAGGTATGTTTGTATCTTCTCAGTGATTTCTCAGACCACCACAATTGAGTTAAGTCAATTAGCATGCTTGGCAGACTCTGTACTAAGACTGGGAACACAAATATAAGCAATAAGGAAGATAATCCCTGCCCTCAAGGAACTTAAATTCTAAAGGGAAAGATAACAAGGAGCTGAAAAGAAAAGTGGGAGGAGAAGCTATAATGGGAAGGTGAGCCATGGTGGAGAAGTCTGAAAAGTCAGGAGAGAGTGAAAATGTGAGCATGGCTGACCTAGACAGTTTGCAAAATTGAGGTTCCAGGAGGAACTCATCAATCAGAGAAGGGTGCAGCAAGGGTGAAGGGATCTTCCAGGGTCAGAAAGCTCCAAGGGCAGAGACATCTTCCATGGTGGGAAGGCTACTAATCTACAGACAGGTACAAGTACATGCACACAAACAAACATACATACACATATATACATATGTCATCACTATTATTGTTAAATACATGAAATAGTCTAGAGAGCAGATCAATGACAGAATGCAGAGGTCATAAAGTTACTGTTTATTTCTGTATTTTAGACACCTCTCTTGGATACTGGATATTGTTATTCTTCTTTGTCTCTTCTTAATGAGTGCCCACTTAATCTTGTGGACTGGACCCACCTTCCATTCTGTTAAATTTTGCTTTTCAGCTACATTGCCATTAGAGCAGGTAATGCTGACACCATAGGATAATATTAGAAATGCTGATTGCTCTGACCCCTGATGCCAGAAAAGTCAGGGTGTATATCTTCATTGCTTCATCCCTTTTCTGCTGTTCCACAACAGATTTCTTGATTCAGTGATTCTGTGGATACAAAAGGGACCTTTAGCCAGAAAAGCAGATTTCAATTATTCTGCTTAATGGTTTTGGAGACATGACATCTAATGTTATCTGGCTAAAACATGCCTCCAGTCATAGGATTTAGAAGGGGGAAAAGTATCTTAGAGGTGATCTAGTTCAAAGGTTTCTTTTTTACACATACAGGGGATTTAGGCCAAGAGATAAGTGCCTTGTTCAAGGTCAAATAGCTATTAAGTGCCCAAATCAGGATTTCCATCCAGATAATTGAACTAGAATTCTAGATCCCTTTCCATGACTCCAGGATCCCTTTTAAAGGATGAATTCACTAAAGCCCTGTCCAGGGTCCTGAAGCCCTTTTTTGTCTCTGAACAACTCACAAACTTGATTTGGTACCTCCAGAGAGCACCAAAGAGAAGAAATGAAAAGGTAGGTCCTTCAGCTTGAAGATTATAAGTAAAGATTGTTGTAAAGACCCTACAACCATATATCTACAAAAGAAAATTAGAGATAAAATACTATGGACCCTCTCAGAAAATATTTAAGTATGATAATGTAAGTTTCAGAGGCAGACCCACATGTGCACATACACATATACTGTCTTTATTCATGTCATGTAATACATCTACTTGAACAGCTTTTTTCTAAAATGTTAACTGCTTAAAATTGTGTGCATTTTTTTACATTTAAACTTTAAGCCAGATATATTTATGTGAAGCTCTAGTCCCATGATTAAAGCTTTCACTGAATGACTTGTGTTTCAGCTGATTCAACACAGCTGCTTTAAAATAAAGCAAATGTGAGTTGAAGCCAGGATGAGAAAGAGGATAGGATTGGCTGAAATTTAGTGGGATGCTCTCTTGAGCTCAGTGGTATGTGAGTTACTGAGGAGAAGCAGATTGGTTGGCAATAGCTTCCAGTAAAATATTGATGTCATTAAGGACAGAAACAAAAGCTATCTATTTAGCTGGTGAAAGAATTATGGCCCTGAGTAAAGGACCCATAGACTCATAGCATCTCAGAGGCTATATAGTCCAGTACATACCTGAATAAGCATACCTGCTACAACGTACAAGTAATCATTCAGTCTTTGTTAGAGTACCTTTAATGTGGAGGAAATCCACTACTTCATGAGAAAGCTCATTCTACTTTTGGAGAGCTCTAATTGTTTGGAACTTTTCCCTCAAATAGAGACTAAATTTGACTCTTTGTATCCTATCATTTCTCCTAAATCTGTCTGCTTGGACTAAGCAGAATGAATCTAATTTCTCTTTTTTGTTACAGCCTTTCAAATATTTCAAGATAGCTCTCATGTCTCTCCTAAATCTTCTCTTTTCCAGGTTAAATACCCACATGTGGCATGATTTTGCATGCCTTAGCATTCTGCTTTCTCTCACCTGGTTGTTCTCCAATTTATCAATATATTTTTTCTAAAATATTGTGCTCAGAATGGAACACAATATTCCAAATATGCCCTAACCAGGAGAAATTTTAATAGGAAATTTACTTCCCTATTCGTAGGCACTTGGCCTCTTTTAATGTAGCCTAAGTGTGCATTATTTTGGGCTGCCGTTCTACACTGTTGATACATATTGAGCTTGAAGTCCACTAGAATATCTAAAGAACTTTCAATTGAATGTTTTTGTGCAGCCATTCCTTCTTAGCTCATATTTGTGAGGCTGGTGGTTTTTTATTTTGTTTTTTTGTTTGTTTTTTGGAGAGGAGAAGACAAGGCAGTTGGAGTTAAGTGACTTGCCCAAGGAAGGTTCATTTTTTGAATGTAAGTATTAGACTTTGCATTTTTGGGGGGAGGGAGAGGGAATAAACATTTATATCATGCTTCTTATGTACCATATACTGTGCTAAGTGCTTAAAAATATTTCATTTGAGTCTCACAGCAACTGTGATGTAGGTGCCATTATTATCTTTATTTTACACTTGAGGAAACTAAGACAAATAGAGGTTAAGTTACTTGCCCAGGATCACATAGCCACTAAATGTCTGAGACTAGATTTTAACTTAAGTCTTCCTTACCCCAGGCCCAGAGTTCTATCCATTGCTCCACCTAAGTGCCTCATTTATATCTATTAAATTTTATATTATTAATTTTGGGCCCTACAGTTCATTCTGTTGAAATCTTTTAGAATTCTGATGCTATCATTCAGTGTATTAACTATTCTACCCAGACTGTTGTCATTTGTAAATCTGAAAACATGCCATTTATGTGATAAAGCTGACTATATACAAATCATTGATAAAATGTGAAGTATCACAAAGGGCCAAGCATAGGTTTTTGAGGAACTCTAGTAAGACTTTTTTTTCCAAACTGATGTTGAACAATTTGTGATAATTCTTTGATTCTAGTCACCTAACCAGCCAATAATCCAATTCATCTTACTATTATCTACACCACATCTCACAAGATTTGCCACAAGAATGGCAGGATAGACTTTATAAAATATTTTGTTTAAGTCTAGGTAAACTATAGCTATAGAGTTCCCTTAATCTACCAATCTTATAGTTCTGTCAAAAACAGTAAATGAGATTAGTGTGGCATGGCAGGGATTTATTAATATTATTTATTAACTGTAACAACAGCAATAATAGTGATAAAAGGGTTACTGATTTCTTTTTCTTCTATAGCAGTTTCTCAGTATTACTACCTTCATCTTACACAACCTTAACTGTAAGAAATAAAAGAAAGCACATAGAAACTGAAACCATTATTCACCATTGTGCACAACTTTCTATACACATAGTACCTTATGGAGAAGGAAGATAAAGAAAGTGGTTTCATTAGCTGTACTCTGAACCCGCGATTGGTTAGGAGTTATTCTTAATCAAGCTCTACTAGCTCTTTGTAATCACTGCTTCCTTTTTAAGATTTACCATCTCTTTTATTACATATCCTGAAACTACCAGGTATCAGTCAAGTTGGTTGGCTTATAGTTTTCAGACTTCAAGCTATTCACTTTGGTGAAAATTGTGACAGTATTTGCTCTTCTCCATGTCTGTGATACTTAATCTATTCTGCACTATGTTCCAAGTCAAATCACAATGTCTCATGCAGCAATGTTTTAGGTATTGGCAACCTGTCACCTAAAAAACATTTGTAGAAGTTTCCAAATTAGTCTATACTTAGCTTCAAATTGCCTTTGCAGCTTTATTCAACATTATTCATCTCATATACTCTATATTTGAACTAAATTGGACCATTAGCTTCTAAACTTGAAATTCCATTTCCCCTTTCTAAATATTTACAAGCCAGACCCTTTCCTGTTTTGTATAGAACGAGCTCCTTATCTTCCTTCAAGGTTAGAATCAGGTACCATCTCCTCTGTGATGCCCTTCCTGAACCCTTTTTGCTTTCCATGCTCTTTCTTTCCTTGAGATTATGTTTATTTACTTATCTGTATAAATGTTACAGGCAGCTAGGTAGCATAGTGGATAGAGTGCTCGGCCTGGAGTTAGGAAGACCTGAATTCAAATTTAATTTCAGATAGTTATTAACTGTGTGACCCTGGACTAGTCACTTAACCCTGTTTACCTCAATTTTCTGAAAAAGAGGAAAAAGATTTGAAGTTTGTAAGAGCTGTGAGTTTATCATTTGGCTATATAGACCCTCTAAGTTTAAGCCCATTTTCTTCAAGAACTGTTAGTGTGTGGAAAATAGAAGATGCCACAGGTTTTAAGTAATTGTTTCCTGAACCTCTGTCCTTGTTTTACTCTGTTAGTAAATATCCTTTTAAAAAGGGAATGAATTTTAGCTGATAATAAATTGAGAACACACTTGTGGGGGTTCATGACTATATAAGAATAGTAAAAGAAATTCCCTAGTTCCATAGGTTTACTCTTAGAACTTGCAGTCAGTCATTCTTTGGCGTCCCAGTTTCCAATGCAAGTTATGAGTTAGGGAGTTAGTTGGTAAGGGAGTACTACACAAGAGTTAAGTGACTTAGTTAAAATGAGCTACAAAAGGAAATGAAAAACCAGTGCAATGTCTTTGCCAAGAAAACCCCCAAAGGGGTCAAAATTTCAGTCAGACATGACTGAAAATGACTAAACAATAACAAAATAAATGTTACATTCTGCAAATAGAAAGTAAGCTCCTTGAGGGTAGGGTTCTTAGCCATGTATGTACTAGGTGAATTAGAATTGTGATAATCTATATACCTTATCTGAATAATATCTCATAGCACAAAGTTGTGGCCAACTTCTCTGGTGTGCATGAGTTTTTTATTCAGCTATTGAATATAATTCATTCAGTGATTCACATTGTTTCCATCTCAGTTACTTGGATTTTGAGCTAGAAGGGACCTTAGATATTTTGCAATAGATGCCCATTATTTTAAATATGAACAAAACAAGTCTCACCATGTTAAATCACTTGATTATGCTCATAGAGTGATTTGCCTACGATCATACAAATAATAAGATACTGGATTTGAACCCAAGTGTTCCGATTTAAAATGAAATCTTTTTACTATGCTCCACTAAAAAACAAAACAAAAAATGATGGAAAGAACACAGGCATTGACATTACTGGGCTCAAATCCTACCTCTGACATATAACAACAACAGTAATAGCTAACATTTAGCTTCTACTACTATTATTGTTATTAGTATTACTGTTACCGAGATTATGTAATACCTACTACAAGCTAACCACTGTGCTAGGCATTTTACAAATGTTATCTCATTTCCACCTTAAAACAACCCTGGGAGGTACGTGCTATTATTATTCCCATTTTATAGATAACAAAACTGAGGCAAACAGAAGTTAAGTGATCTGCCACACAGCTAGAAAGTGTCTAAGGTTGTATTTAAATTCTGATCTTCCTGACACCAGCTTGGCACTCTATTTGCTCATAACCTATACATACTACCTATATGACTTTATACAAGTCCCTTAGTTAAGTTCCCTGGACCTCATTTTCTCCATCTTTAAAATGTGGGGGTTGGAATAGATAAGCTCTGAGGTATCTTACAAGAACTATGATCCTATGATAGTGTAACAAAATGTTGGCAACCTGAGAGATAAAGCTGGTTGTAATGACTATCCTCTACTCTCTTTCAGATTAATTGAATTAAGGGCTCAAGCCTGGGAACTGCCAAGTCCTTTTCATGTATGTATTGAGCTGATAGCTTGGAGACCAATCCAGAATAGTGCCTTGAATAACTATTTCACCCACCCTTCTCCTCCATATTGTACTGCATTAAATGATGCACCTAAGGGTAGGGGAAAGGATTTTGTTTAAGTATACTTTAAGAGGAGTAGAAAATAACTATTGAGGAAATTGGGGTCTAAAATGCTGTAAATTTTAATTCCGTTTGGTTCTTAGTCTCCTGGGCGACTCAGAAATGCACTATATCTTGCTGTTATAGTAAAGAACTTCATCCCTTTTGTGTTTCCCATTAGCCAGAGGAGACAAACTCAGATTGGAGTAGACTTTGAGTAACTTTGTTTGCTAACTTCTAGAGTTGAGCCTTTGCTGAAGTTTGATATCTCCCTTATACCACCATTCTTTTGCTCCCTCTGCTCATTTAAAAACTACTGCCAAAGTAGAATAACTGCAGGCAACTTATAAATAGGCCCACCAGAGATGGGAGAATTTTGCATTGATCCTGAAAAGTTTAAAAGGCATTCTCTTGAGTTTATTCTCTATATGTATCATGATGGATATTGAAACACCAGGAAATATTACCTGATGTTAAAGTCCTGTGATCATTGCATAAAAATTTCAATTATGTCTATAGAAATGATATGGAGGGGTTTAGGACAGTCTGTGGCCCAAAGTTAATTATATGCATCCTATCAGAAAAATTTGGAGTGGGGCTGAATGAGAATTAAATTTTTATTACGTTAAATTCTTTTAAAAGTTATTGATACTACCTTACTCTCCTACAAATGAAACATGTGAAGTCAAAAAATAAAAGCCTGCATATATACTTGTCTAGTACTCCCTTTACAGCTAATTCCCTAACTCATACTTGCATTGGTGGCTGGGATCCCAAAGAATGGCTGACTGCAAGTTCTAAGAGGAAACCTACAGAGCTAGGGAATTCCTTCTACTATTACAGTTATGAGCTCCCATTAGTGTGTTCCCAATTTATTATCAACTAGAATTCATTCCCTTTTAGAAAGGATATTTACTAACAGGGTAAAACAAGGACAATGGTTTGGGAAATAATTACTTAGAACCCGGAGCACATTGTGCATTCCACATGCTATAGGTTCTTGAAAAGAATGGGCTTATACTTAGAGAGTCTATATGGCCAAATGATAGACTCACAGCTCTTACAAACTTGAAGTCCCTTTCTCTTTTTCAGGAATCCTTAAATTTTCCTTTAGTGACAACCTCTGATAGGATTCTGCAGAGGACTAGTGCCCTTGGAGAGTTCTGAAGCCACCTTTCCCTCATGTGTTTCCTTTCTCAATGTGTTTCTTAGCTCCAAATTCAGATGCTATTATCACTCATTGCTTCTGAGGATTTAGGATAAGGATGGTTTACCACCTTTGCACTTTAAATCACATGGGCAGAAGTTCTTATTGAAGAGAGTAGATAGATCAGACAACAAATTGGAGTGGAGGAAATTGGTGGTCTTAGTTGGGCCCCTTTTTCTGGTCCTTCTGTCTCAAGGAACTTGTGGAAGTATTTTATATGATGTTAAACCAACTGGATAGTTTGATGACCTCATGGAGAAATTCAAATGGCAGTGTTCACTTCACATAATTTGCCCTTTAATTTATTAGGTATGGTTGATCCAGGAATTCTAGCAGATGAACATGCTTTCCTTTTGTATTTTTCTTTGGAGGCGCCACATGGCTACACACATTCTTTCCAAGGAATTGAGCATATGTGTGTCCAATTTCTCAGCTCTGATTGCCTTTCTTCCCAATCTTCATTTTAGTTTTAAAGGTGGAATCTTGAGGATGTAGTTCACACCCAGTGAACCACTGATTGAATTTCCTCAATGTGGTCTCAGTGAGGCTAGAATTGCCTAGGAAAAGGGAAAAATTTCATCATTTATTCATGTGTTAATTTCTTCAAAAAGGAAGCATGGCATAGGTTCAAATCTTATCTCTGACATGTATTAACTATCAAATTAGGTAATATATGGATCAAAGGATTTAATATATATGAAACACTTCATATAGAACAAAACTAAAAATCCTATATAAAGTTAGGGATGATAATGACGATGTCATTTAATCACTTCATGTCCCAGGCAACTCTCTAAGTACTCAAAAGTAGTGTTGTCAAGCTCAAATAGAAATGGATCCTTGCAAGTTGCATATTGACTTAGAAAACCACAAATTAACATCATCTATGCTGCGTTGTTTTTATAATTATTTTGTCAAACACTTCTCAATTGGATTTTAATCTGGTTCAGATCATGCAGTTTTGCAGACTGTTCGCATTTCTGCTGATTTGGAGTTTGACACATTTGATTTAATACTTCCAGTAACTCACAATGGTGATTTTCTCCTATGTAATATGTAATCCATTTTGTGGAAGTCCCCACATTCTTCTTTGGCCTTGCTCCTCATATATAAACTTTAAAACCATGCTTTCATTTCTGCCCTCCTCACCATTTCTAGCTCTTTTATGTATATTGTTTTTAACTATTTCAATGTAAACTCCCTATGGACCAGAACTGTCTTTCTTTTTGCTTATATTTACATCCTCAGGGCTTAGCAAGGTGCCAGGCGTATAGGGAGGGATTAAGAAATGCATGTTTACTTCTTTTCTTCAGAATAATTGCCAGAGCTACCTTGTTGGAGGGTTTCCACACAGAAATCCTGTCTAACAATTAAATCATAGGTCAAGACCAAAAACAAAAGGCCTGTCAAAGGAATATTTACATTTTGTTGAACAGATGTCATTATTTCCATAGTCAAGGCCTTGATTTCTCATCCCCTACAAGATAATAATAGAAACTTGTGTACCATTTACAGGGATGCCTCTTGAACAGTAGAACCAAGTCTATAATGGTGCAACTAGGATCCAGTGCCTGGGTTGACCCATTACAGACGAATCATAATATTTGACACTCATGGTTCTTTCAATGTTTACAAGTTTTTACATCTATTAACTCAATTAATCTCCAGACTTAAACTAGAGAATCTTCAGTGAAGTCCCCTGCTATAGGTGGGGGACGTATATTGTTATTTCTTACAACATATATTGTCATATATTAAATGAGGAAGTTAAGGTACAGGATAGATTTTTCCTGCCTCAGGTCACTCAGAAACACAATGGAGAGTAAAAACCAAGTTTCCTGATTTCAAGTCTGTATGATTTCTCCTGGCTATACTACCTACTTCTTTCCTCCTTATGTCCAGTGATTTACTTATTTATATATATATGTTAATAAATTATATATACATACATGGGCCTCAGTTTCCTCATCTTTTAAGTCTTTTGTCTGTGAATCTATAATATGATTAAGTCTAGAGAGCTCTGAGGTCCTACCATTCTTGGAATTCCCTCTCTGGCTTTCTTGAGCTATTTTCCCCACAGTGTTTGCTGATGACCAAATTTTATATAAGGTGGGAAGGCCAGATTATCAATCATTAAGCCATGGGGCAGCAAGGGTTTATCTATAAACAAGTAATTAACTCTAGCATTAAATATATACAAATGAGAAAAGGGCAAAATCACTGTTCACTTTTTTTTTTGGTAAAATGGAAGGGGTAACTCTATTTCCCCCTACTTGACCAAATAAATTCTCTGAAAACTAGTATCTTTTTTTTTTTCCCAAATCTGCATCTGAGGTGGTCTTGACTGAAAATCTGACAGAGTAATTCATATTTTGCAGGGTAGGAAGTAGTGGTCATTTTTTCAAATTTGAAAGTCAGAAGTTCTGGCCATCATTTTGTTTTTTCGTATGAGTTGGTTGTAAGATAGAATGTTTCATTTAAACTTAGCTCATGCTTGACTATAATTAGATAGATGTAGTCTTAATTTCTTACTGTTCAAGTTGTTGCCATGAGTTGTCTGGATTCAGGAGAAATAGAACAAATGAGAATCATGATAATTAGTGACGTGGGGTAGGGAGAAGGAATTTGGGGTATAAATATATGAGGGAATGGACTTTCCTAGGATTGATGTGTTTTAAAAGAACCTTGGGAATAGAAATGACTAAGATTTGGTTTAGCAGTGATCTGAAAAATCAGTTGATGTATCAAGAAATATTTACTGAACACCTTCTATGTGTCTACATGCTATAAAAGTCCAGTTTGTAAACCAGTTTCAGTAAATCTCTCTTCTGCCCTCCCTTTTTCCTTTTTTCCTTTCTGTTTTCTTTCCCTTCCTGCTCCCTTTCCTCCCTCTCTGTGATTGTTTTTCTGTATTGGTAACTCCTAGCAGGGACACTCTGTATTGATACCCTTAGACAATTGGTCTGTAATTTATAGTCTTATGAAGTGGCTTGGGAGCACTAACGGCTTAAGTCATTTGTGAAGGTTTAAGTGATTTGGCCCTGATGCCATAGCCAATATGCTGTTAGATGTAGGACCCAAATGCAAGTCTTCTTGACCTGAGGCTGGTCATCTATCTACTATGCATTTCTGCCTCTCAAATATAAATAAATCATAGAGGATCATATATTTAGAGCTGAAAGAGTCTTCAGAGGCAGTCTAGCCCTCAGAGACCCTCATTTTATAGATGAAGAAACAGAGGCCCAGGGAGGTTAGAGGTTTGTACAAGGTCACACAGCTATATAGTAAGGAGAAGTAGGATTTGAAACCCAGCATTCTCTCACTCTGGGCCTGGCACTCATTTCAGTAAATCACCTTGACTCTCCACTCGTATTTGTATAACTCAAAACTCTCCAACTAAGTATTTTATATAGCACAAGTAAAGTGTGTGTTTTCTTCCTTTTTATGACTATGTATTAAACTCTTGAAGGAGAAAAATGTTAACATGCATGGTGATGAGACAGTCTTTGTAATTTTCTATTTGGTTAGCTAAATTCCAAAGGAATAAATATAAAAAAAGTGTGACATCTGTCACACCTCTAGGATATACAACTAAGTTGCTTAGAATACTGCAGGTGAATCAGCGAATCACACGAATGCTGTTACCACAAAAGATTTAAGGTAAAATAAATCCACAGAATTTTAGTCTAATGAAAGCTTAAATAACCCTCAAATATGTCTGACATTGCCATAGAATACCAATGAATAAAAGCAGTACTACACTGCAGATGGATGGTTAAAGAGGAAAAGAACTCATTGGAGTTTTCTATCAGCCACCTGCTACTTTCTGAACAGTGAACAATAAAAGTCACCAGGTGTCTCCTTCTTCATTGCAAATCAAGTCTGATTTTTAGTTTTGATATATTGTTTGAAAGAGACAGGTTTGCAAGCAGTGCTTTTAATATTTATGTAGCATTTAGAGATTTTTGGAGTGGGTTGGTGATGGTCACACTGCTATTATTCATCTGAGCTTAAGAATTTTTGCCAGTTGTGTAGTCAACAAAACTTTAGATGGGTAGAGGAATTTGTCAGTCTCATTCACCATGCATAATCGTTTTTGTGTTAGTACGTCTACTGGATGTATATCATCCCACACAAAGGGAGTTGCTCAATTGCTTTTCTTTGTATCACTGATTTATATTTGGAGGGGAAATTAGAGGTCATTTAGAATCCCAATATTTTACAGATAAGAAGCCTGAGGCTGATAGAGTTTAAGTGACTTAGCCAAGGTCACAATACTAGTTGGTGACAGAGGCAGGATATGGATCTAGGCATTTGGGCTCTAAACCTAATTCTTTTCCCAGTAAACCATGCTGTCTTCCCATGCTGGTACAGTGAACAGATGTGTGATTTGGAGACAGGGGATCTGAGTTCAAATCCCATCTCTTCCGCTTACTATCTGAATTTGAGAAAATCACTTCACCTATCCAGGACGGTTTCCTTATGTATAAAATCAGGTTGGGCTGGATGAAGCGTGCTAAATATGTCACATTGCACGACTTCCCAGAGCCAAATTAAAATGTAATTGGGAAATATTTAACACAAGAAATAAAAATATAATAGAACAGAGATAGTGTTCATATGCTGCTTTCGAGGTTAGTATGCAATGCAAAGATTTAGTGGTCCCCTTTCAACTTGAGTTTGATATCACTGATGATTGCCAAGATTCCTTCTGGTACCAAATTGGTTATTTTGTAAATCCTGAAACCAAGTGGAGTATTTTTATAAACTTACCTGCAGCTCCTCAGTGAGCCATTTACACCATTGGTTATTATTGGTTCTGAAAGTTTTTGTTCGAGTTGTAGAGTTCCAAAGGAAAGCAGCAGATTATGAATCAGAAGATTGGAACAAGAGCCAAGAAAATAGTCATTTAATTTAATTATAATTTAACCTATTTAATTCTCTGGGACTCCGTTTCCTTTTCTGTCAAAAGGGCATGCTAACTTCCTCTGGAAAGCTAGTGTGCTAATCAGATGAGGGCCTATCAGTGTGGTCCATCATGCATGCCTGTAATCCCTGCTTTTAGGGAGATTGAGGCTAGTGCACCCTTGGAGTTTAGGAGTTCTGAACTTCAGAAGGGCTAATGCTCATTGGATTTCTAATCCAATCACATCCAATAAATATTTATTAAGCACCTATGATGTGCCAGGCACTGGGCTAAGTGCTGGGGATACAATTAATAAAAAGACAATCCCTGCCCTCAAGAAGTTTAAGATCTTAAGGGGGAGACAATATAGAAAAGGAGGTAAGAAAAGGGGTGGGACAGGGAGGGACGGGGTACATCCCCTGGTGTGGAGGCATTATTTTGTCCTGTGGAGTATAAACCAGGCAGGGTAGCTGATGTAAGCTGGAGTGATCTGAGAGTCTGGTTTCCTCCCTCTATAAAGATAGGCATTGAGAGGAGTTTGGTACTCTGCCTTCCATTCCTCCAAAGGGAGAGGAGGCTATGAGAAGTGGAAACCAATCAAGACTTAAGTGAGCGTCATGGTGGTGAGTAGGAGTGATGAGCTTTATCTGAAAGTGGCATCTTGTACATGGAGTTGAAACCAGGCAAGACAGCAGATGTAAGGTGGTATCTACACTAAGTCTGACCTCAAACATGATGAAAGCCTAGGAGCTGGGGCCCAGCAGGCTGTCTAAGGATAGGGGAAACAGCACAACTTGGAAATGGAGAAGATGCAAATTTCTGTGCTGATTAGCAGCAGAATGAGTGGGCCCCTATACTCCAAACTGAGGAAAACCTGTTAAAAAATAAAAAAGAAGATGAGATATCATTTTGGAAATATATTTGTGAAAAGGGAAAAAGGCTTTTGATTAGATCTCTTTCCACCTTACTATGACACATAGATAAGAGAACTACCTAGCCTTGTGGTCCAGAAGACTCTGACCCATGATGAATATGTGATCTGAGACATGTCATTTATCCTCTCAGTGTTCTAGGCAGTTTTCTAAGACGATAATTTGTAGAGAAGGCACCTATCTGTCCTGGTGGAAGTAGTTTCCTTATCAATGAATTTCCTAGGAATTTTCCTAGAATTACCCTAGATTCAAACCTATCCTCTTGTTTTTACAAATACACAGTTGCACTGAAATGTAACTAAGGGACCTTCTGGGAGAGGGCAATGCCACTCCAGTCATTGAGTTAATCAATATTCCATCTCTTCACATGGAACTGTTTTTCCTTCCTTCTGCTTCTCACAGGGCTATTGTCTCTGCCAAGAGAACAAGGATGTTTATACACATACATAGAATGAAGCAATGAGACTCCCCTTTCAAAAGTGTGGAGGCTTTGATGCTCTTACTTCTTTTAAGTGGCAATAAATACAGACAATACAATTGTGGGGCACCCAGGCCCATTTCCTCAGTTTGCCAAATAACATATGCTTCCCATGCTTTAGAATTCAAAATTAATTTAGTTCAGATCCTTATATTTTATAAACCACTGAGCTGAATCTCTTTATACCACTGTCAATTATTTTGTCTGGACAAATTTGCTTAATGTGTAAATTTTTCATTACAACACTGAAGGCATTTTATTGTACTTGGTTATCTTCAGCTGTCAAAAAGCAGAATGAAACATCAGACAGAAGATTGAATGAGTTTCCTTTCATCACCTCTGCTAGGGACTTGGGGTTTTATTTATATGACTGTTCTAACTACTGTGGAATTTTATGATAAGGAAAAATAAATTGTACCCCAAGGTAATATTTCCATTTTGATGGGTTATAAAACATGCTAAAATTGGTCATTATGGTCTGTAATTCTTCATGACTTCAAACCCTGTTAGCTTAATTCTTCTTCTTTTTTTTGAATTATAGGGGGGAGGGGGATTTATTCACTGGGAGCTATTAAGCAGAAATGCATTGTAAGTGCAATATTGTATGATGAAAGAAACAGGCATCTCTGATTGCCTTTGTACTCCTTTTGTTTTGAGTGAAGGCAACTTGCAGCCTGGAGTTAGGAACCAGAGATGGGGATGACAGGGAGTTTCAGGGCTATGCCAGGATATTAGGGATTCCATGGATAGCGAAGAAAATAAACCAACATTGCCTAGGGATAGAAGCAGTAGAACTCTTATTATTATCACTCTTCCAATAAAAGTTGCTTGAAGTTCAAATAGCCTATAAAAGCACCTAGGATTTTCATATTCCAAACAAATAATATTCTACAAGCATAGAATGAGAGGAAGCATGGAATTATGGCCACAAGGCCAGCATACTGGCTATGTGACTCTGGAGAACACTGTCACTTCTCAATGAATCAATATACATTCATTGAAGATTTACTTTGTGCCAGGCATTGGGCTGAGCGGTAGGGATATGGAAGAAGGGCAAAAGCAATCCAGGTACTCAAGGAGCTTAAATTCTGGTATGTGAGACTCCATGTAAATAATTAGGTTTATGTGAGATTCATACAAGATATCTGGAAGGAAAATCCGGGAGGGAGGACTCAAGGATTGCACCTTCCCCCTTCAGGAATTTACTACACAGATGAAACTGAAAGCTTGGATTTTTTTTTTAAAAGAATGAAATGAGCTCTGGTGCTATGGTTTGTTATAATCTAAACTTTGACCCTTAGGCAGAAACATACCTATGGCTCATGTCATAAAGCAACCTCTTCTTAGTTCTGCTTATGCATTCAATTCCTTTAGCACTAATCAACTAAATAGTTAAAAGACCTTCACCTTCTTCTCTAATCCTATCTCTTGCCTCCCCATATCTAGGCAGTAAAAAAATCTTATCAGTTATACTTCTCTTCATTTGCACTGCCATGGCCTTAGTTCAGGAAATCATTACCTCTTCAATCAATCAATTAGTCATTGAAATTTGACTAAAAAATCAGTGGCTTCATTTAGCAAGCCTTCCTTCTCAGGTAACTCCCATTCTACTCTGCCCATGCTTCCTCATTCCTCCAGGATTCATGTATTCACTGGGTAGCATATTATTTTGGACCTATTTGTCACTTCAAGCTGATTTTAAAAAGGAGCTTCCATAACATCCTCTGATCCTTCATTAAGTGTAGAGGTGATCCTGGGTTCTTGAAAGCTCTTGGTAACCCAAGCTCTGGCAGGTTTTACCAAGATGAAAAGGCACTGAATATGAATCTGGTGCCAGACAGTAAGACTGTCTCCTGAAGCCATAGATATATTACTAGTGGCATTGGAGGAGGGAATAGCCATGTGACAAAATCACTTATGTTTGAATACTGAGAGGCAACATGATAGAATAAATAGAACATACAATCTCTTAATCTGTCAGAACTCAGTTTCTTCATCTCTAAAATGGGCTAATACTTCCTCTTTGGTCAAGGGTACAGAAAAAAGGATTTAATGGCTTAAGCTTCATTCAAGTTTTCCAAAATCAGTCCATCCTCTCTAACCAAGCTTCCTCTCATCACCTCTACCTTTATGGAGGGAAAGAAACAAGCATTTATTAAATACCTACTGCGTGCCAGGAAATATACTAAGCACTTTATAAATATTTGTCTTTCACAACAACTCTTCAAGGTAAGTTTTATTATTATCCCCATTTTATAGTTGAGAAAACTAAGGCAAACAGAAATTAAGTGACTTGATCAGGGTCTCACAACTAGTAAATGTTTGAGGCTGGATTTGTATTCAGGTCTTCCTGATACCAAGCCCAGAACTCTATCCACTGAACTATGTAGCTTCAACTAAAATGGCCTATGGGAAGGGATACTGGGGTTTTGGAGGTGTTTTAGAGATCAGTGAGCATGAGGAAGTGTCCACAAAGAAGGCAACTTCTCTGGCATTTTTTAGGCCTACTCTTCTGTTGAGGTGCCTAAGGTGGTATGAACCTTGATAAAGAATCAGACACAAAAGTGAATGCTCAATCCTCTATACCTAAGTGATAGCTCAGCATTAGAATCTAAATGGTATCAGGCAGTAGAAGTCATTTCTGTGGGGCAATTAGGTGGCACAGTGAATAGAGCACCAGCCCTGGAGTTGGAAGCGCATGAGTTCAAATCTGGCCTCAGACAATAAATACTTTTTAGCTGTGTGACCTTGGGCAAGCCACTTAACCTCAATTGTCCTGCCCTCCCCCCTCCAAAAAGCAAAAAAAAAAAAAAGTCATTTCTGAGAACAATGCCTGCCAAAGCTAAGCACCCTTTTCTCCCCTCACATCAACTGAGCAGGTGCTTCTGACATAGATTTGACACTATTGTTCCAAGGTGTAGAGGCCAGTTGGTCAACTTGCCAGGTACAGGGGGAGTGTGAAGCCTCAGAAGCTATAGAAGGTAGTGTCACTGTGATCTACCAAGGCAAGAAACACTCTGAAAGGATAGCTATTTAACGGTACCACACAACAGACTGATGAGGAAAGCTTCTTGCAAACCTCAACGCCATTATATATGTGGGAGTTATTATTAATTATTTATAAAGAATTGTGTTTATATGTTCTCTGTGTGTTTTATCGCCCTGACTGAAATGTAAAACATCTACCCTTCTCCTTTCGTGTGTGTGTGTGTGTGTGTGTGTGTGTGTGTGTGTGTCTCTCTCTCTCTCTCTCTCTCTCTGTCTCTTTCTCTTTCCTCCTGTCTCTGTCTCTCTTTGTCTGTTTCCCTCCCTTCTTCCCCTTGGAAATTTTATTCATGTCTAGGGTTTTGACTTTCAAATCTATATCTCTAATTTGAGTCTCTCCTCTTTTCTGAACTCTAGCTCTATGTCTTCAACTGTTTCCTACACATCTTCAACTTAAGATATTACAGAATAATCTCATCATCTTCCCCACTAAAATGGGTCCCTTTCCTCAATGATTCCTTCACTGCTTCTGCTGGTGGAATCATCACCCTCCTAGTCACCTGCCATTGAAACGTTGCAGTTCTTGGTAATGCTTTCCTGTCCCTTGCCTCGCCATATATAAGCAGCTGAAAAATCTTATTGATTATACCTCTCTTCACTTCCACAGCTATCATCTCAGTTCAGGAACTCATCACCTCCTTAGTCAAACAGTCAATCAATCAAACAGTAAGCAAACATTAAGCACCTGGTATGTATCAGGCTCTGTGCTCAGCCCAGAGAGTCAAGTCCAAAAGCAAGACTACTCCTGCCTGTAACAAGTTGACACTCTAGTGGGGGAGATATGTTTACATGTAACGCTGGAGAGGAAGAGTGGGTAATGAGGCCCCAGTCCTGGGGATAAATACAAAAGACTCTTCCAACCTACTTAGGGGGTTTGATGAGCCTGATACTCTAAGTGTAGTTATGATTGGGAATGGAAGGGGCCTGCCCCAGTTGAGAACATGCTCGGTCATTGTGTGACTATTACCAATCTGCTTTCCACAAAGTGAAAATGGGAATTTTGGTTGGCTGCTGACCTGGAAATGTAGAATTGTATATATAAAAGCATTTGATTTTAAAACTTTGAGTTTCAGATTCTTTCCCTTCCTCCCTCATCAACCACCCTTACTGGGAAGATAAGCAATTCAAAATAGATTGTACATGTGTAGTTATACAAAACATTTCCATAGCGGATATATTGTGAAAGACTGACTATATTTCCCTCTATCCTCTCCTGTCCCCCCTTGTTTTATTCTCTACTTTGACCCTATCCCTTTACAAAAGGACCCTTGACTCCTGCCCTCCTCTCCATCATTCCCCCTCTCATCCTCTTCCCCCCTACTCTCCTGTAGGGCAAGATACCTAATTTAGTGTGTATGTCATTCCCCGCCCCCCCAAGCAATGAAAGTACAATGAGAGTAAGGTTGACCCTTTCCCTTTTGCCTTCCTGTTCTTCCCCTCCATTGTAACAGTTATCCCTTGCCTCTTCTATATGAAATGATTGACACCATTTTGTCTTCCCTGTCTCCTCCCATTCAATTACTCTCCCACCTCTTAATTTCACCTTTTTAAATATCATCCCTTCCTATTCAATTGATCCTGTGCCCTCTGTCTATGTACACATATATACATATGCTCACATATGTATTCATACACACATATACCCTCCTATATGGACATATACATATGTATATATACATACACACACATTTATATTCCCTTCAGCTATCCTCATACTGAGGAAAGTTTCATAGGTTACAATGACCATTTTTCCATGTAGGCATGTAAATAGTTCAACTTGGTTAAGTTCCTTATGATTTCTTTTCCCTGTGTACCTTCTCATGCTTCTCTTGCTTCTTGTATTTAAAAAAAATGAGACTATTACCCTTAGGTTTGTCCTGCTACCTGACTGGTCTAAAAATAACTTCCTAGCTGCCTTTCTACTGTTGCCTAAGCTTGAATGATTATAGGACAGGCACTTAAATACATTTTTTACATTGAAATGGAAAACAGGATCTTAGATTTAGTATTAGAAGGGACCTTAGGTCCTTCTTTATTTTATTTTACAGAATGAGGAAACTGAGGCATAGGGAAGTTAAGCAGCTTGCCAAGGGTGTCTGAGACAGGATTTGAACTTAAGTCTCCCTGACTCAAATTCTTCTACTCTATTTATTACAAGTGCTTTCCACTGGTACTGATTGTTTCTTTCTTTCCTTCTTTCTTTGGAAGCCATTCTAATTTTTTGCATTTTTAATGTTAGCTTAAAAGAACCAAACTACCTGTCATCTGAAATTGTGTAGGTGTTTTAATGACCTCAGACTTCTCTATGAAACAAAGATTCACCCATCTAACATATGTGTGTATGCATACACACATATATTCACATATAAAACTAACAATATTCTTCTGGGGAGTCTTCAAATAAGTTTCTGAAGAACTTAAATTGGAGGTCACGCAAATATTTTGGAAGGCACGTGGTAAGTATAAGTAGCCTGGTAATGGGACTACTACCTAGAAATTACATAAATGAAGCCACTTGGTATCCATGTGACTTTGGACAAGTCCCTTAATTTCTCTGGGCCTCAGTTTGCTCAACTGAAAAATGAGAGGGTTGGACTAGGTATCCTCTGACAGCTCTTCCATTTTTAAATGAATGTATATAACAACAACTAAGCTTATTGCTATCTATTTTCTGCTTCTGGGGCTTGTCCTCCTATAATAACATTTCAAAAGCAAATCAACAGATGCAGTAGAAACAAGATATTGAATGTAACAGTTGGGAGCAGAAATAACCACTTCCATTTCCTCCACCACCCTTTTCCTGCAGATCTGGGTACACAAAAGAGCTCTTTTATGATGCGCAATTTATGTTTCTTCCCAAAGCTTTGTATAGTCCAGCCCACTTCTCTCACCTGAGTACCACAGGCAGCTGCAAAGCTGCAGTGCTTTGAGGGAAGTGGGAAGAAGGATAATAGTCACTTAGCTAAGAGCTTCCTTCATGACAGCTGCAAAGCAGTTGTTCTCACTCTTAATCAGTGTCCTGAATCCATGAGCTAAGCAGAGACTATGAATCAGTGGTCGTGGGACTGAGAACTCAACTGACCTGACTAATATTTTGGGACTCAGAAATAGATATATAACATAGGCCTATGAAGGCAGTGGCAGGCATTGGGAAAATAATTTGTCCCCCTTGCCAAGAGACTCTGGAGCTTCCTAATACAAATGGCATCTCTCTAGAATCCAATGGACAAATAAAATGGGGGTACCATGGCCCTGCCACCTCAGCATGTCTATGAACAGTGAGAATGGTGTTTGGGTTGTTACATTTATGATTCATTTGTCCTTTTGTGAATTAAAATGTTTGACATTTCCCACATCCGGCTGTAAAACACAGGAGGATATTAAGTGTGTGGTATAAAACCCTGTGATTCACAGCCAAGAGGAGTGAATATACTGTACTATCTGATCATCTTTGCAGCAAGTTTAGAACCACTTATCTTTTTCCTTCATGTCTGGTGAATAGAGATAAACTATCTTTTACTCCATAGCCTCCATGTGGGGATGGAGAATTACTGAAAGTTTTCTGATTGACATCTTCCAGAGCTCTTACTTACTATCGCATTAACACATCCAGTTGGGAAGGCTTACCCTATATAAGCATTATATACCCTGTGGCTTTGCCAATGGCCAAATAATTAAGTTTGTGAAAACCATCTGACCAGAAAGAATAGAGATTTTTCTTATTGATAGAACCTTGGTTATCTTTTTAAAAATAAAATCTCAATGCTATTGATTTGAGTGGACTAAATTTATCACTGCGCAGCATAATTCTTTATAAATGAATCCCTGCTTTTCCCAAGGGTGCCCAACATGCCAGATGACAGAAAATCATTTACCCAGGAAAGAGAATATTTAATAGGGCCTCAGGGCTCAGCTCAGGTACTTACTTTAATACATGTTTTTCCTGCTAGGGGTGATTGATAAACGGAAGTCTGAAGGAGTACAATATTAGGACAGACTTGAATCTGATCAATAGAAATCAAAATTGGTAGGAACAGGAAAGGCCTTACTAGGGGTTTTCCCTGAGAGTTTTTTGAAGTGCTTTGAGGGAAATGGGAAGAAGGAAAAGTATTTTCTATGACCATTCACCTTAATCAGACCCCTACCCTTGTTTTGCTCAAGTGAGCAGTGAATTGATCTTAAAAAAAAAAAAAAGAAAATGGTTTTCTGTCCCATGGACTTTTCCTTCTTTAGGACCAATTGGAGTTCAGCTCTCGTCAAAGCTGGTGAAAATCGATGTAAAGTTGTGTCTCCAAAAGGTCAGAAGTGAAAATGAGTTCAACCTAATAATAATTTAAAGCCCTGCACAAAGGATATTTCATAAACTATTCAGAGATCAATTGTGCCTTTCTTTCTGGAAAACTTTGCTCCTGATTGGGTATCAATAATGAAGGGTAGGCTGGAGAAATCTGCTGAGGCAGCACTAAAGCTGAGAATTGATATTATAGAAGGGTGCGTGGCAGGGGTGCAAGGGTCATGGCCTTGGCTTTACTCTGTAACCTGCAGCAGGTCTCCTGGTGGCCAGCAGTTGATTAGGGAAGACTGAGCCTGGAGAGCAGGAGAGGAGAGCTGGGTCCTTGTTCCCACATCGCCTTCCTCCTCCCTGTAATTTATTAGTCGTCCCTGTGTTGCAGTCATTTAAAATGCTGCATGCAGTGTGTTCAGGAAGCTTTCTTGCTACTTCTCACTCCTTCAATTCTAATGATATACATCAGCCAGAGAATAGGCAACTGCATGCTTGTTAATCCAGTCCTTGATCTTGACTTCGTAAAACTATCCCATTCTACCACTAAAAAATAATCCATTTCCTCTCCCTTCTCAGTGCAATCAGACTTCAACCAAAGTTGAAAAAGCCTGGGGAATTAAGAAATGGGAAATTGGGACACAGAAATGGCAGCTGCAGGGGCCACAGCAGAGGGCCCAGGTGAAACCTAGGAGTGTTTTGAGAATGGGGAGGGCAGAGAAGGAGGTACTGTTCTCTTGGGAAGATTTTTCTCAGACTCTTGGGCTCTCAGAAGTTGATTAACTTCTAATAGACTCCTGGGGTCCTATGTACTTATTCTCTCTTCCAAGCACAAGTGGAAAGGAGATTGTATTCTGCTTTCGGATGCTGTTTTAAATTCTTAGAGTAGGATCCTCAGTATCGATCCTTCCTTCCTTTTCCAGGTCTCTATGTTATGGTTTGTTTCTTTATAGGTATCAGGTTCCTGGTGTGCTACAAGGGGATCTTATCCTTTTGCTCAAAAAACAAGCATTTACTGAATACCTACTATATGCAGCTAACGTTCTGTATGGCTTTGGAAAAAAAATCTCTCAGCCTCATTAAGCCTCAATTTGTTCATCTGTGGAATGACCCTTTGGAATTCTTAGCTCCCTTCAAAGCTCACAAGGCACCAAACTTCTCAGTTCTCTTTCCTGAAAATTACTTTGTATATTTTGAATTTATTTAGTCATGTTTAGTTCCCTATTGAGAGGTAGGTAGGTGGTGCAGTGAATAGAGAAGTGACTCTGGAGTTAAGAAGACATGAATTTAAAAAGAACCTCAGGCATTTATGAATTGTATGACCTTGATCAAGTCACTTAACCTTGTTCTACTGAGTTTCCTATATTGCAAAATGGTAGATAATAATAGTATCTTTAGTTTGTGCTTAATAAATTCTGATTTTCTTCCTTCCCTTCTCTCTCATCTCCCTCAGGTTGAATGTAAACTATTCCTGCAAGTCTGGATCTGTTTAAAGTTTATCTCCCCAGCTTCTAGCATAGAACCTGGAATGTAGTAGACAGTTAAAAAAAAAAGCTGATCCCTCAACTTCCTTGTTTTTGAGTTATTTAAAAATTAATATTTTATTTTTCCCAATTACAAGTGAAAATAATTTTAACATTCCTTTTTCAAATTATGAGTTCCAAATTCTCTCCCTTAAACTCCTTTCCCCCTCATAGAGAATGCAAACAATTTGACACAGATACAGATTATACACGTGTAGTCACGCAAAACACATTTCCATATAAATCATGCTGTGAAAGAAAGCAGAGAAAAGCAAGAAAAATAAAATAAAGAAAAAGTACTTTTGATCTGTATTCAGGCTCTACTAGTTCTTTCTCTGGATACGGACGCACCTTTCATCGTAAGTTCTTTGGAATTGTCTTGGATCATTGTACTGCTGAGAATAGCTAAGTTATTCACAGTAGATCATCGTACAATATTATTACTATGTAGAACGTTCTCTTGATTCTTCTCATTTCACTTTGTATCAGTTCATAAATGTATTTCCTGGTTTTTCTGAGAGTATCCTGTCCATCATTTCTTATAGCAGAATAGTATTCCATCACAATCATATACGACAACTTGTTCAGCCATTCCCTAGTTGAACATCCCCTCAATTTTCAGTTCTTTGCCATCACTAAAAGAGATGCTATAAATGTTTTGTACATATATGTCCTTTCCCCTTTTTCAAATCGGTCTGGATCCTTCAACTTCTAACATCTGTTTTCTTCATTTTACTAGTTGTTAAGAGAGGCACAAAGGATTCTAAGCTATGGTCCCTACCCTTAAGGAACTTAGAAATCACGAGGTGTGAATTGCCTTCAAATTTTCCCATTTTTGTCGAGGATACCAATGTCCTTCAGGTCCCTAGTTTCATAATCTCAGAGTCATCCTTTACCTTTCCCTCTACTTCATCCCCCACATCTAATCAGTTATCAAATCTTATTCATTATATCTTCTCAATATTTCTCACATTTATCTACTTTTTTACACTAATACAGCCTCTCCACTAATTCAGGTCCTTATCATCATTATCTGGACTATTTCAATAGAATCCTAATTGGCTTTATTGCCTGTAGTCTCTTCTCTTTTCAATACATCCTCTCCATAACCGCCAGACTGATATTCTTAAAACAGATCTGTAATGGCTCCTTATTACCTCTATGACAAAATACAAGATCTCTATTTTGACATGTAGCCCTTTACAATCTGGACTTTATTGATTCTTACAGTTTTAGTGTTCTATATCACTTGAAATCACTGCATAAATTTTGCATTTAATTATTTGTGTGGACGTTCTATCTCTCCAGTTGGATATAATAAGTTCCTAGAGGGCAAGGAATTATTTGAGGGGGAAGAAGGACTTGTAAATCCAAGCAGTGCCTAGTACAATGTATTGTATATAATAAACACTAAATATATGTGTGATGGATTGAACAGAATTAAATTCAGTGCATTTAATTATCTGCTACGTGAAAGGTATTTTCCTTGTGCAGATCGGACTTTCGGACTTGGAGTCAGGAAAATCTCAGATATCTGGTCTCAGATACTTACTAGCTATGTGAGGCTGGGCAGGCTTAACCACTGACTGTCTCAGTTTCTTCAACTATAAAATGAGGATAATGACTGCATCTACCTCCTAGGGCTGTTGTAAAGGTTAAATGAGATAATATTTGTCAAGTGTTTCAGTTTCTTCCCTCAACTTCTTCTTTTTTTTGAATTGATTTGTTTATTTACTTTTAGTTTAGAAGATTCACTTCCACAATCCATTGAGTTTCAAATTTTCTCCCCTCCTCCCCCTCCCCCCATGGCTTCTTGCAATCAAGTATAGGATCTGCAAATACTTTCACATTGGACATTAGTCTAGTTGTATAGAAGAGTTGTAACCGATAGAATGAACAGTGGGAAAGAGGAAATAAAACCAAACATGGAAAAGAAAGAGAGCATGTAGCTTGCTTCAGTCTCCATTTAAACTCTGTTCTTTCTAGATCTTTCTCTGAATGGAGACATCTCCTTCCCTCTTGAGTCTTTTAGAGTTGTCTTAGAACCTTGTGTTGCTGAGAAGAGTCTAGTTTATCAAAGTTGGTTGTCACACATACATCGTATCTGTCATTGTGTACAAATTTCTCCTGGTTCTGCTCTTCTCACTTATCATCAGTTTGTGTAAGCTTCTCCAGATAAATATGAAGTCCATCTGCCCCTCATTTCTTATAGCACAATAGTATTCCATTACATTCATATACCACAACTTGTTTAGCCATTCCCTAATTGACGGACATCCCCTTAATTTCCAGTTTTTTGCCACCACAAAGAGAACTGCAAAAAATATTTTTGTACATATGGGTCTTCCTCTCACTTCTACAATCTCTTTGGGATACAACCCTAGAAGTGGTATTACTGGGTCAAAGGGTATGCAATTGTTTATAGCCCTTTGGCCATAGCTCCAGATTGCTCTCCAGAATGGTTGTATCAGTTCACAGCTCCACCAACAATGCATTAGTGTTCCAATTTTTCCATAACCTCTCCAGTATTTGTCATTTTCCTGTTTTGTGATCTTAGCCAATCTGACTGGTGAGATGTGGTACCTCAAAGTTGTTTTGATTTTCACTTCTCGAATCAATAGTGATTTAGAGCACTTTTTCATATGCTTATGGATATCTTTAATTTCTGCCTCTAAAAATTGTTCATATCCTTTGACCATTTATCAGTTGGAGAATGACTTGTATTCTTAAATATTTGACTCAATTCCCTGTATATTTTAGAAATGAGGCCTTTATCAGAGACACTGGTTGTAAAGATTCTTTCCCAATTTCCCACTTCCCTTTTAATCTTAATTACATTGGCTTTGTTTGTACAGAAACTTTTCAACTTAATGTAATCAAGATTATCCATTTTGCATTTTATAATGCTCTCTAACTCTTGTTTGGTCATAAACTCTTCCCTACTCCACAAATCTGACAGGTAAACTATTCCTTGCTTCTCCAGATTGCTTACAGTAACAGCCTTTATACCTAGATTGTTTAGCCATTTAGACTTGATTTTGGTATATGGTGTTAGATAATGAATGATCTATGCCCAGTTTCTGCCATACTATATTTCAGTTTTCCCAGCAGTTTTTGTCAAATAGTGAGTTCTTATCCACAAAACTGTTATTCCCTCAACTTCTGTTTTTATTTGGATAAACCTAGAAAGAAAGGCTGAAGATTTTAGAGAGCCTAACATGTCAAGATAAATAGTTTTTGGACAATGAAGAACCATTGAAGGTTTTAGAATAGTGCCATAAGATAAACAAAATTGTGTTTTGGAGTGATTAATTTGTTATTGATGAAGGAGGAATATCATGACCTGGTGTACCTTTGACTGGATGACCTCTGAGGGTCATTGCACTCAGAGGATCCATGATTGCATGAATGCTGTTGGTAGGAATCTTGGTATGAGGTTATTATATGGTAGGAGACAAGGTAGGTGAATCAAAGTGATAGTAGTAGAAATAAGAAGGAAGGACTGGATAAGAGAAATAATATGAAGGAAGATCAATTGGACTTTGTGACTAAGTCTAAGAAAAGTTGTGGGAATGTGAGGTCTCATAAACAGTTTTCTTTTTCAGGAAAAAAATTCTTACTCATATCCTCTTTGAGAAAATCTGGTATTCCAATGAGACTCCAAAGGAAAAAAGAAAGATACTAACTAAATTTTCCCCTATTCTTATGCTCATAATAAGGTCACGTTTCTATGAATATTTTGTTTTACTGCTATTTTTCCTTCAACAGCCCTAAGAAATAGAACTTTATCTTCATTTTCTCAGTTATGTAAACTGATGTTTAGACAAATGATGCAGTATACACACCCAATTCCACAGCTAGTAAGTATTGAGCCAAGATGTGAACTTTTCTGAAAACAATTCCAGTAACTTTTTCTACCACATCATGTGGTTTCTCCTTTGCCACATTCTTTATAGCAATCAAGAATTTCTTAACCTAATTCCATGTTCAAAAAGTAGAAAAAAAGACAAGTGAACTCTTCTGAATTGTCTTCTCACCAACACAAGAACACTCTGTTTTGGACCTACTTCTCACCAACAAAAGAGAACTCTATTCTGGACCTATTTTTCACCAAAAGCTGGATGGAAATGATAGGAAGCTTGGAGGAAAGTGACCACAGAATTCATGAGAAAGAAGAAAGAGAAAACTCTGAAAAGTCTGGGATGCAATCAATTCAACAAATTTTTGCTAAATGCCTACTATGTGATAGGACAGCTAATTTCCAAGGGTTCAAAAGAAGAATGGGTAGGACTAAGTTTCTTCAGGGAAAATTGACTGAAGGATAATGGAAGTTCTCAGGAATGAAACAGTGAAGAGAAACAGTTCCAGTGAGGAGGAACTGGGGAAGATGTTTACAAGAGATCAATGCCATATTACCAATGAGATATTACCAACCAACTTAGCTTAAAAAAAAGATATAAACAGAAGATAGGAGAAAGAGAGAGTACAAAAATCAATTTAAAAAGCATAGCATGACAGTCTAAGCAACGTTGTGGGAATGTGAGGTCTCATAATCAATTGAAATTAGTGAGGAAAGCTAAGGCTTTTTTTTTTAAGAAGAGCCTCCAAGCAGGGATAAGACCAGGGGTTTATGGGTGATTGGGTCAATGAAAGTTGACAACAGTGAGAAAACAATACTGTTGGATTTTTATTTGTGTGTTTTCTTTGTGAAGGACTTTGGGTTTGAGAAGAAAGATCTTTGGACTTGAAAAAAACCCAGAATAAAAATGACTAGTATGAAATAGAAACCCCCAAAAAGTTAGGTGTTAGTAAGAAAACAGCTAGTTGTCCTGAGTAAGTTCAAGTCATCTGATCCAATTGAATTATATCTTTACATACAAAAAGAATTGGCATATGTCAATGCTGAGTTCAAGATAGTGATCTTCATACAATGAAAAATCAAAGAGATAATGGATAAAGGCAATGTTACAGGACGGAGAAGGGCAAACACTGTCCCAATTAAAAAAAATAAAGGAAGAGAAGGGAATCTGAGATCATTGTAATGGTAATGGAATTTGGAGATGCCCCTGTATTGGCTTGGTTTTTGGGTTGAATGTTAAAACCCAGAGCTTGTGAATCCCACTTGTGGGATGGACTTGTTGACGTGAAGAGAGAGGGCTGAACTGGAGGGAGCCGTGAATTGGGAGAGAGGCCCAAGCCTAGAGAAGGCCAGAAGGACTTTGGGAGA
>CM053582.1:182090662-182109843 GCA_028627135.1 Pseudochirops cupreus | reverse complement strand
GTTGTTTTGCCAGATTCACTGGATGGTGAAGGACAGTGCTGCTGTTGTAGAGGTTCTGGAACATGGCTGTTGGTTCAGAAGCCCTGAAGGATTATTTTCCTGTTGTATGTTTACAGAAATCTTGGAAGAGGGGCTTGCTGATGTTTTCAGGGGTTCTGGTACTGTTCTACAGGCAGAGAGTGACTTGATGAGGACATTGGCTATGGCTTTGTTGAGCCTTGTCTCCCCAGGAACTGAGATTGCTAAGAGCTTGCCTTGAGTGAAGATGAAAGAAGGGCCTTTCCTTGGGTTTCTGTAAACATACCACAAGAAAATCCTCCTTCAGGGCTTTTGAACCAACAGTAAGGTTCCAGGACCTCTACAGCAGTAGCACTGTCCTTCACCAGCAGGTGAATCTGGCAAAACAACATCAAAACAGACAGACAAAATACTGGCATCACAGCCATGCCTCCTCAGTTCTTGGCAGCTCTGGGTGGCAGTTCTCAAAAGTCCTGGGCAGCTCCAACAGGCTCTCAGCAGTCTTTCTCTCAGCAACTCAGGCTCCACGATACTAGATACTGCTCTCCCAAAGTCCTTCTGGTCTTCTCTAGGCTTGGGCCTCTCTCCCAATTCACAGCTCCTCCTAGTTCAGCCCTCTCTCTTCACGTCAACAAGTCCATCCCACAAGTGGGATTCACAAGCTCTGGGTTTTAACATTCAACTCAAAAACCAAGCCAATACAGGGGCATTTCCAAATTCCATTACCATTACAATCATAGAACAGTATGTTTGACTTTGATTCTTGAGAAAATTCTAGAATATATTATTTTTAAAAATAAATTTTTATTGATATCTTTTGTCCTTTTTTTACATCACCAAAATTTTCTCAAGTATCCTGCTCTCTCCGTCTCAGAGAGCCACCCTATATAAAACAGTATTTTTAAGAGAGAAAAAGAAAAAAAGAAGAGGAAAAACAATCAGCATCCCTGATCAGATGTACATTGAAAAAAACCCTGAAAATACATGCAATGTATATTTGTGAATCTCCCATCTTCATAAAGGAGTGGGAGGAGGTTGTCTTTTCATACATATTTGTTTTTGCAACATTTATTTTTTAATTAACGAATTAATTTTTAGTTTTCTACATTCATTTCTACAAGATTGAGTTCCACCCCCACCCCAAGAATGCATGCATTCTGATTACCCCTTCTCCCAGTCTGCCTTCCCTTCTGTCATGCCCTTCTCCCTTATTTTCTTATAGGGCAAGATAGTTTTCAGTACTCTATTGCCTGTATATCTGATATCCCAGTTGCATGTAAAAACCATTTTTAGCATTTGTTTTTAAAACTTTGATATCCAAGTTCTCTCCCTTCTTCTCTCCCCACATACCCTCATTGAGAAGGCAAGAAATTCAATATAGGTTATAAATATGTAGTTAGGCAAAACAGTTCCATAATCGTCATGTTGATAAAGACTAACTATATTTACCTCCATCCTATCCTGCCCCCCACTTATTCTCTTTTCTCCTTCGACCCTGACCCTTTTCAAAAGTGTTTGCTTCTGACTACCCCCAACTGCCCTCTCTTTTAGCACTTCCCCCTTATCTTCTTTCTCCTTACTTTCCCATAGGGTGAGATAATCAATTGAGTGTTCATATTATTCTCTCCTTAAGCCAAATATAATGACAATAAGGTCCACTCATTCCTTCTCTCCTCCCACCTCTTCTGTTCCATTGTGAAACCTTTTTCTTGCCCTTTTATATAACACAATTTACCCCATTCTACCTCTCCCTTTCTCATTTTCCCAATATAGTCCTCTTTCACCCCTTAATTTTATTTTTTATATATAATCCCTTCATAGTCAACTCACCCTATGCTGTTGCTGTCTATATCTATTTGTACACACACACACACACACACACATATATATACAGACACATATACATATATACTCAAATCCATCCCTCCATATACATCCTTACATCCATGCATCCATAAATGTATACATATAAAAAATTTCTTCCAACTACCCTAATACTGAGAAAGATCTTATGAGTTACAAATATCTTTCCATGTAGGAACATAAAAAGTTCAACTTTAATAAGTCATTTATAGTTTCTCTTTCCTGTTTACCTTTTCATGCTTTTCTTGATTCTTGTATTTGAAAGTCAAATTTTCTATTCAGCTCTGGTCTTTTCATCAAGAATGCTTGAAAGTCCTCTATTTCATGGAATGTCCATTTTTTTTTCCCTGAAACATTATACTCAGTTTTGCTGAGTAGATGATTCTTGGTTTTGATTTGATTCTTCTGACCTCTGGAGTATCATATTGCAAGCCCTTTGATCCCTTAATGTAGAAGCTGCTAAATCTTCTGTTATCCTGATTGTATTTTCACAATACTAGAATTGTTTCTTTTTGGCTGCTCATGATATTTTTTCTTTTACTGGGGAACTCTGGAATTGACTAATATTCCTACGAGTTTTCTTTTTGGGATCTCTTTCAAGACATGATCCATGGATTCTTTAATCAATCAATCAATTAATTCTTTAATTTTTACCTTCTGGTTCTAGAATTGGGGCAGTTTTTCTTAATAATTTCTTGAAAGGTGATCTTCTTTTGATCATGACTTTCAGGTAGTCCAATAATTTTCAAATTATCTCTCCTCAATCTATTTTCTAGGTCAGAGGTTTTTCCAATGAGATATTTCACATTGTCTTATATTTTTTCATTCTTTTGGCTCTGTTTTATAATTTCCGGATGTCTCTTAAAAGTCATTAGCTTCCATTTGCTCCATTCTAATTTTAAAGGAATTATTTTCTTCAATGAGCTTTTGAACTTTCTTTTCCATTTGACTAATTCTGCTTTTAAAGGCATTCTTCTCATTGACTTTTTGGACCTCTTTTGCCATTTGAGTTAGCCCATTTTTTAAGTTGTTATTTTCTTCAATGTTTTTTGGGTTTCCTTTAGCAAGCTATTGACTCGTTTTTCATGATTTTCTTCCATCACTCTCATTTCTCTTCTGAATTTTTCCTCTACTTCTCTTATTTGATTTTTGGAATCCTTTTTGAGCTCTTCCATGATATGTGACCAATTCATATTTTTTTGTGGAGGCTTTTGATGCAGGACCTTTGACTTTGTTGTCTTCTTCTGGTTGAATGTTTTGATCTTCTTTGTCACCAAAGTAAGATTCTATTGTCTGACTTTTTTTTTTTTACACTGTTTGCTCATCTTCCCAGAAAAATGCTTGAATTTCTATCTCTTTGTCAGGGTAAAACTCTGCTTCTAGTGGGGGTGGGTATGGGGGTGGGTATGGAGGTGAGTATACTGTTCCAAGTTTCAGGGGTTTTGTATCAGCCACTCAATCCCCCCCACCATCTGTGGATTCAGATCTCCAGAAGCAGCTGCTGCTGCTGCCTCTGTGGCCACCACTGCTGCTGCTCTTGGGCTCCTCCTTCACCTAGGTCCCACAGAGGTTTCCCACTGACCTTCTGTGCTGTCTTCGGCATTTCTGGGTTGAGAATTCAGGAAACTGCCTTAGCTGCACATGATTCAATCGGTGAGGTCTGTTCCAACAGTGTCTGTGCTGGTGCAGGCCATGTTGGACTGTTCCTCACTCCCAACCTGGTGTGATTTACCCTTACTGTTAGCCTTCTAGGCTGTCTTGGGCTGAAGATTTGCTTCACTGTCATTTTGTGGGTTCTGTAGCTTTAGAATTTGTTTAGAGTCATTTTTTTACAGGTAATTAAAGGGGTTTGGAGGAGAGCTCAAGCAAGTCCCTGCTCTTACTCTGCCATCTTGGCTCTGGCCCACAACATTTACTTTTGATGTTGTTTTGTAAAGCTTTTGATTCAATTTTTGGAAACTTAACTATAAATATTACATTATTGTAGTCATTGTCTCAGCATTGTTTTCTTTATTATGCTTACTTTATTCTGAATCAATTCATGTAGATCTTTCCATGCTTCTCTGTGTTTATCACATTCATCATTTCTTCTGGCTCAATAGCATTCCATTGCATTCATGTACTATAATTTGCTTAGCTATGACTTCTTTTTTCTAGATATTCACTAAGTGTCTTTTAAATAGTGCATCTTTGAATTTTCCAAGCAAATGAATTTCTAAAACAAAGAAGGTGATTGTCTTCCAGTATTCTGTCCTGGTTATCTCAATTACTATATTTAGGACTGGGTGCCACATCTTGTAAAGGATATTGCTAAACTAGAAATTGTTCAAAGGAGAGCTACAAATATGGTGCAAGTGTTCAAGTTCTTGTCATAGGAGAATTGCTTGCAGGAACTAGCTTAGAGAAGAAACTGGGATATATAATAGCTGTCTTTTAATATTGAAAGGGAATATCCCACAGAATAAAAACAGGCAAGTTCTGCTTGACTTCAGAGACCAGAACAAGAAACAATGGTTGAAATCTTTGAGGAGGAAGATTAGGCTTGATTTTTCCAAATGAGCAAAAACAAATAACTTGTTAACAATTAGAGCCATCCCAAACTGTCAAGAGCTGCCTCTATAGGTAGTGATCTCCCCTTAATGGAAGCCTTTAAGCAAAAAGTGATTGACTAGCTACTTTTTGAATATGTTGTGAAGAGATTCTTACTCAGGTCTAGATTGGACTAAATGACCTTTGAGGTACCTCCCAATACTGAGATTGTATGAATCTAGAAAACAACTGTCACAGAGTAGCTTTCTTGGCTAAAACCTCACAATTGTCTCAGTGAATCAATTTTGTGCTTTACCTTGTCATTGGTACTCAGGAAAATCTGATATGTTTGGGTCATCAGTGGAAAAGAGGAACTAATAGCAATGGCTAAATGATTGACAACTTGACCTTCCTGAGCCATTCTTGAAAATGTTCTGTTTCTTCCACGTGATAATTTGAGAAGTCATATAACAAAGGATGTTACTGCCAGATCTATCCTTAGAGTCAGAAGTATGAAAAACAATTTTGATGCCCAGCAAAAAGCCAGTCAGAGGTTTTGGTTCATCCATCTGTTGTGGCTACCACCACAGATGCCCTCTGTGGGCATGTCCACTCATGTCTTCCTATTACCATACCTTCTATAAATTAGTCTTGGATGCATCCACTCATCTCTGCTTAATATATTCATTCTGGACTGTACTCTAGTGCAGCTGAACTACCGGTCCTGCCCTAGTTATGCTGGTTACTGGAGTTGTGCCATGTTGACAACTGTGTACTAGTAGCTATATAGTCCATACCTTATTATCCTGCCAAGAACTGCAAATTACTGTTCTCATATGCTTGCCATGTTGGCTCAGCAACAGCATAAATGCAATGTCCAATTTGCTTCATTAACTGTGGGCCTTTAGGACAGGATGCCAACAGGTGTTTGCTTCTGTCTCCAGGGAATCATCAGTTATGAGCTTGCTCCTCTATTGTCCATAATCTAATCAATTAAGTGTGAGAAAGTCCCCACTAGACTTAAATACATACAAACATGTGGAATTTATTAGGAATTTCTTTTGAGTTTGAAACTTATTAGCAAGAGGAATGAGAGACTAGAAAGTGCCTGGTATTTTCATTATTAAATCTCAAATGACCTGGTGCATTTGGGATGAATTAAGGATTCAGTATTTTCCCCCAGAAGAGCCAAATGTATGGGCAAAGTTTACAGCTTCCTAAATAGTAAATGTGAAGGGCTCCCAAAGGTTTCCTATGACCAGAATTATCTCCCTCATACCTCCTATGATATCTAAAATCCATTCTGTTATTGTTCCCCAAGGTTCTTAAGATGATCTTTATCCATTTAAACTAGCCTGTGGTATGATGCTACCTGTAGAGGTAAGAGATTAGTAAGCAATTTGATTTTATTTAATAAACATTTAAAAAGCCCTTAGCAAGTACATGATACCAAGCAAGGTAGTGGGGGATACAGGATACATAAGACAAAAAGCAATCTTTTTAAGAAGTTGACTATCTTGGAGGGTTAGTTGGATACAACGCCATTAAGTATAAAGCAATTAAATAACAATTGAGTGGACATTTGCTATGTGCCTACTATGTGAAAAATATTATGGTAGGAATTGAGATACAAAGATAAAAAAATCATAGAAGCTAAAGGAACTTATGGTCTATTGAAAGGATTCAATATGAGTAAGTGTGATACAAGGTAGATTTAGATAAAGGCCAAGGAAAAGTCCAAACAAAAGATTCTAGAAAAATTTGAAAGGGGAGAAATGACTTTCAGCTAGGGAGATTAGGGAAGATTTCATGTATCAGGTGACAGAGCTGAGCTTTGAAGGAAATGTATAATTTTAATAGAAAAATTGCTAAAAGAGTGAATTCTAACTTAGGCAAATTCATGAACATACTATGCAGTAGTTCTAGTTTGGGGAGTGGTTAAATAGACCACTGGGGGAATGAAGGGGAATGAACAGTTCAGGATGGTAGGTGGTTGCTACCAGATTCTGAAGAGTCTCAAATGATAGGCTAAAGAGTTTATACTTTCAACTCTATGCAAAATGGAATTTTGAGCAATGGGACTAATGTGATCAAATCTGTTATTTAGGGAGCTTATCTTGATAGCTATGTGAAGGGTGGATTAGAGAAGGGGAAAGACTGGGTACTATGAGAGGGAAGACTATTATTTTGCTACAAGGAATGCTGTTGTGGTTATAAAGATTCTGCAAGGAAAGAATTCACACAGGAATGGTGTATGAAAGAAACGTAAGAAACAGACATCCTTTCAAGAGACCTGTTAATCATCATTTCTGTGTATCCTGGTGATTCACATAGGGACCAATGATACTGTAAGAAGAAATTTGGGAAATCTTCTAGGGGTTATGAAGTTCTGGGCAAAAAATGAGAAGCCAATATGGGAATTCAGTTCCATTTAATTTGATAACGGCTATTTACAGGCACTGTGATAAGTGGTGGGGATATAAAAGAAAAAGAAAAAAAAAGACAGTCCCTGCCCTTAAGGAGCTTACAATCTTATAGGGGAAGATAACATGCAAAAGGAAACTGGAAAGGGAGGAGGACATCAGAAGGCATCTTGTTTCATGGAGTTGAAACCAAGAAGAGCTGTAGATGAATAGTGGAGTGAGCTGAATATCCAAATCCTGCCCTCTATAAAGGACAGCTTTAGGAGGAGTTTAGTGCCCAGCTCTGCCCCACTCCAGTCCTCCAGTCTGAGGAGAGAGGAAGTTGAGGGAAGTGGGATGGTGTTGCATATCCAAAGCTGAGTTACTAGCATGGAGATGAGACTTCCAATGAAAAGCTTATCCTAGGAGGGGAATCTTGTTCCTAGGAGTGGAAATCAAGCAGAGCTAAAGTTGGAGAGTAGATAAAGGCTTGGGTGGTATTTTCATCACTGTTGCTAATTGAAGATAGGTGTTTCAGGGATTTGAGAAATAAAGAGCTGATTAGGAAGATAGTGACTGTATCAGATGCTTGAATTTCAATTTCTCTCAGTTATGCATTCTGTTAACTCTCACCTTCATTCCTCCCTATTATCCTCGTTTTCCATACTAAATAGGATTTGCATTCTCCCCTACCATGTCCTTTTTTTTTTTCCCCTTTTGCAGTTACTTCTTACAATTGCTTCAGATTTTGTCAGGGAATGATATGTAACCATATCTAAGGATGGTTACTGATCTCTCCTACCACTGTTTGAAACAAAGTTTTCCCAAGTCTGCTACAAGGTGCTTGGGCACAGTTTGCAGGGACTTGGAATAGCAAAAACTGCCTCAGCAGTTGCTGATTTCATTGCATTGATGGAGTTTCAACTCCCTTAAAACCTTGATGGTTTGCAATTGCTTTCCCTCATATACCATCAACTGCCTCCTGGAGGCAGTGCTATTTCATGGATCAGACAGAGGACCAAGAATCAAGGGATTCACAATTTACTTCTGCTGTTGCTGAAGGGCCAGAGGCAAGTCACTTAACCTATCTGGTTCTCAGTAATCACATCTATAAGATAAGGGTAAGTAATTTCTCTGAAAGGGGTGTGACAAGGATCAACCAAGTGAAGTTGTGGGAAGGTTTGAAAACTATGCTAGGGAAATATGAGATGTTGTAGTAAATAATGACTTGGCAGTTATGGAAAAATAATTTGTCCTAGCAGTCTTTGCCTGGAACAAAATTGCACTTCTACTTGGGATCATAGTAGGGATGAGATATGCCATCTGTTGAGATTTCACTCTGAAATTCAGCACAGATGCTACAGATGATTCTATGAATCTGATTTCGTTTCTTTGATAACTGTTAGTTAAATGGGCTTTCAAATATTAGATTAATACTTACTTGTTTCATGATTGCAAGTGGTTAGCCCTAAGTAGCCTACTCACCATAAGTAGAAGTTATAAAGAAGTCAATTTAGGCTTAGTGTAGGGAAAAACTTTCTAACTATTGTAACTACCCTAGGTAGAATGTGCTTCCTTAGGTCCTAGTCAGATGATTTCTCATTAGACATCTTTAGTCAAAGACTGACCACTTGTAAGTTGTGTTTTAGTGGGGATTCTTGACCAGATGTGGGATGGAATGGATGGCCAATGAGGTAGTTGCCAACCTTGATATTCCTTGATTATATTTATAAATTTGTCAGCAGGTATTTATAAAGAACTTTTAATATTAGGCCATGAGCAAGATGCAAAAAATAAACAATTATTTTTGCTTTCCTAGGGCTTATGATCTAGTTTTGGATAGATAATATCCCTTAGTTCTCTTAGTGGATGAAGTAGAGGTTCATCCATAATCCTACTAAGGTGCTAGGTATAACCTATGGTTTCATCCTCCTCGGTGTAGATTCAATTTATAGCTTATCTAGAGCTTTCCTTCAGCAAATCTCAGACTATAGCTCAAGTTTGAGCCTTCACTGATGAGGATAAATGAGTGTTCAGATCTCATACAAAGATTTATGGTCACACAGCATATAGAGAACTTGTCAAAACATTTCTATTCCTAAAAAAAATTCAGAAAACATAAAGGAAACTCATATCAACTCTGAACAATGAATAAAATTATTTTCCTTCTCCCACTTTTCCTCCAGATTCATGGTATTATCCTTTGGTTTAGGCTCCCCTTAGAAGCAGAACAGACTTGGATCTCCCAGAAGCATGTGAAATTTCTTAATGAATATTCCAGGAATTTCTTTTGTCACCTTAGGAACCTATACAAGTCTACAGCTATCCGAATTTGGATCTCTACTAAAAGCAAATTGAACTTTAGATTGCTAAAAAGGCAAACTCCTGCCTAATAGGAAAAAAAAAATCTAGGTTTTTGGTTCTGCTGCAGTAGAATGAGTTGATCTCCTTGACTTTTCCACTGCTTTCCAGGTTCACATGTGTTATCTTCTCTCCAGGATGCTGTCTCTGCTCAAGAGCTTCCCTTCTTTTATAAGAAAGCTAGATTTTAGAAATTTTGAACTTTGGGTTGCTGGAATGCCAAATTTAAGGTTAGAACTGTTCAGGAAATCCTCTGCCCTGTAACAAATATGCTGGTGTTAAGGATTTCCTAGATTTGGCTAGCTGCTTCTGTCATCCATGGAGGTGTTCATTTTCTCCCTCTCCCTATTTCTCTCCCTCTCCCTCTCCCTCCCTCTCCACCCTCTCAGTTTCCTTGACTTTTTCTCAATTATATATAAAAACATTTTAACATTCTTTTAAAATTTTGAGTTCCAAATTATTTTCCTCATCATCCCCCCCCCCAATTGAGAGGGCAAGAATTTGATATAGATTATATATGTGCATTCATGCAAAACATTTCCATATTAGCCACGTTGCAAAAGAAAACACTGACCAAAAAAACCCAAGAATAATAAAGTGAAAAAAAAAGTATGTTTCAAACTGCATTGAGACACCATCAATTCTTTCTCTGGAAGTGGGTAGCATTTTTCATCATAACTTATTTGTAAACATCTTGGTTCATTGTATTTCTGAGAATGGAAAAGTCATTACACTTTATCATCATTACAATATTGCTGTTATTGTGTATAGTCTTCTTTTTCTGCCCATTTCACTTCATGGAGACCATCTCTCAAGGTGAAAGAGTGTGGGACTTACCCTCCATGTTTGATCTAGCAATATGGATTGTAGTAACTTTATTCTTGGGTTACATGGATGAAAACACGCTTGATTCCTATGTAATTATGCTAAAATGCAGCCATTAGAAAGACCCAGATCTAGTCTAGGGTCAGATAGGTGGTATAGTGGATAGAGTTCTAGGTCTTGAGTCAGAAAGACACATCTTCATGAGTTCATATCCAGCATCAGATACTTACTAGCTTGTGATTCTGGGCAAGTCGTTTAGCTCTGTTTGCTTCCATTTTTTCACCTGTAAAATGAGCTGGAGAAGGAAATGGCAAAACATTCCAGTATCTTTGCTAAGAAAACCCTAAATGAAGTCATAAAGAGTTGGATGTGACTGAAATGACTCATCAAGATCATCAAGATCAGTTCATACCTCTGCTGCCCTTTGATTTGTCTTCCAAAAAGTAGAGTAACAGAAAATGGAACTGCAAATGTGACATCCCTTTTTCTAGAGCAATACAAATGGCCCATAAGTCTGAATCAATTATTAAACTCCATTTGATGGGATGTAAGGTCGACCCTTCTCACCATCAAAAAAGCTTGTATCTGTCAGTTCATCAAGTTGGTTAGATATCTTTCCTGATCAGGCCCCAAGATTGATTTATGATCCCATCCTGTGATAGGTCTAGGGCTATCCTTATCATGGAGAAGTTCTCTTTGTCTACACTACTCTTCCATACTTTTATAAAGCTATATTTTTGACAAATGTTTCCAGAAACACATAGGGTGACATGAATAAGCAATGACAAACTAATCCCAACATGTTCTACTCTTTTTTGACTCCATTATTTTATTTGCACCATCCCTACATCTCTGTCTATTGAAATTCTTCTTTGTCTTCTAGGACCAGCTCAAGCATCTTTATTGATAAAATTGTCATAATAATACTTAATACTCAGGATATTCCAATGGATCATTGATCTAATCAATGTAACCATCTCTTCTAAAAGCGCAAATTACAACCCATCTACATCTGACTATCCTGGGCAATACTTTTCCATGTCCCCCCAGAATTTCATCAGAATGGGTCTGCCCAAAGTGCTAAGGACCTCATTCTTTTCTTTATGACATTACAAGCAAACTGGAGGAGTACAGTATTTGTTGTAAAGTTATTTCCACATTCTCACCACATGACCAGCATTCTATGGTTATATATGCACTGTTGAAAGGGAAAGCATATGCCTGTGAATGGTCATGGGTGTTTGTAACACCATGCACCAAAGGATTCCCAAAACAATGCTAGTGTGAACAGCTTTTAAGGTTTGGATTACACAGTACAGTGAGCACTCCATTACAAATCAAGGCAAACATTCACAATATATCACAATATAATATTCACAACATTACATCGTATCACAGAAAATCACAATGTAGTGTTCATAACAGCTTAACATTAGAATGGCCACACAGTTTTCACTACAGTGGCCACAATATTTAAAACAAAGCATTCAATCAATTCACAATACAATAATCAAACTTCCACTAATGGGGCAACCATTAACTTAATAATTCAGTTAATTCATAATACAATGATAAATCTTCCACTCATGGGGCAATCATATATCAACTCAATCAGTCATTAAATACAATCATTAGAAAACCACACAAACCCTCCACTCCTTGGTGTCCAGCAAATCTCAACTTCATCCAAGGGGAGGCCTTTTCTTCATCTTGACTCGGGGTGGTCTCTCTGATTCTCTGGATCTCCTTCCATGGTCCCAGCTCCCACCTGAATCCACCAAACAGTCACCTGGATTCAGAAGCAGACAGCTCCCAGGTCCTTGTCCAGTCATTAGGGCAGTCCCTGGCACACATTGAAGTTCACAGGGTCCAGCACATTTCAAACCCTTCACCACTTCTCTTGCCTGGAACTCAAGAATCAGCCAGGCCACAAACAAACAAAATCTTATCCTGGTCATGCTTCTTCAGTCCTCCAGCAATTCAGCTGGCCTTAGGACCCAGAAGGAATATTGGCCTTCCAGACAGCCTTCGAGGCAAGCCCTCTCAGCTTTCCAGGTGGCCTTCACCAGCTTCTGGTCTCAGGAAAACTCCATCTCAGTTCTCATTCAGCTTCCAGATACTGGGAGAGAAACTTTCTAACTTTCTCTCTCACTCTCTCTCTCTCTCTTTCTCTCTCTCTCTCAACCAACTTCAGTCTCCATGATTCTTCCTTTACCAGGAGCAACATTCCAATTCTGTCTCTCTGTCTCTAGAGTTCTTGCTTATATACACACACTGGCCTCCTTTCTCGGCCAATCCCCTTCTTCCATGTCAACAGGGGAGTTCATGCCCTCTCAACAGGGAGACAGAGTTCACACCTTCCATACTTAGCCCCAAGTTACTAAGTGCTAAGTATGTGCCAAATTGATTGTTGTTACAGTGTTTCTAAAGTCAGTGCAGTTTTAAGCTTTAATAATTTACATGTCTATATATATATATATAGTTATAGGGATAAGTATAGGTATAATGTTCTGAAAGTCTTAGTCTGGTTTTCCTCCACTAAGGAAAACACATCTATATCTGCATCTATCCATCTCTCCCTATCTGTCTGTCTATCTACATATGTACAAAGAACTATTTATACCTATATATATGTTTGTAAATTCTGAAGTTTTTTTCATAGATGTGTACATTTGTCTGTGTATATTGTATCATGTTAGATTTTAAACTGAAGTATAAACTTTATTTGTAGAAGCCTTGCATGGTCATTAGTATATAATTGTGTCTGCTTTATAGATAAGGAAACTGAGACTTCAAGGAGTTCATTGGCTTGCCTGAGGTTTCAGAGCCAGTGAGTATCAGAACTTGGATTTAAACCCAGATCTTCTGACTCTAAACTGAGTACTCTTTCCACCATCCTGCTAATCCTCTAGCTGAACACTTCTGCTGACAGGGAGCTCCCTGCCTGCAAAGATAGCCCATTCCATTGTCAGGAATGTGTGGCAGAAAGTTCTCTTTTATGGTAATTCCTAAAAAACAGACACTTTATACAAAAGACAGCCTTTTCTTCCAGAGGAAGAAATAAGGGAATAGTGAAGCATCTGAACTAGCCAAACCATAAACATTCTCACTCTGTTTCTCTGGCTAATGATATCCTTGAGGATGTTTTTTTTAATATGTCAACAGTGTTGTCAAGCTCTACAGTAGCTTTTTTCTCTCCCTCAAAGCTTGACGTATGCTTGGGAGTTATTCCCAAAGGAAAATGAGATGATTTGTTTTTCTGAAGAAAACGATTTATTTCTACATAATAGCCATTGAAAAATAGTGTTTTTTTTAAAGAAAAATAGAACAGTTAGTAAAAATAAAAGATATAATGGAAAAATTTATTGTCTATTTTCTGACATACTTTCTTTTCTTGTCTGAAGTTCCAAAGATAAAAAGAGGAACATGACCTTCAAGGGAAACTGGCCTGGTGCTAATTACTGTAGTACTCTCTTCTTAGGTATTATTTTAAGAGGATTTTGGTAAAACTGGCCTGGTGTAAAAAATCATACTAATAATAGAGGGTCAGCATTCTTTTTAAAAGTGTCGGCATTCTACCAAATATCACTGGGGCTTTTGAGGGCATTTCCTTAACTATATTATTTCAACAAAGCTTTCATTTAAAGAATCTTAAATAATTGTGGCAGAGACATTGTGGTAAATGGGTAGAGCACTGAGAATGGAGTGAGGTAGACCTAGCTTCCAATTATATTGCGCATTAGCAGGTAACCCTTTAAATGTTTCCCAGGCAACTCCCTAGGACTTACCTATTAATTTGTTGATAGCTTGTGAACTGCATTGCTAGAGAGAGTTTCTACACTGGAAGATCTCTATGTTGATGAGAGATGTCTTTCAAATTCACATTAGTAAATGGTACTGTCATCTGGGTTTACAGTGTAAATTTTTTCTTTCTGATCCCCCTGCCCCCAACTCAGATTAACTTTAAGTATTTGAAAAAAAATTTTTTGAAATTAATATGGCTATTCTTAGTCTCAGACTTTTAATTTATTCTTTGTCATCTGTCCAGTGAGTGGCAGGGCTACCAATATGAAATATTCTTCCATATTGAAAATTATCTCTTTTGCTTAAGTGTCTGATAAATTGACTCTTAAAATATAAGTCCACTGAAAAATGTATCCTTTCTATCAGAGTATTGTCATAGAAAAGGCTGTCGTATATAATATCCTCAACTCAATTGTACTTTTCTACTCTTATGTCTCCTTGTGGAGTGGAGGTGACTCGGGTTCTCAGTTGCTCTGCCAGTGGAGGAGGGAAAGCTCTGACATCTTCCATCTAGTGGGAAAGTTTTTGAGTATGGACGCAGTGATAACCTACTATGTGTCAGTCATTATGTTAGGTGCTAGGAATACAAAGACAAAGATGAAACTCATTTCCTTCAAGGAATTTATATTTTACTAGATGCTTAAAGCATTGATATTCTTTTCCTAGAAAAGAAAGCAGTTCTTTTTCTTCTCCCTCTTCTTCTCTTCCTCTTCTTCTTTTCCTTCTTCCTTCCTTCTTCCTCCTCCTCCTCCTTTTCATTTCTCCCCCCTCCTCCTCCTTTTTCCTTTGTTCTCCAAGAGGACCAATGACATCGATATGGTGATGACTTGCAAATGAATTGGATTTAAGTGAGGCAGAGCTGTGCAGAGTCATCAGCCTCATTCTTTCCTCCAGAGTCATCAGTGTCCAGTGGCAAGACATAGGTCAAGATGACTTGAGATGGCCCAGGATGCATCAGGAGCCTTTGGCCTTTTAAAGCTAAGATCTTGGCCAGATCTCAGTTTGTCTGAGATGTTGCCCATTCAATAGTTAAAGTTGAGACAAAAGATGGCCTAAGTTTGCCTTCACAAAAGAATCCAACTAGGAAGGGAATGCCCTTCAGATTAATTGGCCAGAACAGAAAAATTGCTATTTATACTCACTCTGAGTCATCAAAAGCCAAACAACAAACAAATGAAGTTCAGGCTGGCACCTATTGTTGACCAGTCAGTGAAAGTTAGAGTGATTTGGGTTTAAAGGCATAGTCACGTAGCTTCATTTGAATACCAATGGGCTTTATGAAGGTTAGAGTAATGAAGGAGGCTATATAACCTCTGCTAGGTCAAGGAATGTTTCATTTTCATCTTTTTGTTATCTGTGCCTAGAGAATACTAAACACTTAAGGAGTGCTTGTTGATTGAGTAACTAAAGATTTATAACTGGAAGGCATTTGAGTCTAACTTTAGTCTAACATCCTTAATTTCACAAATTAATGGGAAAAAAATTGGTTAAGCACTTAGGTTTGACAAGCACTAAATGCTGGGATTTAAATATAAAAAGACAATTAGTCCCTGCCTTTAAAGATCTTAGATTCTAACTGGAGAAGACGGCATATTTTGGAAAGTGGGGGTAAAGTTAGAAGGAGTAAGATGGCCAGGTTGACTGGCTGAATATCATATGAAGGAGAAATACAGTTTGGTGTCTAGGCCAGTCGATATAGTGGGATAAGATGTCTAATTTGCTCCCAGTTTCCTATCAACTGGGTTGAACCCTAGGACTGATACTCCAAATGTGAGTGAATCAGCTTCATCAGGGACTGAAGGTATGGTTTTTGAAGATCTAGGGTGCAGAGGAAATGGATGCCTATAGGCTAACAAACAGTAAGTAGTAGAACTAGAATTTGAACCCATATCTGGACTTCAAATTTAGCATTCTTCCCACAGCAGCAGGCTGCTACTGGTTATAGAGTGTCACTGATTCAAACTGCAATATCCCTGCCAAGAAAAATGTTAGTATGTGTGGAGGGGTTAGGGTAAGGAGAGATTACATTTATCTCCACTAGATTATAAATAAAAACATTGGCCCCCCTCAGCACTGTCCCACTAAGGCAACTATGGAGAGCTCAAAATCTAGAAAAAGAGAGAAGACCTGAAGAACAGACCTGAAAGGTCTCCAGTATTTCTGCCTCTTCTTTTTAAGACACAGAGGCATAATCCTGGAGGTGAACCAGTGGGGTAAGACTGAGCCAAAGACATTTTAGTTGGCAATCGTATCATTTGTTTGACTTAAATAGAGCTTTTTAAAATGACCTTATTTACAAGACCAGAAGACACAGACTGTGAGTTCTGATCAATCATTTCAGGCTTCTTAGTGGTTACTGGACAACTGAGTCCCATTGCATTTTCTTTTCACTTGCAAACTATTGTGTTATTCATATAGGCCTAATCATCTAGTTGGTTAACATGCATTTATTACATGTTTACCATGTGTCAGACACTGGAGACTTATACGTCTGCATGTTTTATTATTCTTTTTCTGACTAAAAGTAGGGATTATGAATATTTTTAATTTTCAAAATTGTGTAATGCTTCACTATTTTCTTTTCTTGGAATAGAGTGCCATTTTGAATTCCCAGAATCACGTTCAGCAAAGAAAGAAGTACAATTTTCATAGAAATTTTCTGTCATTATTTGATTAGTTTCCTTAATGAAGTGCAGAAAATAACATGATTTTGTGACATTTGATGATGAAGGTCAGAGATTCAGTTTATGAAAGAATGTTAAATTTGGAGTAAGAGGATGCACATTCAAATCCTGTCTCTAATACATATTATCTGGGTAGTATTTAAAAAGTCATTTTACCTTTCCATGCCTCACTTTCTTCACCTACAAAATGAGAGGGGTTAGACTAGCAAGCCTTTGAAGTTATCTCCTAGCTCCAAATCTATGAAGAGGCTTCATAGTATAGTTGATAGGGATAGAGAACTGACCTTGCAAGATAGTAGTAGAGGGCATTTCCTTGTCTGCAAATTCCTATTCAGTGGAATCACAGGTCTCCTCCCCAGCCCTATTTAGCCATCAAAAGTTGAATCAATATCTTTAGAAGGGTAGTTGGTATTCTAGTAAACAATATAAGAGAGTGTGTGTGTCTTTCATTTTTGACTAAAAGGAGAATGGAGTAGTACATCTCCCTGAAAAAAAATAGGTCATTGTGTTTACTGAAGAACAATAAGCAAAATGCCCTTTCTGGGTGTCAATGTCCTCCTTTGCAAAATGAGAAGCTTGGAATAGATCACTGCAAAGGTCTCTTGCATTTCTGAATTGAAAATTCTGTGAAGGATGTTGAAATATAACTTAGACATGAAGAGAAAAGGAATTAATTTATCTGCAGTGGAATCATTGTGACATCCCTGTTATACCATTATTATGGATGTTTGATTTGCAATGAAAATAGTTCCTCTGTAAATTAGCTTCTCTCTTCTGTCATGATTAAAAGAAAACATGCACCTTTTACAGTAGTTGCATTTGGGCTGTCATCAGATTATTTTAACAAAGGCCGGTAATTAAGACTTGATTGCACATATTAGAATATCTTACATGGTGCAACTGACAGACAGGTTCATAAGATATCAAGAGAAAGATATTTAAGGAATTAAACCACTTAATCAAGTATTTGGACCCCTTTCTCCTGAGAGAAGTTTGAATAATGGATATTTAGGGAGTCTGCAAACAAGCCCTGTATTGCAGTAAGTCTTCATTGTTCACTAGGGATATATTCATGAGGATCTTGATGAGTAATGGAGTAGAAATTCTATTTAAAAGTAGATATTTATTCTTTTGAATATTCTTTCCCTGTTACCATTCTTTTTTCAGGACCTCTGTCTACTTTTGGGTCCGAGGCATCCCTTTCATTTGTCTTTCTCCTTTGAGAGTCCCTAAGGAAGTATAATATGTAAAATGATCCAAGTTGAAATACATCCAATTTGAGGGGATGAACACCCCCAAACTTAGAACAGCAAATCTCCAGATAACTGGCAGTTAGGGGACATCTCTAATTAGTGGGTCAGTGCATCAATACCTCATTTTTTCTAGCTTGGTAGAACCTACCAGAGTATGTTAACATAATTTTGTATACTTGAGGCATATTCACATCCCATTGAGACATTAGTGTAAGACTTTAGTGAAGGTTATGTATATTAATTATAATCTAGGGTTGTAGCATTATAGATATAGAGGTAAAAGAAACTGCAGTATTTCTCTGAGGAAGTTACCCAACACTTTCATTTTATAAAAGAGGAAACTCAGGGGCAGCTATGTGGTGCAGTGAATAGAGCAATGGCCCTGGAGTCAGGAGGGCCCGAGTTCAAATGTGACCTCTGACACTTAACACAGAAATTAGCCGTGTGATCTTGGGCAAGCCACTTAACCCCAATCATCCTCCCAAAAAGCAAAATAAAAATAAAAAAAAATAAAGGAGGAAACTGAGGCCTGAGGAAATTACATGACTTGTTTGGGTCATATAGGGACTGATAAGTGGGTTTTGAATTTATGTCTCCTGACTCAATTAAATTAGTGCTCATTCTGCTGTTGATTCTGAGTTCTCAGGAAGACTGTAAAATTACTGAGAGAAGAGATAATGCTTTTTTTAAATCTTTTGTAACTCCCCTTAGTGCCTTGAAAATAGCTGGAAATTAATAAAAATAGAATTATTAACCACATATTAAACACATGCCCCATATTTAATAGGGTTTTAAAAAAATCTTCAGATTAGTTCACTTATATCAACATCCTCTTTCTATGTACATCCCTTTTAAATATCACAATACTTATACAAATTTCAGTATTGACAGGTATCTGCTTCTCACAAAAGAATGTAAGCAGTTTGCTATTATTGAGTGCCAAGTTATGTGCATGTGTGGGCATCAGTGTATGTATGTGTCCGTGTGAGTGTATGTTTTCCTTGTTTACCTTTTTACGTCTTTATTGGGTCTTGTAAGTGGAGATTGAATTTTCCATTGAGCTCAGGCTGTTTCATAAGGAAAGTCTGGAAGTCCTTTATTTCATTAAATGACCATCTCCTTGCCTGAAAGAATATGATCAGTCTTGCTGGGTAGTTGATCTTTGGTTGCAGTCCTAGTTCTTTTGCTTTACAAAATATGGCATTCCAATCCCTCCAATCTTTTAATGTAGCTGCTGCTAAATCCTGTGTAATCCTGACTGTATTTCCACAATATTTGAATTGTTTCTTTTTGGCTGCATTCAGTATTTTCTCTTTGACCTTGTAACTCTGGAATTTGGCTACTATATTTCTTGGAGTTTTCAATTTGGGGTCTCTTTCAGGAGGAGATTGGTGAATTCTTTCCATAACTATTTCCCCTTCTGATTCTAAGACCTCAGGACA
>CM053582.1:182025117-182090162 GCA_028627135.1 Pseudochirops cupreus | reverse complement strand
GGAGAGAGCAGACTGGGGGAGGGGCTATACAGTGGGATGGCTGTTTTGAGGTGTTGGGTGGGAGAAAGATGGGGAGAAAATTTGTAACTCAAAATCTCGTGGAAATGAATGATGTAAACAAGAAAATAAATTTATTTATTTATTTTAAAAAAAGAAAATGGAAATAGAAATAAAGACTTAGATCTTTTGGCTTACACTCTGATTGAGACACTGTTTTACCACATCTTTTCTAGCTCCACATCATTCAGTGGTACAAAAACTTGGCTGAAGGAGAAAAATCCAAAAGTTCCTAAATAAATGTTTAACAGCCCTCTTAGAAAGTGGGTTCTGCCCCTCTTATAGGGAGGAAGGATTGATACATGCCTTCATTGCCTGCCAGATTTTGAGTTTTCATTCATTTCTCAAGCTAAGGAAAAATATGGTGTAGTTTTGTTTTAAATTCCCCTCTTCACCCTCTCCCCACAGTAGGACTTTGGGAGGTATGAACAAAAAGAGTAAGGAGACCAATAAGAGAGGGAGAGAGGTGGGGTTTCCTTTTTCTAGTGCTGTTGGTTAAAAGCAGCTAAGAGAAATTTTGTCATATCAACCTCTTGAAGGGTAAGGGCCAAGACATAGTTTTCTCTTAGCTTACAGTGAAAAGAATCGAAAGCCAAGGGAACAAGAAAGGTCATTTGTCTTTAAAAGTGACCATTTGTTCTTGTGGCTAGAGCAATGGTAAAGGCAAATGTATTTGGGGGCAATGTAGAGGAACTTTGACTCCAGTCTCCTTGCCCTACTTCTGGTAGACATTACTGGCACCCATTTCTGAGGGCATTTATTTACTCTGCTCTAAGCTAGATTTTTTATTGGCCCGGTTTTGCTTCTCACAATCATCTATGACTGACAGACTTTTTGTCCCTTTGATCACGATCAGAGGGTAGGATGGGACAGCTCTGGTAGTTTAATCCACATAGAAAGACACTAACTGGGAAGTTTTTCTTCCTGATCCTTGGCTGGGAGCCCCAATCTCTGGTCTATTGTTGGGGAACCTGTTTCTGTAACCAGGGCCATTTATCTCATTCTTGCACTAGTTATAAGCTCCTGAAAGCAAAATTCTAAAAAGGAGTTGGGACTTGTCACTCCCTAAGGCACTAACGAGCCTTACTTTCATGGTTTTTGTGACATCTAGTGTTACAAATGAAATTAAACATTACTTTGCAACCCATGTATCAGCATTTTCTGACAGGTGCCACAGTCTCAGGAAGGGCCATTTCCTCAAATTAAGAAGACAGGGAAAAATTTAATGAACTATATAATGAGAAGAGCATAACAGATATGAGTTCAAGCATATTCCGTTTTAAAATTAAAATCTGGAACACATCAATAGAGCAGAAATATGACTCCAACCCTAGGAGCAGGACAGGGTCTCTAACCCAGCCTCCAGCATTTGTTCCATTAGGGCAAGGATTTTTTTTTTCCACCAGTGTAGATGACAGCCTCTCTGCCTCTCTATATTCCAGTATTTCTTTTGCATTAGATAGACAAACTTTTAACAATGAATATCTATAAACGTATAGTATGATCTTTGGATAAGAGTTACTACTTTCAAACATTTTCGCTTTTTAGGACTGGCTAGGGATTGCCTTCTACTAGCATAGTCTTAAAGAGCCCAATATCAATTTCACATCGCGGTGATCTTTAATGAAGACATGCCCTAAACGAGTCCTGGCATTGTGGGATTAGCATTATGCAGTAATCAAGAGAAGGGACAAATTGTGTTTTCTTTCCAGTTGTTATCCTGAAAGAACATAATAAAAAAACAAACAAACAAGCAACCCACAAATATTCCGATTCTAGAATAGTGCCCTCAGTGGGAGACAGAGTTCTATAGTGAAGAAAGATTTGGAAGTGGAGTTTCAAATCACTTAATTGAGTGTGACTTTGGCAAATCACCTAATCTTTCTAAATCTAATTTTCCACATCCAGAAAATGATGGAACTGGACTAGATCAGAGCTGTCAAACATGCAGGCCATGAACCATATATGGCCTCAATATATCCAGTGGCAACCAGGACTAGATTAAAATGTAATTGGGAAACAGTTAACAAAACAAATAAAATACAGTAGAGCATTGATAACATTATATTTTTAAATTAATCGATATGCAGCTCACAGGGATCCTTCTGTATGGATTAGTGGCTCCATTTTCTATTTGGTTTTGGCACCATTGGCCTAGGTGACTCCTAAGGGCCCTTCCAGATTTACATCTCTTAAAAATATGCACTATTAGTCACTCTAAATTAGAAGCTGCTTCTAATTTGTGTTAAGAAGTTAAAATAAAGTCAAATCCTCTGAATTTGAATACGTTCCCTCTTTATATATTTCACTGATTCAATTGAATTAATTTAGAGATCTCTACCAAGTTCTGGCTTCTCATTGATGTATTATCACTTTGCTTCCCTGTCAGTCTTCTCAGGGAAGGACTCCTATACACATTAAAGCCACCATCTAGAATAAGGGGGACCCTGGGAAGCATCTGCTTCTTTCCCTAACATTGTCTCAGTTTCTCAGATTATGTTCAATCTGAGACTCAGCTGCCTAGGTTATCCTCTGAGTAAGATCTTTAGGTTACATGACTGTTAACACTTGAAGGAATGGGGTTGTACATTTACTTACTCCTGGTCTTAGGAAGATTTGACCCTTTGGGGGTTGACTGAAGAAGCTTTTATAAGCACATTTAAGTGTCTCAAGTGCTAATGGTTTTCTTCCCTCTAAGCTTCCTTGTCTTTCAGCGGGGAAACTCTCCAAATTTCACTTGAGTTGGTGCCATTCATCTTGAACTTCAGGTTACACCAGAGGGATTTTTCACTCTGTCCCTGCAGGATCCTCCCTCTGAAAGCTTTAGAATGGGTCATAAATGGTATTTTGGTATTTCTGTGTCTTTTTTAATGATTAAAAAAATAAGCACCTGTTGTAGAGTGGGGGGAGGGGGAGGGAGTGATGAATTTGGAGCCACAGGGCCTGCCTTACATTCCCAGTTCTGTTTACTACTCACTTGGCCTTAGGAAAGTCACTGAGCTCTCTAGGTTTCAGCTTCCTTCCCTATAAAATAATCTCCAAGGACTCTGTTACTTTGACACCTAGGACTCCTCATAAGAGGGGATCCTTTCATACCACAAAGCTTATGAATGGGGTATTTTGACTATTTACTACCTGGCATTATGGTTAGCATGTTAATTTAGGAGTAAAAAAGACCCAGGTTTAAATATTGCCTCTGTCACTTATTACCTGCATAACCTTGGGCAAGTCATTCACTTTCCATGTGTCTTAAGAAGCTCCTTCTGGAGTGTTTCAGCTAATATTTTTCTAGCATTAGCATTTGCAAAGTGTTTTACATATATTATTTCACTGGATCCTCACAGCAACTTTGTAAGTTGAGTGCTGTCATTATTGACATTTTATAGATGAGGAAACTGAAGGTGAAAGTTTAAGTGCCTTGCCCAGGGCTGCATAGTTCATAAGCATCTAAAACAGGATTTAAACTCCAGTCTTCCTGACTCCAAGTCTAGCACACTTGGAGATAGCATCTAGGTAAAATTCACTATGCCTCCCAGATACCTAAAATTATAGCCTTAAAGCATTTTGATTTGAAAAAGGGCAATCCTCATAATAAGGACATAAACATAAAAGATGCTTTGGTCCTAACTGGACCCTAATGCATGGCCTTCTTCTTTCACATGACTTGTGGTAGAATCAAAGGATTCTAATGCTAATTAGGGTCTTTGAAACCAACTAGTCCATTTACTTAATGTGGTAGGTAAGAACTGAGAGTTTAGGAGAATTTAGATAATTTGACAGAGCTCTTAAAGCTCATTAGCCTCTGAAAAAAGACTATAACCCAAGTCTCCTGATTTTAAAGGCAGGTAAGTAAAATGGTAGATATAGTACTGGGCCTGGAATCAAGAAGACTGGACTTTAAATCTGTGTTGGACCCTTACTAATTATGTGTCCCTGGCCAAGTCACTTAACCTCTGTCTGTCTCAGTTTCCTCAGCTGCAAAATGGGGATAGTAATAGTCCCTATCTCTCAGAGTTATTGTGAGGATAACATGAGCTATTATCTGTAAAGTGCTTAGCATAGTGCCTGACCCATAATAGGAGCTTGATAAATTCCTTTTATCTAAGAATTCCATGCCCTGCTTTAGAAATATGACCTCTTGTGTGAAGGATGGTGCTGAGGCAGAGAAGGGAGATGGTGACGGTCATAATTTAGGAAGATACTGCCTTCACAATAATCCACACTGATCATTTCCAGTGAAAAGGTATCACAGCTCAGGTTGTCGGTTTCTGGTGTGAATATTCTTGCCTATTTTCGGAGATTTGATACAGAAAGGTTTCCTATCTCATTTCTAGTCTTTTTCATTTCCACATGCAAAAGTGAGTCAAGTAAAATCAACATATAAGGACTAGAGGAGTAAAATGAAATATAAATGATGGTCTTTTAAAAAGGGAACATTTCAGTTGCAATATAGCAATTAAGATTTCACGACAAAACAGAAAACATCCAAACATATTTAATTGGAAAGGACCTCAGAGATGAACAGTTTGAACCTTCTTCTATTTGTTCATTCATTTGTCTACTTTAAATATGAAGCAACTCAGGCCCAGGAAGGTAAAAATACTTGCCTCTGGTAAAACTGGTAATAAGTAGTAAAACTGGGATTCCAGTGTTCTTCCTGCTATACCACATGGATGTCCTAAGGTTATCAAAAAGACATAGCAGAGGGGCAGCTAGATGGTATAGTGGATAGAACACCTGATCTGGAATGAGGAGGACCTGGGTAAAAATCTGACCTCAGATACTTGACACTTACTAGCTGTGTGACCCTGGGTAAGTCAATCCCAAATACCTTGCAAAAAAAAAAGAAAAAGACATAGGATATTAGAACTGGAAGGAAGAGGTCTATTTTTTTTTAAAGAAAGATACTTTAGTTTAGCATGAGGATAATCCATTACAGTGATATGACAAGGGGCTAAGTCTTTGTCCTGATTAATGAAATGATCAGAGCCTAACACCTTTGTTATTTGTCAGTAAAAGAACCATAGTTCCCTGTACAGAAACAGAGCAATATTCACCATCTTTATATAGCCTTGCCATACTTTAATTCAGCAACACATTAAGGATATTTGCACATATGAATAAGAAGTCTGAGATCTGGCTATTTCCAGGTACCACATAGTTGTGCTTTAGTTCTCCCTATGGGTAATGTCTTCCTGGCATCTGTCAGTCAATAGCAAGACAAGACAAAATAAGCATCCACAGACAAAGAGACTAAGGTTTAAGTGGCCATCCCTGCAATGTCTGTTTTTGTGGTTTTAATTTTTATACATCATTATAAAATCTTTGATTTTGGGCTTTGTACTTCACAAGTGGTTGAAGGGGTTCCACATCTGAGATTTTCTTTATCCATCTCTCTCCCCTTAGAGATTTATGCCTTGGCTTTTTGGTGCATCACAGTTGGTTGAGAGTGAAAGAAAGTAGACCCTGCTCATGGTTGCCCATGAGAGCATATAGCAAAGATATAGGACTGGCCTATACATCACCATGGAGTTATTTACCATCTCATTCATGCACCATATTCTATAGGATAGTAGAGGAGGCCTTATTTGGTAAGGACTCCTAATAACATTTGGACATATGACAAGTGTAAGCAAAAATGACACTATACCTCTATATAGACTTCTGTCCATTCATATATCTTTGTGTGTGTGTATTTAGGGAGAAGAATTACATATCTACATATATACACATATATGAATGAAACATATATATGCACATATATGTGCGTGTGTCTATCTTACCTTTTTAAAAGATATAGAAGGGGAAATGTGGATTCTTTAGGGAAAATAACATTTCCCCCTCCCCTCCAATTTTAAAGTATATAGGACAAAAGAAACCCAAAGAAATCTGAGCATTGTAACTTTAATTTTCTATTAAATTGCATAGACCCTCCCCCAAATAAGTTTAGGCAGAATCTCTATATCTATGCAATATATTTTCAGATTTCACCAAACAAAGCAAAAATTCCATCTTAATTTTTTCTTCTGTATGCTACTCCTTAAATTTTTCTTTTTTAATGAACTCATATTTCACATTCATAATCTAGTAATCTAGGGTTTTTTCTCTCTCTAAATAGTCAATAGAGAAGAGATTCTGCTAAATAGATTATAGCACCCATTCTTTTTGGGGGTGGTTACTGCTCAAACTTCACTGATATCATACTCAAAAGGATTTTGCTCTGTTATGGGCTCAGCATAAGACTTGGAGTTACATAAAATATAGATAGTTTATTTCATCAGTCATTTTCTTTTAACCTTTAGAGAGGTAGAGTAGTTTGGAGGAAAGTATACTGGGGTTGGAGCCAAAAAAGCTGGGTTGGAATCTTGGCTCTATTACTGTGATTCTGTTGTTACCTTAGTCAGATTGGAATCACTTCAACTTAATTCAATAATCATATATTAAGCATCTGTGAAGTAAAAGTAACCGTGCTACAAACAGACATTATAAAGATTTAAAAAAAAATCAGCCTCGGACTTGAAGGAACTAGGAGAAACAGCATGCACCTAAGTAAATTACCCATTATATACACAAAAATACAGTTTTATCAAAGCACAAGTAAAACATCAACAATTAAGATATCAGGAAAGTTCTTGTATAGGAAATGCTACTTGAACTGATTGTTGAAAGAACCTAAGGACTCCAGTGAGTTAAGGCAGAAAAATCAAATACATAGGACATGACCCAGAGACAGAATGAATATTGTTTTATGGAGACCAACAGGTAGACAAATTTGAATGGAACAGAGAATGCATAAACACAGGACAGATCAGAGTGTAAAATTAAATTACAAAGAATCTATGGAGTCAGATTGTAAAAACGTCTAAATTCCAAATGAAGATATTTGATTTGGTTCTAGAGACAATAGGGAGCCCCTGAAGCTTCTTGAGCTGGTAAGCTATGTGATCAGACTCAAGTTGAAGGAATGTCAATTTAACAGCTCAAAGGATAGACAGGGACAGCTATGTGACTCAGGAGATAGGGTACTGGGTCTGAAGTCAGGAAGACTCATCTTCCTCAGTTCAAATCTGGCCTCAGTCTCTTAATAATTTTGTGTCCCTTGGAGTCATTTAATCCTATTTGCCCCAGTTTCCTTATCTGTAAAATGAGCTGGAGAAGGAAATGGCAAATCACTCTAGTATCTTTGACAAAACAAACAAACAAACAAACAAAAAACAAATAGGGTCATGAAGAGTTGGACATGACTGAAATGACTGAACAACAACATGGATAAATCAGGTAGTGCAGAGCCTGACTTCAGTGGTTGAGGTCCACTATTAGAAATAAAGGGACTTCAAGGAAGATGCAAGCAACCAGATAATGAATGTTCTTATGTTGTATTGGTGGAATCCAAGACTTGACAAACTAGTGAATATGAAGGTTGAGGGGAAATGAAAACGCAAGAATCCCTCCAAAATCTTAAACTAAGGGAGAGGTAAAGAGTTTGGCCATGATAAAAGATCATTTAAGATTCCTAAACTATCAGGATTCTTGCCATCTATTGAATCTGCAACATGCTATGTAGTTAGCAAAGAAGAACAAATCATACAACCAGAAAAAGACAACAAGGTCAAAACTCCTGCATCAAAAGCCTCCAAAAAAATATGAATTGGTTGCAGGCCATAGAGGGGCTTAAAAAGGATTTTGAAAATCAAGTAAATGAAGTAGAGGAAAAATTAGGAAGAGAAATGAGAGCAATGCAAGAAATTACAAAAAATGAGTAAACAGCTAAAGGAGGCCCCCCAAAATACTGAAATTAATAACACTTAAAAAAAAAAAGATTAACTTGAATGGAAAAAGAGGTCCAAAAAGCCAATGAGGAGATGAATGCCTTAAAAAGCAGAATTGGCCAAATGGAAAGGAGGTCCAAAAGCTCACTGAAGAAAATAATTCCTTCAAAATTAGAATGGAGCAAATGGAAATTAATGACTTTATGAAAAATCAAGATATTATAAAACAGATCCAAAAGAATGAAAAAATAGAAGACAATGTGAAATATTTCATTGGAAAAACCACTGATCTAGAAAAATAGATACAGGAGAGATAATTTAAAAATTATTGAACTACCTAAAAACCATGATGAAAAAGAGCCTAGACATCATCTTTCAAGAAATTATCAAGGTAAACTTCCCTGATATTCTAGAACCAGAGGGTAAAATAAAAATTGAAAGAATTTACTGATTAAATCTTGAAAAAGATCCCCAAAAGAAAACTTTTAGGAATATTATAGCCAAATTCCAGAGTTCCAGGAACAAGGAAAAAATATTATAAGCAGTCAGGAAGAAACAATTCAAGTATTGTGGAAACACAATCAGGGTAACACAAGATCTATCAATTTCTACATTAAAGAATCAGAGGTTTTGAAATATAATCTTCTGGAAGTCAAAGGAGCCAGGATTAAAACCAAGAATCACCTACCCAGCAAAACTGAGTATAATATTTCAGGGGAAAATATGAATATCCAATGAAATAGAGGACTTTCAAGTATATGTGTGTATAATACATACACAATATACATATATGTATGTATGTGTGCATGCATATGTATGTGTGTGTATATCTGTGTATATGTATATGTGTGTATATATGTGTGTTTGTATGTGTACATGTATATATGGACAGAAGGTACAGGGTGAGTTGAATATGAAGGGATTATATCTAAAAAATAAAAGTAAGGGATGAGAGAGATATATTGGGAGAAGGAGAAAGGGAGAGATAGAATAAGGTAAATTATCTACCATAAAAGAGGGAAGAGGAAGCAGTTACAATGGAGGGGAAGAGCATTTGATTTGGTTTAAGGAGGGAATAACATAACACACTCAATTGGGTATCTTATCCTACAGGAAAATAGGGGGAAAGAGGATAAAGGTTGGGGGGAAGACAGAAGGGAGGTCAGATTTGGGGAGAGGATACTCAGAAGCACTTTTGAAAACTGACACCGTCAAAGGGGAAAATGGAATAAATGGGGGGCAGGATAGGATGAAGGGAAATATAGTTAGTCTTTCACAACATGACTACTATGGAAATTGTTTTGCATGACTACGCATGTATAACCTATATTGAATTACTTGTTTTCTCATTGGGCCGTATGAGGAAGGAAGAAGAGAGAGAATATGGAACTCAATGTTTTAAAAATAAATGTTAAAAAATTGTTTTACATGCAACTGGGAAATAAGATCTACAGGCAATGGGGTATAGAAATCCATCTTTCCCTACAAGAACATAAGGGGGAAGAGGGATATGAGGGATAGAAGGGAGGGCAGACTGGGAGAAGTGGTAATCAGTATACTTGCCATCTTGTGGTGAGGTGAAGGAGAGAGATGGGGAGAAGATTTGGAACGCAAAATTTTGTGGAAATGAATGTTGAAAACTAAAAATGAATAAATAAATTCTGGGGAAAAATAAAAATAAACTAGCAAAACTAAAAAAAATTATTTATATAAATAAAGAAGTAATGAGCAACTCACTATGTTCTGAGGTGGCCCAATTCACTTATTTACTTATTTTGTATTTATCCAGTATATATTTGCTTTATACCTAGTTTATACATTATGTTCTCTCCCCCATTAGAGTATGAATTCTATGAAATGAGAGCAGGGATGACACTTTTTTTTCTCTTCTCTTCTTTTGCTTTTTTTTTTCTTCTTATCTCCATTGCTTGGAACATAGAAGGTGCTTAATAAATGCTTGTTGTCTAGATGATTAGAAGTAGAATTAGAAGTCAATGGAAAAAATTGTGAAAGAACACTTTTTTGTTGTTTGTGAGTTTCAATAAGGCAACGCATCAGAAAGGTTTAGAAATTTTAAGAAATTTTAAATTCTTTAAGAAGAAATTCTTTAAAAAGCATTTTGAAGACCATTTTTTGGGTGTACATATGTGTAAAAATAGTGAATCATTTAAAAATTGCAGTCTTCAAATTGTAAGTCTAAATGCAAGGAGCCTTGTTCATATTATAAACTTAATTAGTAATCATAGTAGGGCATTCAATGAGATGATCTGTCTCAGATCCCTTCATTGGATGATGCTTGGTAGGGATTAAGGTACTTCACTAGTCTAGAAAAGAAATACTATCCTGGAAACAAGGAAAAGGGTAAGAACCAATGACTAGACTGGGTCAGGAATTCTTGTGATAGAAAGGTAAGCCAGCTTGGAGTGGAGAGTTTTGAGTCAGAGACCTGTGTTGGTTCTTATTCTTCTTTCTTGAAGGAGCAAAATGACATTACTATATTGAGGTCAAGGTACAGTGTGTCTGACCATGGCTGGTCAGACAAAATATGACCACAGGTCAGGCACAAATAGTTGACATGAACATTTGGAGCAGAGATGCTTCTAAACTTGTATTTCTCACATTTCTTTTGATCTGCTACTATTCTGTTTTGCTTATATAGCACAGCACCTTCTTTATGTGAATACACCATGGTAGCTGATTCTTTACCAGTATCTCCCATGTCACACAATCAATTCCAAAGTTCTTCAGAGAGACCTTGAGACTGTCCTTGTATTGCTTCTTCTGATCTCCATCTGTACATTTGTCTTTTGTGAGTTTTCTGTAAAATAGTCTTTCAGACAAACAAACGTTTGGCATTCATACAACATAGCCAGTCCATAGGAGTTGTGCTCTCTGTGGTAGAGTTTGAATGGTTTGAAGTTCAGCTCCAGAAAGGACCTTAGTGTCTAGTACCTTATCTTGTCAGGTAATCTTCAGAATCTTCCTAAGCCAATTCAAATGGAAGCAACTCAGTTTCTTGGCATGAAAGAGACCTCTTTATATAGTAGAGGACACATTACCAGAAATGTCAGTGAAATAAGTGTTTGCCTGATGTAATTTTTCTTCAAAAGTGTCATCATTTTATTGTAGAGTTAAATAGCCCTTACCTCCATTTTAATTCAATATGTAGTGTTGTGCAGAGAATAAGAGTGAGCTGAGACCTGGGTTTAAGGTAAAATTTAGGTGTGGATTTATTGATTAAGTGCCTGACTACCAGAGTGTTTATCACTTAAATTGGTAGTGATTCATTGGGGGTACCACTTTGATTATAAGGGCTAAAACCACAAAAACCACAATCAGGGAGGGGAACTAGCAGAAGCCATGATGTACAGAAGCAAAGAACAGCCATTGGTTAGATCTATAGCTCAGGGTTAATTTGGGAATATGGTGCAAGGGTACAAGGGTACAACCTTCCTGTGACATGGGAGTCCCTCCTAGAACAGGGTGGAGGGCACAGGACAGAGGGTCATAGTCAGCTTCCCAGAACAGAGTGGATGGGTCATGGGGTAAGGGGCACTGGAATTCCCCAGAACAGGCTGGGGTCATGTTTTGGGCAAAGGGTGTGGGGACCCTGCTTGGTAAGCAGAACAGGACAGGGTGGTTTTTACATAAGATTTTTGCAACATAATAAACCTTGTACACTATAATGATTCAAGGAGAATATACAGAATGCTAAGTTGAGGAAGGAGTGGGTAGGGAACTACGCCTTGAGCAATGCCCAGACATGTCTTAAGCCATTTTAAGCTATGACAAGATGTAGGTTAGGGACAAAGACAGAAATATAAAAGGGGCTTAATGGTGTGCCACAAATCAGGTGGTGTGTAGTGACCTGGGATTTGGGTTTGAATACAACAGTAGGTTTATGACTATGCCAATACTTGTGTCAATATCCCATATATCCCCACTGCTTTAGTGAGACAAATGACAAAGATGTGACCAAGCAGTCACAGTTCGACTCTGTTGAAGAGTACTCTATTCTTATGTAGTAAAAATAAAGTTTAATTTTTTTCAGGAACAATATGAATAATAGAAGTGAGATTCTGCAACAAATTCATTAGAATTTGAACTACTTTCTGGCTCTGCGCATTGCTCTGTACATTGATTAAACTGAATAGAGCTATAAATAGCTTAGCTTTGAAATATGACAAGGATCTTAATGATAAGGATTTCTGTTTAGATGCAGTGAGGTTTAAGCATAAGGGGCCAAACAATGCCTCACATAGAATCAGTTAACATCTGTCAATCTTTGTAATATGACATAGGACCCTTGTACACCACTAGTAAAATTACACCTTGAAAAAATTCTGTTACTTTCAAACCCAAACCCACCCTTCTTCCTAACTTCCTTTATTATGTTGAGCATCTTTCCTGTTAAATCATCCAGGTTCATACTCTCAGAGTTAGCCTCAAATTCTTGCTCTCTTCCTCCCCTCACCATCATTAATTTGCCAGCTATTATCAGTTCTATCAGTACCACACCCCTCATACTAATCAGTCAGCCAGCGTTTCTTATTACATTCCTACTATATACAAGGCGTATCCTTGGGGATACAGATAGAACACCATAATCCCAAGGATCTTGCATGCTACTAGAGGAGACAAGTAAATATATAAATATGAATAAATGAATAAAATTTATTTTATAGAGCTTACCATGTACCAAACACTGTGTTAAGAACTGGGAATACAAAGAGAAAATAGAGTCCCTGATATCAAGGGGATAATATTTTAATAGGGGAGATAATACATATGGAAATTTTCAACTCAAGACAGATGGAAAAAATCCCATGGTCCTACAGTATAGTTTCAAAGCAGGTGCTAATAACTCTTCTTTAATTCCATTTCCATTGATAAAATCAAAGATGTACAGTATAGATATAAGGTTAATAAATACACATGTAGACATAGTAGCTAAATACAAGGTTGTTACTTTATTTTTTTGTTTTGTTCTTAAGGAAGGTGCTCGCTAACTTCATGAAAAAGATGATGGCTAACCAGCAATTAAAGAAAGAGAACCACGCACGTATTGTAGGCATTTAGGATGGCTAGCGCAAAGGCATGAGAACAGTAAGTGAATTATTGTTTATGAAGAATGGAGAAAAGGTCAGTTTGACTGAATTGCTGAGTGCAGGAGTAAGAAAATTGTCCCATGAGACTAGAAAGATAGGATTTTGTAGGGCTTTTAAAGCTAAACAGAGAAAGTTTATATTTTATCCTAGAGGTTATAGAAAGCTGCTGAAGCTGATTGAGTCAGAGAGATACATGAACCATTAACAACTATTATTTGAGTCTCATCATCTAATCCACTTAAATTCTTCTGATTGTATTATTGTCTTACATATTCTCTAAAAGAATAGTATAAAGTGCTTTATCAAAAGCTTTGCTAAATAAAATTTATCTAAACTATGTCAAGAGCCATCTCCTCATTTACTAGTTTAGTAATTTTGTCAAAAAAAAAAGAAACAATCTTAATCTGTTATGACACTTTCTTAATGAAGTCATTCTGGATCTATGTAATAATCACTTCCATATCTAGATATTCATCAACTATCTCTTTATTGATCCAAACTATAAATTTCAAAGGAGTCAAGTTCATTAGTCTCAAATTCACATCATAATTTCTAATCCCTCAATTGTCTCCCAGGCTATTGCCCTTGCACTAGTCACTCTCCCCTCCTTTTCCACTCTTGACCACTTGGTGAATCAGTTCAACTATATACTGTCCTCTTCATCTTTATCCTGACCCCTTATCATAGTGTTGATTGTGCCCAGCCAAGCCTCAGTCTTGGATCACTCCCACTATCCACTGCCTTCAGCTCCAAATATATGCTGCTGAATGAAGGTTGGGAAAATCATGCAACTATTCCGACTTGATTCCACTATAGATTTATGTTCCAGTACCTCAACTGGGCCATCACTGATGCTAGACAATCCTTCCACCTCTCCCTTATCAACTCACCATCCCACTATCTATAGCACTTCTTTCAAACCTTTTTGACCTATCTCACACATCCCATAGATTTCCCTGCATCCCTATCCTCTCAGTGGAGAACTTTACCTCATATTTTACTGGAAAAAATGAGGCCATTGACTGAGAAGGCTGTTTGTCCTCCCCTCCTTCTCTTCTCATATCACTCAGATGCCTTCTCCCACTATCTCCTCCTCCACTCTATCTCACATGAGGTGATGCCCCTACTCCTTGCTGCGGAAGCAAACCATGAATAACTGAAATCTGAACAACCTATTCCATTCCATCCCATTATCTCCAAACTTTTGCCCTCTCCTTCATGCTTCTCATTTAGCTTAAATCTCTCCTTGTCTACTGACTGCTTCCCTACTGCTTCCAAACATGCCCATGTTTTCCCCATCCTAAAAACAAATAAACAAAAAACTTACTTGATTCTTCTATCCCTGCTAACCATTGTCCTATTCTTTGCTTTGTGGGTAAACTCCTTTAGAAAGCCATATACAATAGATGTTTTTATTTCCTCTCCTTGAATGCTCTTCTTAACTCTCTGTGATCCAGTTTCTGACCTCATCATTCAACCAAAACTCCTCTCTCCAAAGTTAACAACAAACTCTTAATTGCCAAATCACATGACTTTTTGTCATGACCTTGACCTTTCTGCTGTCTTTGGCATTGCAATTACCCTGTTCTCCTTCGGACACCGTTTTCACCTGGTTTTCCTTTTATTTAATTACTCTTAGTCTCTTTCATTCGATTTTCAACTAGGTTAAACTACTTAATGGTTAATGTTTTACAGGGCTTTGTTTTAAGATTTTTTCCTTTTATATTTGTTCACCTGGTAATCTCATTAGCTCCTGCGTATTTAGCTATCATCTTTATGCTGGTGATTCTCAAATCAATTTAGCTAGTCCTAAACTCTCGGCTGACCTCCAGTCTTGTATCTCCAGATGCTTTTTAAAAACTCGAATCGGATGTCAAACTGGACTTCTTAAATTTAACAAGTCTGAAACAGAATTCACTATCTTTCCCCCCAAATTCTCCCCATTTCCAAACTTCCATATTATAATCAAGGACACCACTATTCTCCCAGTCACCCAGGTTTGCAACGTAGATGTTATCCTGAACTCCTCACTATGTCTCACCTCTCATAATCAATCTGTTGCTAAGGTCTGTAGATTTCACCTTTATAAGAGGTCTCAAATTTGCCCCTTCCTCTCCTTTGATACTGCCACCACCCTGGTACAGGTCCTCATTTCCCCTCACACCATAATTATTACAGTATACTGCTGGTTGGTCTGCTAACCACAAGTCTCTTCCCACTCCAGTCTATCCTCCATTCAGTTGTCAGTGACTTCCCTGCATCTTAGGTCCAACCACATCTCCTTCCCACTCAATATATTTCAGTGGCTCTCTATCACCTCTAGGATCATACATGAAATTCTCTGATGTTTAAAACTCTTCAGAATCTAGACCCCTTCAGCAGTCCCCCTCCATTGTACTCTTTTTTTGCTCTTTTTGGGGGGAAGGCACGGCAATTGGGGTTAAGTGACTTGCCCAAGGTCACACAGCTAGTAAGTGTTAAGTGTCTGAGGCCACATTTGAACTCAGGTCCTCCTGACTCCAGGGCCAGTGCTGTATTCATTGTGCCACCTAGCTGCCCCTCTTTTTTATTTTACCAGTGACACTGGTCTCTTTTCTATTCCTCAAAGAAGATACTCCATCTCAGGCAAGGAATAGTTTACCTGTCTGATCTGTAAGAAGGGAAGAATATATGACCAAACAAGAGACAGAGAACATTATGAAATGCAAAATGTATAATTTTGATTATGTTAAATTAAAAAGTTTTCATACAAGCAAAAGGAACGTAACCAATATTAGAAGGAAAACAGAACTTTGAGAAACAATTTTTATAGTCAGTGTCTCTGATAAATGCCTCATTTCTAAATTATATGGAATACTTAATCAAATTTATAAGAATACAAGTCATTCCCCAGTTGATAAATGGTCAAAAGATATGAGCAAGCAGTTTCCAGATGAAGAAATTAAAACTATTATAGATAGTCAAATGAAAAAATGGTCTAAATCACTATAGATTAGAGAAATGCAAAGTCAAACAACTCTGAGGTACTACCTCATTCCTTTCAGATTGACTAATATAAGAAAAAAGGGAAATTATAAATGTTGGAGAGGATGTAGACAATTGGAACACTAATGCATTGGTGGTGGAGTTGTGAACTGATCTAACCCTTCTGGAGAGCAAATTGGCACTATGCTCAAAGGGCTATCAAACTGAGCATACTCTTTGATTCAGCAATCTTACTCCTGGGTCTGTATCCCAGAGAGATGATAAATATGGGAAAAAGACCCACATGTACAAAAATATTTATAGCAGTTTTTTTTTTCTGGTGATCAAGAATTGGGACATTGAGGGGATGCCCATCAACTGGGGAATTGCTGAACAAGTTGTGGTATATGTATGTAATGGAATACTATTATTCTATAAGGAATAATGAGCAGAGAGATTTCAGATCAACCTGGAAAGACTTATGTAAACTAATCTTGAGTGAAATGAGCAAAACCAGGAGAACATTGTACACAGTAACAGCAACATGGTGTGATTACCACCTTTCATAGACTTTGCAGTGCAATGATCTAACACAATTGCAAAAGGCTCACAGTGGAAAATGCTTTCCATATCCAGAGAAAGAACTATGGAATCTGAATGCAGATCAGAGCATACTATTCTCTCTCTCTTTTTTCTTTCTTTCTCATGGTTTTTCCCTTTTGTTCTTATTCTTTTTTTGGGGGGGGGGGCAATTGGGGTTAAGTAGCTTGCCCAAGGTCACATGGTTAGTAAGTGTGTCAAGTGTCTGAGGCAGGATTTGAACTCAGGTCCTCCTGATGCCAGGGCTGGTGCTCTACTCACTGCACCACCTAGCCTCCCTTGTTCTGATTCTTCTTTCACAACATGACTAATGTGGAAATATGTTTAACATGATTGTACATGTATAGCCTATCAGGATGTTTGCTTTCTTGGGGAGGAGGGGAGAGAAGAAAGGGAGGGAAAAATTTAGAAGTCAATATCTTATAAAAGTGAATGTTGAAAACCATCTTTATGTGTAATTGGAAGAAATAAAATACTATTAAGTGCAATTTTTTTTTAAGAAAACAGTCCGTCTCATGACTAGATGTTTCCTCTGTTGCCTATGACTGCAATGCTTTTCTTCCTTATCTCTTTCTCCTGGCTTCTTTTAAGTACCAGCAAAATTCCTACCTCCTAAAGGAAGCCTTTCACAGTAACTTTTAATCTAATGTCTTCTTGCTGTTGATTGTTTCCTATTTATACTGTAGGTAGCTTATTTGTATGTTTGGGTTTTTTTGTTTCCCTTATTATGAGCTCCTAGGGCAAGGATTGTTGCTTGTTCTTGTTTGTTTCCTAGCATTTAGCTAGCATAGTGCCTGGCACACAGTAGGTGCTTAATGCATGCTTAGTGCCTGATTGGCCTATGGTTCCCTGACTGTTCAATTTCCATTTTTGAAAATTAGGACAATGTTTGCTCTTCTCCATTTTTATGGCATCTCTGTTTTCCTTGATTTTTCGAATATCACTGAGAATGCTCATTAATTAAATCGGCCAGTTTTTTCAGTACTAGATCTGTAGTTTATCTGGGGCAGTTTACTTAAATTCATCAAGGACACTTACATGCCCTCTTGCATTTCTTCTTTTTTAAAGTTCCCACAAACTGTCTTTTAAATAACATTTTCTGAAATTTTTCCAGGAATCAGAGTAAAACTAATTAATCAGTCTACAGTAGGAAGACTCCTTTCTAGGAGGACTAGATCTGTCATCAACCTGATTACACCACTCTCTTGCACTATGATTGTTCAAATATTATTAACCTTTGTTCAGTAATTACCTGTCAGTTCCTATAGCACCTTGAGATTTAGTTTATTATAGCCAGGTAGAAAATAAAATCAACTTGAGTTTTCTTAATATTTCTTCACTTATCTTATATTTCAAGTGCTCATTAAATGTTTTAGTCTTATTCTTTCTGTCCCCAAAACTTATCACCTTTGTGGACAAAACAGAAGCAAAATAGGAATTATGTAGTATAGCCTTTTTCTGAACATTACCCATTATTAGCCTACATATCTTGGTCAGTGTCCTGATTCCTCTTTTTGTGTGTAGGAAAGACAAGATAGACACCTTTTCTAGCTTATTGAATACTAGTTGACAGGCTGACTTGTATCTTTTCTGTCTGCCATATAGCTACAGGCATCTTTTTGTTATCCTTAGCTTATCATGATTCCTTGTAATGTTTAGTCTAAAACATGACTGTCCCTAAAGAAATAGAATGGACTGCACAGGATAGAGAGGTTTATGCACTTTTTATATATTTTAAAAATTATTATGACAAGACTGTTCTGTGACCAAATGATTAATGTTTATCTAATTATTCACAAAATTATCTCATGATAGAATATTGAAAAAATAGATATACCTGAAACTTCTTCCAGTTTTCTGGGTATATCCTGCTGGAGGGTGTAATTTGATGACATAGTCACTAAGGACCCATGATAATTTCCACTCCACAATAAGTCACTGGAGTATGAATTATGTAACATTGCCAACTGGAGTTAAAATGATAATCATAATCACAATAATAATGATGATGATGATGCCAAGAAAAAAAACAATCACATAAGAAAAAAATTTATTTTAGGTAGATTTAGCCAATATGGTTTTCTCTTCATTATGATCTGCAGCAATGGAAAGTGTTCAAATTGATGATATTGAAATTACATGGAAGTAATGAACTAAAGAAAAGAGAGAGAGGAAAAAAAAAAACCAGTCAGTAATGAATGAAACTCATCCATTGACCTGTTTGGGGGATTTAGTATTGTTTTTTCATACTCTAAAACTTGGGAAGATTTTGGATTGATTCTATTCCCCCACCCCCACCCCTGAGAAAAATAAACTCCTGTGTGATTCTCTGAGACTCATTTCCTATAATTATTTTTATAACCACCAATCACAAAATTTCCTTCCAATGAACAGAAATTGGCTCATTTCTGTTTATATGAATCCTTTTATTTGAATGCAGAAAGGGAAAAATAAGCTAGTAATGATTGACAAGATACATAGTGATCTTTTTTAGTTGCTCTCTCTCTCTCTCTCTCTTTCTCTCTCACTCGCTCTCTCTCTCTTTGTAAACAAACAATACTGTAGCTCTTGAATGAATTTTGTATCAATGAGACTTCACATACTACTCATTTGGTCTAGTCTGCTAATGTCAATGTCTATCCTTCATTTATTTTTTTATACTGAAAGAGAACTTATATGATTTTTGCATGCTGTGATAGGATGTCTTCTGGGACTGTAAGCCATATTATTATTGGAATATAGGAGACTGTGACTAAACTAACTCAAGATAATAAGTCATATACTCACTGAAACATCTATAGTAACAAATGTGAAATGAATTGAAGTTATACCTCAGCCACTCAAATAATTGATTGTTTCCTAGTTTTTGGTCTTTGAATTTTTAAAAATTTTTCCTTATCACCAGTTACTGCATTATTTAACTCTCTAATTGTATTTTTGGGGTTCCATTTTATCCAACTTTTCATACTATGTATATAAGAAAGAATTTTGTATAGATTTGTGTTGGAAGATATAGAAAAAAAAAGACATAGGCACCTCTACTGAGAATTAGACAGAACTCAAGTGAAAATAACCATTTCATTTGATTCCAAAACTTATACAAGGAAGATCAATTGGGAAACTAAATACCTATTATGTTAAGTTGGTGAATATTTTAGTTAGGGCAGGATACGTTGTCCACATCATGGACCATTCTTTTGGTAGTCTTCTGTGGCCCGTCGTTCATATTTAAAGGGCCTTTCTTTGTAAAGTCCATTGCTTTGAGGAAATGACCATCAAAATTTACATAATCAAGCTTCATATACCTTGTCAGGTTATTTTTTGATGAACAAAAATAGCATAATTCTTTGGTTGATTTTTTTCCCCCACAGGGTGAATTTACTCCATCAATTGGTTATTACATGCCCAACAGAATGGAAGATGTAGGACTACTCAGCCAAGGGTTCACAGTGAATGCTCAATAAATTTTTCTTGGCTTGATATGTACATTCTGTACAATCTCTCCCTATCTGTTGGGTTCCCCAAAGTCATTTGATCATAAAGGAGCTACTGTGGCAGAACCTCCACGGAGCCTTTTGAATATAAACTATGAAATACAGTATAGTACTGCTCTCCTGGCCAACAACCCTTTTCCTTGCCAATCCCCCACTCCATAACCCCCTTCTCACCTTGCCTTAATAAGTTCTATTGTTCAGAAAGCTATTTTTGTGCACAATGGATCTTACACAAGCCTGTCCCATTGCTAAACTACCGGTGTCTAACTGGAAAGTGCTCTCTAATTAACTTTGCTTGAGTAGCTGGGCAATTATGCTGCAAGTATTTTTAGAACAACTTGAAATAGGAGAAGTCTGATTAAACATTACTCTTTGGAATGAGTGGTATCATGTGGAGATGAGGGCATTTTCCTCACCCTCCATTTTTTTTAAAGGACCTTAATATGAGACTGCTAATAGATGTCTATGAATGTTAACATCTGTTTACATGAATAGTTCATGGTCTTAAGGCTGGCCTAATTCTCAACCGAATAAACAGGACATATCCAGCTTTCCTTTTCTTAGTGGAATTTCCTAAGAATTGAAAGAGGCATGAGAGGATTAAACAACAATGACGACAAGTTGAAAACAAACAAAAAATCCCAAATCAGCATCCTTGGTGAGTAGCTTTAAGAAGGCACTGTCTTTGAGGAGAAAGCTAGAAAAAGCTGATTATGTCTCCAGGAGCCTCTGCTAAGGGCCTAATTGCAAGCAGTGCTTGAGTGCAACTACAAGCAAGTTCGTGATGTCAATAGACTTTAATTGCAGCTTCTCAACATATTGGCTTGAAGGGCCCGACACAGAAGAGAGCCAGGAAATAGCAAATGCAGGCAGTATCCCCAATTATTAATTTCAACCAGTTCGATTCATATGTAAGCCTCTCTTTCTGTCACTGGCTTTATAATGGCTCAAAATTCTCCTGCATGGCCCAGGAATTGGGCTTTGTTGAGTAGCAATGCTCTCCCAATTTAAAGAGTGCCATTTGACATTTTGGGGTTACCTAATAATGGAGCTGGCCAGGCAATCAGTTTTAGTGTGATGCATTTTGTGAAAGAAAAGGAATGAAATCTTAAAGGACAGGCTGGCTGAGTTTAATGTCATTGAGCATTAGCATTTTTTTCCCCCAAAGCGAAGCAGTATTCATTATGGTAAGCAGGCTAAAACAGTGTTGGTGTGTTAACAAGCAAAGGTGTATCTCCTCCACCCCCACCCTAAGGAATAGCGTTACTCACTAAAAGCTCAAGCTGAGCACAGTAATAAAATAATCTCGTCCTGTGCCTTTCTTGCTCACTCTGAATTGGATTCATTAGGAGAGGAGGGAACCATGAAAGAATCACTGACATTAAAATGAAGGGCTGGAAAAGAATCAACTGTAGCTGGGTAGGTGAAAGAAAGAAAGCTTCCTCATTATTGTGTGGCACAATGATGAGATAGAGGGAGGGAGGGAGGAAGACTGCAATGGGTTATAGGGCATATTTTGAGCTGAGTGTCCAGGGGCAGAGTCCTGGCAAGTGCCAGCTGCTATCAGTCATATCATTTTAGCCTATTCAGAAAATTTCATCTGGCCATCCTCACTTAAGATAGCTTATCCCATATCCTTTCTGTTTAGATTGTTTTTTTATTTGTTTGTTTGGTTTTTTTTTGCTTTTTTGGAGGGGAAGTAGGCAGGGCAATTGGGGTTAAGTGACTTGCCCAAGGTCACAAGACTGGTAAGTGTTAAGTGTCTGAGGCTGGATTTGAACTCAGGTCCTCCTGACTCCAGGGCCAGTGCTCTGTTCACTGTACCACCTAGCCACCCCATTTTGGTTGTTAATTGTAACTAGTAACTAAGAATGTGATGCATTATTTCAAGAAACTTTTCTCCAGAGGGTTAAAGTCTTTTCACCATGTCAACTCTGGCTCACAAGTGAACCTAGATCCCTGTATCTCAGAGAGTGAGGTCACACTGAGTTATTCCCAGGGGAATTAGTGGAGGGAAAAGCTAAGTTACTAAGTAACATGACCTAGAGAGTTGTGGTCAGTGAGACATCAGCTCAAATCCTACCATAGATACTCATAAGCTTGTATGACTACAGGCAAGTCCCTTAGCTTCCCTTGCCCTCAGGTTTCCCATTTATAAAACGAGGATACAGGGGCAGCTAGGTGGCGCAGTGAATAGAGCACCAGCCCTGGAGTCAGGAGGACCTGAGTTCAAATTTGGCATCAGACACTTGACACTAGCTGTGTGACCTTGGGTAAGTCACTTAACTCCAATTTCCCTGCCTCCCCCCTCCAAAAAATAAAATTAAATAAAAGGGGGATACAGTGTGGTTATGAGGATCAAATGAATGAACAAATAGAAAACACTTTACATACCTTTTAATGCTTTAGATATGTGGCTTTTCCCTCTGAAATTTGACTTGTGATTCGATTAGCATATTGAATTCCTAGCTTAGGAATTTAACTAGTGTAGTACAGTTTTAGAACCAATGGGACACTGCTGCTGAAAGGTTACATGATTTGCCCAGCATCTCACCACTAGTATGTTTCAGAAGGACTTGAACCTAAGTTGTCCAGATTTTGAGGCCCATCAGACATATGTGAAATTTGTTCTCTGTTTTACAAAGCAATTGATGACTCCTGAAGCGTGAGCCATTAATGGCACTAACTGAATAGCCTCGTTAGTTAGACTTTATTCTTAAAGCTCCACTTTTACGAGTGTACTAAACGTCATTTAAGAAGCAATGCCTGCCTGCCTGTCTACCTACCTAGATAGCACCGTTCAGAGCAAATTATCAACATCTTCTGGGTGATACATTTTTGATCTTTGTTGGATCTGACACATATGTCTGTGCAGTCTTTACTCATTCCTTTCTGGGAGGTACTACATATAATCAAATCCAGATTATATGTAGCAAGGAAAAGGAAACAGAAGCATAAGTAATCCATGACAAAATATAATGTATGAATATTTAATTTTATATTGCATTTTATTATTGGGGAGTGGAGACTGTACTTTTTCCTAATTATGTTGGTTTTAGGTTACCACTGAAATTAATTAACTTTCCCTGAGCACACATACATGGCAATTGGAGGGAAAAGAAGGGGAATGAGAGCAGAGATAGCCTGGAAATGTACTGGGTGGGAGAAAGGGGAAGCCAAGCTAGGGGTATAAACTAGCTGCAATTAACCCACAAAGTCAATAATCCATATGCAGAACATTGATAATTTGCATTTGGTTAAACTCAGGTCACTGGGTTTCCAGAGGAAATTCTCTGAGCACAAGGTATTGTGAGGGTGAGGAATGTGGGGGAGAGTACTGTAGTAGGAGTCAGAAAACTGACTCAACTCCTAACTTAGTCACTAACCAGCTGGATGACTTTAGAGTAAGTAGTTTTATTTCTCACAGCTTGATTTTCATTATGTCTAAAATGGGGACAATAATATCTGCTCTACAAATTTCATTGGTTTATTGCATAATGAGATCATGAGTTCATATTACTTAGAGCTAAAAGAGACCTTGGAGGACGGTAAGTCCAATTCCTTCATTTTATAGATGAAGAAATGGTGGTCCAGAGTAGTTAAATTACTTGCCATGGTTTTACGCAGCTAGCAAATGTCTGAAGCAGATTTGAAACTCTGGTTGTCATCTTCTCCTTCTCCTTCTTCTCCTTCTCCTTCTCCTTCTCCTTCCCCTCCCCCTCCTCCTCCTCTTTCTCTTTCTCTCTCCTCCTCTTCCTCCTTCTTTTCCTTCTCCTCTTCCTTCTTCTCTTCATCCTCCTTCTAACATTTCAATTCATTATTCCTTTTTAAATTTTGAGTTGCAAACCCCCCTCCTTCTGATACACACTAAAAAAAGGCAAACAATAGGATGTCAATTACACATGTGAAATCATGCAAAACATATTTCCGTATTAACCACATTTCCAAAATAAAAAAGCAAGAAAAATAAAGTGAGAAAATTATACTTCAATTTGAACTCAGAGTATGTCAATTCTCTCTCTGGAGGTGGGCAATGTTTTCCTTCTTTCCTTCCTCCCTCCCTCCCTCCTTCCCTCCATCCCTTCTTCCCTCTCTCCTTCCTTCTTCCTTCCTTCCTTTCTTCCTTTCTTCCTTCCTTCCTTCCTTCCTTTGTCAAGCAAGTTTGACTTGTGCAGGACTTTTTTTTTTTAATACATGAGCAGCTAGAATGACCAAGACATATCAACAGTTCTGTGGGAGGCCAGTGGTAGGTGGAGAGGGCCAGAGGCAGATGATTAACGGGATACTTAGAACAGTCTGAGTGGCAGCAAGGCCCCTTAGCTGGTTTTGGTAGATCCTAAATGGGCAGAGTTCCCCCCTTGCCCATCTCACCTCCCAGCCTAGGGAGACTTCTCTAATGTCTTAAAGCCCAAAAGGGTGGATTTGGTTGGAGCTGTACAGCTGGGAAAGGTCAGTTGCTTAGACATGGGTCAGGATTGGGGACCAAGGCCCTTTGATGCTGGGGGGTGGGGGGGTGGATGGGAGCAAGGTATCCAGTCATTCAAAGCCTGTGGCTCAGGAGTGATTTTTTCACTTATTCTTCTGGAGGTGAATTACCCCTGCCTGGGTTGCTTCCTGGGTCAAATTGGCTGCTGTGTTCAGGGCTCATCCACTCAGGTAAGTCATCAGGCTGTCCATGGAAACCTGGTGTCTCAAGAAGATGGAGTGGATCAGGTGATGGTACAGGATCTGGGAGCCATTGCAGGCCACTGGAATCATGCACAATAGAAAGAAGGCACACTTTCCTGCATAGTAGAAGGGGAATCAGAAACGGAAGATGTCAGATAAAAACAGTCAGACAAAATATACTATATAGCACCCAGTGGGTTAGCCAGATGGTATTATCATCTTTGTTGGGGCTTTCAATGGTTTTGATGTAGGCATATGCTGGGAAGATGAATACAATGAGATTGCAGAGCAGGGAGGCCCCACAGCCGAATATGAGATAGAGGTCCAGGAAAACAATGGAATCTGTAGCCAGGTAGTACTTTTTGACACCAGAGACCTCCTCCAGCTTTCCCAGGACATTGGTGACAATGTTTTTCTGCTCCAGGAACCACTGGAAGCACTGCCTCAAGATACCCATGGCTCCTGGGACCAGGGTGGGGGGAAGAGAGAGGTGGAGGATGACTGGACCTGTGTTGGAAGAACAACCTCCAAGGCTTCCTCACTGTTCTGCAGCAGTGCTGGTGGCCAGCATTTTTTTTTTTAAACCACAAGTCCTTTGGAATTGTCTTAGATCAATATATTGATTAGAGTAGCCAAAATTTTAGTATGACCATTACAACATTGCTGTACTGTGTACAATGACCTTCTTGAACTTATCACTTCACTTTGCATCAGTAATTAATAGTTCTTGCCGTGTTTTTCTGAAACTATCTCCCTCATCATTGTAAGACAATAGTTTTTATCACAATCATAAGCCACAAATTATTCGTCTGTTACCCAGTTGATGAATATCCTCTCAATTTCCAATTCTTTGCCACAAAAAAGAGCTGCTTTAAATATTTTTGGACATATAAGTCCTTTTCCTTTTTCTTTTATTTCTTTGGAATACAGAACTAGTATTGGTCTTTATTACTAGGTCAAAGGGAATGGACAGCTTTATAGCCCTCTGGGGCTAGTTCCAAATTGTTCTCCAGAATGTCTGGGTCAGTTCACCACTCCATCAGTTCATTAGTGTACCTACCTATTTTTCCCTCATCCCCTCCAGCATTTATCATATATAGGTATGGGGTGGTATTTCAAAGTTGCTTTAATTTGTCTTTCTCTAATCAACAATGACTGAGAGAATTTTTTCATATGACTATAGATAACTGATTTCTTCTTCTGAAAACTGCCTGTTTGCATCCTTTGACCATTTATTATTGAGGGAACGTGCCTTATTTTTTGTAAATTTGACTTGGTTCTATGTTCAGCATATAATTGAGAAAGAGAACTTTATCAGAGAAACTTGCTGTAAATTTTTTAGATATTCATTGTCTACAGTACTTTTTGGCAGACTATAGTTTCCTTGATTATCTCTTTTAATTAGATCTACTTTTGTTTTTGCTTTGTGTGAAATTTTGATTGCTACCCTTGCCTTTTTTTACTTTAGCTGAAGCATATTAGATTCCGATCCACCCCTTTATTTTAACTCTGTATGTGTTCTTCTGTTTTAAGTGTGTCTCTTATAAATAACATATTTGTGGATTCTGGTTTCTAATCCATTATGCTATCTGCTTCCATTTTATGAGTGAGCTTACCCAATTCACAGTTATGATTACTCATTGTATGTTCCATCTACCCCATTTTCTTCTATTTTCCCCTCTCTCTCTTTATATCCTGTCTCTCCTCAAGAGACTTTTTTTCCCTTGTAACCATTGCCTCCTTTAATCTGCCTTCTATTTTATTATACCCCACCACTTTCTTTTACACCCTTCCCCTCCTTTTCTCTATTAGGTAAGTTACATGTCTATAAACAATTTTGCATGTACACACACACAATGCATTCTCTCTCTCCATATGTACATATGAAATACATGTGTTTATTTTTTTCACTCTTTGAACCAATTCTGATGAAAGTGAGGTTCAAGCATTGCCTGTAGCTACCCTGACATGTCTCCCTCTATTATAAAATCTTTTCCTTGTGTGCCTGTTTAATGTGAGTAGATTTTTCCCATTTGCCTCTTTCTTCCCTGTTCTCCCAGTGAATTTCTCTTTCTCACTCCATTTTCTGGAGATCATTTCAACATAATTGACTCATACCTGTACCCTATGTCTACATAAACTCCTTTTAACTGACCTTATAATGATACAGTTCTTAGGAGTTATATGAACCATCTTCCCATGAATGTAAACAGTTCAAATTTTTGAAATTTCTTATAATTACTCTTTCATGTTGACTTTTTAATGCTTCTTTTGGGTCTTCTGTTCGAATGTAAAATTTTCTATTCAGCTATTAGCTTTTTATTAGGAATGCTTGAAATTTTTCTATTTCAATAAATATTCATTCCCTCCCCACTCCCCCATGAATGATTACACTCAGTTTTGTTTGGTAAGTTATTCTTGGTTGTAATTCTAGATCCTTTGCTTTCCAGAATATCACATTGACCATCTGCTCTTTTAACATGGGAGCCACTACATCTTGTGTGATCCTGACTGTACCTCCACAATATTTGAATGGTTTCTTTCTGGTTGCTTGAAATATTTTTTCTTTGATCTGGGAATTATGGAATTTGACTATAAAATTCCTGGGACTTTTTACTTTCAGATCTCTTTCCAGAGGTGATCAGTGAATTCTTTAAATTTTTATTTTACCCTTTTTTTGTCTTCTGATTCATGCATAAATTAGATTTAAGTGAGACAGAGTTGCATGAAGTTGTCAGCCTAATTCTTTCCTCCAGAGTCATCAGAGTTCAATGGAAGGATAGAATCAAGACAACTGGTGATGGCTCAAGATGCAGTGGATAACCTTGGCATCTTCGATGTCTAAGTGCTCCATAGCTCCTGCTTCAGCTGCCTTTGTGTCCATTGGAACAAATTGTTCTCATTCACCTGTTCTACCAGTGGAAGTCTTCTCAAGCTTGGGGTAAACACCCCCTTAACTCATCAATGGGTTTGAGATCCCCTGATTACCCTCAACCTGGTTTAGCCCATCTGCCAAAACAGTTTACTGGGGTATGGCCATTGCACATGTGACATCTTTCTGGAGCCACAGGTGAGAGTTGAGTAGAACAGGTGGATGCTAAAAGGTGGAAAGCAGCCCTGAAAAGGGCTTGGCAGCCATTACACCAGAGGTATCAGTCCTCCCTGAACACACCCTATACCCAAATTTATTTTACCCTCTGGATCTAACATATCAGGGTACCTTTCTTTGATAATTTTATTGAAATATGATGTCTAGGCTCATTCTTTGGTCGAGTGTTACAGGTAGTCTAGTAATTCTTAAATTATCTCTCCTCCATCTATTTTCCAGGTCAATTGTTTTTCCAATGAGATATTTCACATTTTCTTCTATTTTTTCATTCTTTGACTTTATTTCATTGATTCTTGGTGCCTCAGAGTCATTAGTGTCCACTTTCCCCATTCTACTCTTTAAGGAATTCTCTTTAGTGGATTTTTGTACCTATTTTACCATTTAGCTAATTCTGTTTTTAAAGTGTTATTTTCTTCAGTTTTTTTTGTCTCTTTTACCAAAAGGTTAATTCTCTTTTCATAAATTTCTTGCATCACTCTCATTTATTTCCCTAATTTTTCTTTTATCATCTTTACCTATTTCTTTAGCTCTTCCAGGAATTCTTGTTGGATTTAGGTTCGATTAGCATTTTTATTTGAGCCTTTTTTGGTGCCTGTTTTCATATTGTTTTCTTCTGAGTTTATTTCTTGGTCTTCCGTTCCACCATAATAGCTTCCCCCCACCCCAGTCAAATGGTTTTTGTTGTTGTTGTTTGCTTTTTTTCCAGCCTGTTTCTTGAACTTAAACTTTATGTTAAAGTTGGGCTCTGGGGCAGAGCCAAGATGGTAGAGTAAAAACAGGACCTCTGCAAGGCTCCAGCTCCCACCACCTCTAATACATGTAAACAAAAATTACTCTAAACCAATTTTAAAGCTATATAACCCACAAATTGATAGAGAGAAGCAAATCTCCCACTGAAGGCAGCCTGGCCAGCCAACAGGAAGGGTATATTGCACCAGACTTGGAACTGAGCACAGTCCCATGTGAGCCATGGGGTTCTGGCCCCAAGGCAGCCCAGAACAGCAGGGGCCAGAGCAGACATCAGGAGAGTGAATCACTAGCAGCTATGGTGGTCTCCAGACTTCTCAACCCATAAACGCCAAAAAGAAAGTAAAACATCAGTTGAGAACTCTGTTGGAACTGGGTGGAGAAGAGTGTAGTCTGGCCCGTGTCCCTGTGGCAAGAAGTGGCAGAGGCACAGTGGCTGTATTTGCTGCCAGGTGGCTGTCTCCAGAGCTCCTGGTCTTCAGATCATAGGGGACCAAGCGACTGTTCAGAGGGTAATCACTCTTGCTTTAACCTGCTTGGATCTGGATTTTGGTCTTGGGTGGTAGTCCTGGGTTGTGTGGCCAGTGTGCCAGAGCTTGTGCAGGCTGCAGAGATGAGGCCCTACTAATAACTCCAGCAGCTGCAAACCCCCCCAGCAATTTGGAACATAGCTCTCTGCAATCTGTAAACAGAGTTCTACCATGGCAAAGAGTCAAGTAATTGGCTGCCAATATGAGCAAGCACAGGAAGCACAAGTATACCATAGAATCCTTTTTGGAGGACAAAAAGGATCAAGGAATGAAATGGGAGGAAGACATTGAAGTCAGAACTTCTGCACCAAAAGCCTCCAAGAAAAATATAAATTGTTTACAGGCCATGGAGGAGCTCAAGAAGGATTTTGAAAATCAAGTAAGAGAAGTGGAGGAAAAATTGGGAAGAGAAATGAGAATGATGCAAGAAAATCATGAAAAGCAAGTCAACAGCCTGCTAAAGGAGATTCAAAAGTATATTGAATAAAATAACACCTTAAAAAATAGACTAACTCAAATGGCAAAAGAGGCTCAAAAAGCCAGTGAGGAGAACAATGTCTTAAAAAGCCCAATTTGCCAGATGGAAAAGGAATTTTAGAGCAATTGGAAGCTAATGACTTTATGAGAAATCAAGATACTATAAAACAGATCCAAACAACTGAAAAAAACAGAAGGCAATGTGAAATATCTATTGGAAAAACCACTGACCTGGAAAATAGATCCAGAAGAGATAATTTAAAAATTATTGGTCTACCTGAAAGCCATGATCAAAAAAAGAGCCTAGACACCATCTTTTCAGAAATTATCAAGCAAATTTGCCCTGATATTCTAGAACCAGAGGGCAAAATAGAAATTGAAAGAATTTGCTGATCACCTCTTGAAAAAGATCCCACAAAGAAAACTCCTAGGAATATTATAGCCAAATTCCAGAGTTCCCAGGTCAAGGAGAAAATACTCCAAGCAGTCAGGAAGAAACAATTTGAGTATTATGGAAACACAATCAGGATGACACAAGACCTAGTAGCTTCTACATTAAGGGATCAAAGGGCATAGAATATAATATTCTGGAGGTCAAAGGACCTAGGACTAAAACCAAGAATCATGTACCCAGCAAAACTGAGTATAATGTTAGGGAAAAATATGGTCATTCAATAAAATTGAGTTCTTTTAAGCATTATTGATGAAAAAATCAGAGCTGAACAGAAAATTTGACTCTCAAATACAAGAAGCAAGAGAAGCATGAGGAGGTAAACAGGAAAAAGAAATAATATGGAACTTATTAAAATTGAACTATTTACATTCCTACATGGAAAATGATAATTGTAACTCATGAGACTTTTCTCAATATGAGGATAGCTGAATGTATATATATATACATACGTATGTATAGGAGGCTGTATGTATATATAAATGTATATATGAGTGTGGGCATATGTGTGTTCATGTATACATAGACAGAGGGCACAGGATGAGTTTAATATGAAGGGATGGTATCTAAAAAAATAAAATTAAGAGGTGAGAGAAGAATTTATTGGGAGAAGAAGAAAGTGAGAGATAGATTAGGGTAAAATATCTCATATAAAAGAGGCAAGAGAAAACTGTTACAATGTAGAGGAAGAGCAGGTAGGTGAAAGGGAATGGGTCAACATTACTCTCGTTGAATTTGGCTTAAGGAGGAAATAACATACACATTCAATTGGATATCTTATCCTACAGGAAAATAGTGGGGAAGAGGATAAGAGGGGGGATGATAGAAGGGAGGTCAGATTGGGGGAGAGGGTAGTTAGAAGCAAATATTTTTGAAAAGGGCTAGGGTCAAATGAGAAAATTAGAATAGGTGGGGGATGGGACAGAATGGAGGGAAATATAGTTAGTCTTTCACAATATAACAATTATGGAAATGATGTGGGTAACTACTCATGAAAACCTATACTGAATTGCTCATCTTCCCAATGGAGGTGGGTGAGGAGGGAAGAAGGGAAAAATATCTGGAACTCAAAATTTTAAAAACAATGTTTAAAAAAATTGTTTTTTACATGCAACTGGGAAATAAGATATATATAGGCACCGGGGTATAGAAATCCATCTTCCCGTATTAGAAAGTTGAGTGGGGGATGAGGGAGGATATAAGAAAGAGCAGATTGGAGGAAGGAGTATTCAGTAAGCTCACTAATTTGGGGTGTAGAAGAAAGATGGGGAGAAAAATTGGTAACTCAAAATCTTGTGGAAATGAATGCTGAAAACTAAAAATAAATAAATAAGTTGGAAATTAAAAAAAAAAGTTGGGCTCTGGTTACATTGGGGCAGGTAGGCACTGTGCCTAATTTTAGACTTCTACAAAATGCTGTTTTCAGAGCTTATTTTTGGTGTCTGTCTGAAAGTTTTTTTTAGGGCTTCCAAGTCACTGTTCTTCTGGTCTGTGCTCTGAATCTTTACTCTGGAAGGGTAACTGGTCCCCTGCAGCTGCAAGTGCTAGGACTCCTCTTTCTTTTGGACCTGTGATCAGGGCCTCTGATTCCTTGTGACTGACCACCAGTAGTACACCTTTCTGCCTTGGAACTGTGATTCAGTGTATTTTTTCCCATTTTGTCAATTGCATTTTAAAATTTTTCTTCTACTTCTCTTATTTGTCTTTTGAAATTCTTTTCAAGCTCTTCTAAGAAGGCTTTTGGGCTTGAGACCAGTTCATATTTTATTTTGAGGTTTTGGATGTGAGTATATTGATCATGTTGTCCTTTCCTGAATTTGTGTTTTAATCTTCCCTGTCACCTAGATATTTCTCTATGGTCATTGATTTTTTTTTCTTCTTTGTCATGTTTGCCTTTTTTTGACTTTTAAATTTCATCTCTGCTTCTGGGGCCCAGGGGTCACTGTCCCAGACTTCTTGCACTGAGGCATAAGGGCTTGGTTATCAATTTTCTATGCTGGGGCCTCAGTGCTTGCAGTTTTATGTTGTAGTGGTATGCTATTTTATCTGGTGCTGAGCTAGAAACAGTGTTTGCCTGGTATTAGTGGTTGCCAGCTCCTCCACCCTGGGGCTCAGGATCTCCCACTGGTCTGCTGAGGTGGAGTCTGCCACTGACCTGCTGAGACATCTCCCATACTGTCTTGGTCCCCATCAGCCACAGCAAAAGGGAACTTTCCCATTCTCCCCAGCTAGAGCTAAAAGACTACTGTACCCCGCTTTTCTGCTTTCTCCACTATTCCAAGGATTTTTCTTGGGGCAATATTATCTGGGTTTTTCAAGGTCAAGGGTGAGAGCAATTTACTACTTATTCTGTCATCTTGGCTCCCAGAGGTTTAAATAGGTGACTTTCAAACATTCAATCCGTGGACTGATAGCCTTAGGTGTAGTTGCTTCTGCCTCATTCGCTGGACCTCCACACCCCTTCTCCCTGCCCTGTAGGATGGGGCCGGTCTCTCACCCAGCTCTAAGAGACCCTCCTCTTGCACTGAGAGGTCTGGGAGTCACCACTGCTGCCAGACATTTGGTCCACTGGGGTCTGCTCCAGCCTTGCTATGATCAGGTCTGTGCTGGTGTAGTCCCTGAGCCCTGGGCTTTTCTCTTAGCCTGGTCCAACAAATCCTTCCTATTGACGCTGGAGGTTGTTTTAGGCTGGGAATCTGCCACACTCTGTCTCTTTGTGGATTTTGTCACTGTAAAATTTGTTCACATTCACTTTTTAGAGGTATCTGAAGGAGTCTGTTGGAGAGTTCAGGTGAATCCCTGCTTTCACTCTGCAGTAGCTATTGCCACTGCCACTTGTACAGACTCTGGACAGGCCTCCAACCTCATATAATAGACTTCTACTACTGACCTCTCAAGTTTTCTTAGGTCAGAAAAAAATGCCTCATCTTGACCTTTTGTTTCATCTGATGCTCCAAAATTTGATTTGAAGAGTTATTTTAAAGTTGTTTGGAAGGGAATATTAGGAGAGTTCCACTGGGTGGTTGCTCCTAATCCACCATCTTAGCTCCTCCAACTCTAGTCTTTTTCCAAAACCAGCACATCACAACACCATCTAGTTGTCAACACACACATGCACACCATCTTATGTGTATATGACTACATAGAAATACACATGTATATATGTATATATATGTATACACAAGTGTATATATGCATATCCATACACACATATATACAGAGTTCATATATACATGTGTATATATACATGTGTGTTTATATATATATAGTATATATACATATATGCAGTATATATTGTATATAAATTGTTATATTATTGTAAAGCAACACATCAATATTCGTGATGATGGTGGCTCCTACTACTACTATTGACCACTGAGACCTTGCTGGAACTGGTATTCATACTTGTACTCGTCTTGATTGTAATAATGACTTTCCTAAGAATTATGCCTATTTTGTAGATGGAAAAAATTGCAGAAAATAAAATTGTAACTTAACACCTCTTTTTTAAAGTGCCAGTTTCTCTAAGAGGAAATTTAATTTCCCTGTATAACTTACCAGATGTTTGGAGTCCTAAAGAAAGGCATATCATTCATTACAATCCCACTCAAGTGTAGTGTTTAAAGGGTAAGGTAAACAAGAGAAACAAAGAGTGTGAATAATGTACAGATTGAATTCATTCAGAGACATAGTTCAGGTTTATCCACCTCTTCCCCTCCCTCCCCATAACTATAGCACAAAGTCAGGGTTATAATTGTTAAGGACAATTCCATTGCCTCTTCTTATCATTGTAAATGTATCACACTTCACATTATAGCAAGAACTCTGTAATCTATGCACAATGAACTCTTTTTTTCCAACTTTTCAGCATCCTAAAGTTATCTTGAAAGAAAAATATAAATGTATTCCTGTTTTCTAAATTATGACTTAAGTCAATTCAGTTTAAATCAATGAAATTCACAAAATGGCAACATTTCAGAATTGTGAAGAAGTGTAATGACTGTCTAATTCAAACCCTACCTGAACTATAGTACACCCAATAATCCAGCTTCTACTACAAAACTTTCAATCAGGGTGAAGTCCTGTACTTCACATTGTGGTTCATTGCAATTTTGGACAGTTCTAATTGTTATTAATTTTATCCTTCCAGTTCAGTCGTGTCAGATTCTTCATGACCCCATTTGGGATTTTCTTTGACAAAGATACTGAAATGGTTTGCCATTTCCTTCCACAGCTCATTTTACAGATGAGGAAACTGAGGCAAACAAGGTTAAATGACTTGCCCAGGATTGTACAACTAGGAAATGTCTGAGATCAGATTTGAACTCAGGTCTCCCTGACTTCAGGCCTTGTGATCTATCACTGAGTTAACTTTATTTATCCTTACATAGAGCCTTATTTGCCTCTGTTATATACTCCTGTTATTCCTAGTAATTCCCTTTGTGGTTAAAAATTATATATCTCTTCCATATGGCCAAATATTTGGAGACATCTTACTCCCTTGAGTCTTTAGGTCAGTTTAGCTCAGTTCATTTAAGTTTCAAAACATTTATTAAACTCTAACTTTGATCAGAGCAGTGGAAGAAATACCAAGATGGAATGGAATTTTTTATTTTGGAAGAGAGGAGGGTAATATTACAACATATACAAATTACTAAAAATGGAAAATATGAGGACAGTAGCCATGTGATCTTGAGCAAGTCACTCAACTCCAATTGCCCTACCTTTTCCCCTCCAAAACAAAAATATGAGGACATTGATTCTTCTAAGATGAGTCTAGATTGAATAAATCATTTCTGCTCGTTTGGTATCAGAGCTGTCCGTTTATAGGATCTCCATTTGGAGTGAAGACTATGTGTCTTTTTGGGGAAGGCTAAAATATGAATGAATTTCAACAGCATTTTGTTGAATCCCAGAGAAGATATAGTAGAGGCCAGTCTAGAGCCCTCGTTTTACAGAGGATGAAACTGAGACCCAGTGAAGTGAAGGTAAGATCTGCCAGAAGTAGTAGCCAAACCCAGATCCTTTCACTCCCAAACTAGTGTTCTTCCCCCTATACCATTTTCAAAGGTATTCTTTTGATTTAGAAATGTGAGGAGGATGCTCCCCAACTATAACCCACCAGTTTTTCTAAAAGCATTTGTTTTGCTTAAGCACTCTGATATTGGGGTAGCTAAGTTTCTAACATTTTCAAGCTTTAATTTCTTTCAAAAATTGATTTTGCGTACAAAGGCAAATAGATGACATTATGGATAAAGTGCTGGATTTGTTACTAGAAAGTTGTAATTTGGAATCCTGTCTTAAGTATGCATTAGTTTTATGATCCTCTGTTTTTTAACCTCTTTCAATTCAGTTTCTCATTTATAAAAATGGAGACAGTAATAGCATTTACCTTGTAGGATTATATGAGAGAATTAAGTGCAATAATACCTGTAAAGTTCATTGTAGATTTTAAAGCACTATATAAATGTCAGTTATTATTATTTTATATGATGATTATACATTAATTACATGTTATCATGACAAAAATAATTTTGAGAATCCCAGTATAACTTTACCTATCCATCTCCCATTAATAGTTGAGATGTGGGCACAGCCTAGGTTCATGTTTATTTTTTAGCTTAGTATCTTCAAGGAAGTAGGTTAGATATTAGGTTTTTCTTGAAATAATTTTCAAAGATGAACATAATCTAGTCAATTTTATTTTAAGCTCTGCATTATATAATGTTTCCATGCCATGAGACCAAAAACTTTAAGATACAGTTGCTATATATTTAGTAAATAAAAATTCAAATTTGTCTTATAACCTATAAAGAAAAAAGAGAACTAATTTTCTGTTTTTAAAGAAATCTTATTATAGACATAAAATACAAGTTAAGAAAGTACCATCACTCTAGAAGAAAAAAGGGCAGAGAAGCATATGCAAGCACCTACATGTGAATTAGCATCCAATTTAATAAATGTCAAATTAAGTTCTTTGATTCTGTGTGGTTAATGCACTATTGATTTGAAAGAAAGATGATATGATGACTAAAAGCATATCTATTCCTTTGCCTCCCCAGGATTAACTGTTTCTGAGGGAGAATAAATAGATTTTGCCTTGGAAAAGGTTGGAGCACTTTTCTCTCTGTCTTAAAATCTTCCAGCCTGGAGGACAAGAGCCTTTTTAGCCTGGCAGACATGACATACAAAACCTGTGCATGCCCATCTGACGAGGGAGGCTCTAATGAGGAAGAGCTCAAAATAGCACATACCAAAGAGGCAGCAGAACCTCTAACTGACTACCTGTTTAGAATTTAGTTTCAAGAGATGACAGTCTTTGTTTTTCTCCATCACAAAAGTAAGGATTTGAAACCCCACTTTTTCTTGTATTAAATGTTCTTCTGATGATGGCAAGGTCATTTCTTTCTTGTCTAGATAATTTAACATGGTAAATTTGACTTTGGTGTGGAATTCATCCCATGATTTCTTTTAGTCTCTTTGATATTAAAGAAAATGTGACAAATATCATGGTTGGGATATGATTTTATTCATACTCTGGTAATTTTTTGCAGACTCTTTTATTTCATTCATGTAATTACTTGTACCTCCTGTAGAACAGTAATTCTGTCACATGTAACTAACATAAGCATTTTGCTAAAGCTGTCCAGTTGCCAATTAGTTCAGTTCATTCTGAAGCTATCGATTAATTCAAAAAATATTCATTAAGTAGTGCATTTATGGGAGTAATATTATGCAGGCCATCTGCTAGGTTCTGGGGAGAGATACAATGTAAGTAAGATGTGGTCCCACCCTCCTGGAGCTTATAATAGAATAAAACATATATACGCACAAACACACATAAATATATATGCATATGCATACATGTAAACCGTAATAAAAAGAATGTAAGTATAAAAGTAAAGTGAAAGAAAAAGTGTAAAAAACACAATGTCATATCCAAAAGATAAATATTGCCAATTCAAACCTGCTATGTATATATAGAAGTGTCATTTGGCTAAGCACAGAGATGATTGCTCTTATACAACCCTGTTATAAGGCAGGGATTCTAGAAAATTTATCCTGTCTCTACAGGATGTTACAGTCCTTCCCTTGGACTTGTTGGGGGAGAAAAGAAATAACAATGGGTTATATTTTACAGGTAATAAGCACTTTCACATCCATTGTCTAATCTTATTCCCATAATAACCTTGTGAGAAGAAGATAATGCAAGTATTATTTTCCCTTACAGATGAATACATTTTCATGATGGTGAAGTGGTATGCTTGACATCTTTCTGTTACAACGTTTTGCTTCACACAAGCAGGTGTATGCGCTCGGAGTGGGGAGGGGATGATGAAAGACTAATCCTTCCAATCATATTATGTAAATTTTAACAGAACTTCATTCTCAAGGCTTGGGAGAGCTTAACCAGTAACCTTCAAATCAGAAAATTGGAATTAATGGCTATTGGAATGGAAATGAAATGTGTAAATATTTCTCCTCTAATGCCATCCCTATTTCTATTTGATAGGCAGGTATGTTGTGCAATGGCTAGAGCACTAGGCCCAAAGTCAGAAAGACCTGAATTCAAATCCAGTCTCAGGTATTTAGCATAAGTGCCTACTATGTGCTACGCACTGTGTTAAGTTTTGGGGATATAAAAAGAGATAAAAGGCAGTTCTTCTACTCAAGGATCTTTTTTTAGAGGGGGAAGGCTGGTCAGTTGGGGCTAAGTGACTTGTCCAAGTAAATGTTAAGTGTCTGAGGTCAAATTTGAACTCAGGTCCTCCTGACTCCAGGGCCAGTGTTCTATTCACTGTACCACCTAGTTGTCCTACCTACTCAAGGATCTGAAGTGGGGGGACATCATGTAAACAGAATATACAAAGGGAGCTATATATACATATAGGGTGAATAGAGAATAATTAAAAGAAGAGGCCCTGGAAGTTAGAGCGGTTAGGCCAGGCTTCCTATGGAAGGCAGGATTTTAGTTAGAACTTACAAGAAGCCAGGAAGGTTAGTAATCAGAACTGAGTAGGGATAGCATTCCAGGCAAGGGGGAGCATTAAAAACAAAAACAAAAATCAACCAACCAAACCAAAAAAACATGCCCAGAGCCTAAAGTTGAAGCGTCCTGTTCATGGAGCCAGGAGGCCAGAGCTACTGGATCAAATAGTACAAGCTTAGCATTCACCCTTCAGGGTTGTTGTAAGGATCAAAGGGAATATTTGTAAAGTGCTTAGCTTAGTTCCTGGAACATATGAGGTGTTTAATAAATGCTTGTTCCCTTGAAGCAGCAGTATGGCATAGTGAGAGCTGATCATGGTATGAGGAAAACCTGAGTTTGAATCCTGCTTTTGACATCTACTGGTTGTATGATCCTGACGAAGTTACTTAATTTCCTAGGCAAAAAACCAACCAAACAAACAAAAAAAACCAAACAAACCTTGGAATTTTTCAACCCATTTAAAGTCATATTAGAATGATTCTTAGTGCAGTATCACTCCACTGATCCAGAAACTGAGAACTCTCTAACTAGTGATCGAGGACCATTTGGGCAAATATAGCCAAAACCTCATCCAAACAAGAGTATGCTATGTCTTAATTGTATCTCCTATGATTCCCATAATTACAAACAATATGCTACGATGATTTTCTTAACAGGCACTTCATCAGTAGATCAAAGGGAAATTCATCTTGAATTTGTCTGCCAATCCAACATCAAATACTTAGTCTTTTTTGAATACTTCCAAGCAATGAGTTCACTATTAGGTAAAACTTCAGAATTACCTGTAGTTTTATATTTAAAAAAAATCTTTAAAATATTGAATTAGTACTTACACTGTAGTCCAGCAATCAGGGGTTAAAAAGGAAAGCTTGATCTTGAAAATACTTCCTTTAGGTTCAAGACTGTTTAAGGAAAGATTTTAAAAGAATTGGCTTTCTATGACAGGATGAGCTTGGTTATCATTATTGTTGTTATTATTCATATTAACAATTGAGTCTCTCTATTTTACCCAGGATGCAAGAGCAGGGACTACCCATGGGTCTGATACCACTATTTCTAGCTGCAGGAGCTCTCACAACTATGCTCGTTCATCCATTCTTCAGGTAATTTGGTGGTGTTCCCTTCCCTGCTTCCCAGGGGCTCATCATATTAATTCTGAACTTAATGTGGACACCTTCTGTTCATAGCTCATGGCAACTCAGAACTCCTGAGGTCAAGAGGTCTGCTATATTCAGCCTCCCTTATAACTGGGTTTAGAGGTATATGACACCATGCTGACTACATGGTTCATTATTTAGAAACCTGTGGCAGGAAACAGGAAAAAAAATGACTTGGTCTCTTTACTCTTGAAAGCAGAGTGAAAGAAAGTGGTGATGTAATATTACCTGACCAGTTTTATACTTCTAGCATAGAGGGGAGCAGCACTGGGACTTGGACTTGAGACCATTCATTAGAGGGTGCTTCAAGAAACTTCATTTCTCCCCTTTGGCCCACCTTGTATATACAATCCAGTTTAAGGGTAGCCTAAATTAAGCTCTGGTGTTTTAGGTAATTGCAACACCAGTGTTTAACAGTTCTATTTCTAGTAAATAAGCCTTACTGTAAGCCTCTAATATTTATGTCAGTCATCTTAGTACTTTCAATGGAGCATTCTTGTCAGTGATAGATGGAACTGATTTCGTTCTTTGTCATAGAAGAAAAGCAAGTGGAAATAGATTGTGAAGAAATAGTGGTCAGCTCTCACATCTGGTGGTAATTCACATCACAATTTATCTTTTTTGTCTTTTAGAGTATGTAGTCCTATATGTGGGATGATGGAATCCCAATAACTTTCTTTAGGTTTTGTTTTGTTTTTTAACTCAGGAGACATGACCAAATGGCACTGGAGAAGCCTCTACAAGCCAGCTCCTATAGGCAGCCAGCCTGACCTATAGCTAAGTAGTATAGTGGATAGAGCTTTGTCGTCTGGAGTCAGAAAGATCTGAGTTTATATCTGTCCTCAGGCATTTACTAGCTGTATGACCTTGACGCTTAACCTCAGTTTGTCCCAATTTCCTCATCTGTAAAATGGGGATAATAATAGCACTTACTTCCCACTGTTGTTGTAAATAACATAGACAAACCTTAAAATGTTATATTTATTTTCTATTACAATGCAAGCAGCAATTGAGGAAACTGAGAATTTTCTCAATTAGTTATTGATTTACTTTGGATTAAAATGGACAACTAGTTTTTGGTTAAGATGGCGGTATGAAAAGTTAAAGCTGAGCCCAGCTCCCACCTAAAAAGGGTACCAGAAAGGGGAAAAATCAATAGCATCAAGGGAAATTCCAATGAGATCTTCTATGTGGTCTAGAAATGCAGGCAGCATAAGGTCTGCCCGCCTACTGGAGATTATAGGACTTCTAAAAGCAGCCTATCTCTGGTGAATGGGACTTGAAGACAGCAGGATGTTGACTCTGAACTATCAGAGTCATAGTAGGGAACAAAGCCATTTCCTTTATAGGTCACTGCCCAAGGATAGAAGGGTTGGCAGTGTGTGCATACCTTGCAGCCATTGAAGAGACCGGAAACTGAGTCTGGTTACTAAGGTCCTCTCTGATCCATAGCACAAGACAAAGCCAGCTCTTTGTAGGTCTTAGTGTCTAAGGAAACCAATATGGGGCAGATACATGTGGGAAGCCCACATTCCTTTCCTGTTGCCTACAACCATGCTTGGTAGAATCTCTAGTATCCCATCAGGGTTTGTCAAGACTACAGAATAGGTCAAAATTCACTTGCAGTTAGTGCTTGCTTGAAGAGCAAGATGCAAAACATAAGCACTGAGGCAGAGGGTAGAATCTGTACTCAACTCCCATTTCTAAGCCAAAGCTTCCTAAGACTCCAGGGAGGAGAAATAGGAACCAAGCATCCCATTCAGAATTTTTGTAATTTCCAACTCCAAGACCGGGGTCTAGCCACTCTATATAGAAGTGCAAAAAGAAGCAGAAACTGGTCCTAGAATAAATTCCAATGTAGGAACAGAGACTATAGACATGAATCAATAGAAAATAAATATAACTTCTAATGTAATGATGAATTAATATGGGTTAATTAAGAGAAGCCTAAAAGGTAAACCCAGAACAACAGAATAACTAAACAATAAGTATAATCAGAGCCTCAAGGGAATTAAAAAAGAAAACATTTTGTCCACAAGGACTCCACAGGTGAATGGACAGAATGAAAAGAGATTAAAAAATGTAAATCAAACTCTTGAGGAAAAAATAATGGAACAAATAGCTTAGAAGAGCAAGTAGTACGCATGATTCAAATAGCTACTTCCCACTAACATAGAATGTCTCAATCAGAACTCAGTGATTCAATGAGCTGCCAGAAATATTAGAACACATTTAGAAGATTAATGAATTAGAAGAAGTGTGCTGCACTAATGTGGACAATTGACTTGGTAATATGCATTGTCACTGGAAAATATTTTAGATCCTCAGAGCATCTATCTCCAGAGTGACTTGTGGAATAAGGTATACATCCTTATCCTCATTTTTTCTCTCTCCTCATCATCACAGATGGTGTACACACATGTATGTATGTATGTATGTATGTATATGTATGCATGTGCATATATGTATACATATGTATACACACATAGATACATGTATCTGTTTATGTATATAGTGCTTTAATGTCTGCAAAGGATGTTGCCAAAAGAATTTCTTTGACTTCTCCCAGTAATCCAGTGAGACAGTTATTATTGTCATTCCTGATGTACTGATGAAGAAATTGAAATTTAGAAAGTAATATGATGTGTCCCATGTGATACAACTAGTGTCTCAGGTAGGATTAAAACCAATATCTTCCTTATGCCAAGTCCACTGCTTTTTACCCCCAAACTAAAGTGAGATAATGAGAAAGGGAAGATATGTATAGGACAAAGCATGAAAAGCTTATCCTAACAGATTCACTTGTATATAATTCTGTTATCAACTTAAAATACTATCTATTAGCAACTAAAGACTTAAAAACTTAAAATGAAACACCTAAAGAGTGTTATTTCATCTTTATTAGTACCTTCTATGTTCATGTTAATGGTATTTTCCTTGTCAGACTGAATGTTTTAAGGAGTAGGACTATGTCCCTTCCTCAGCAGAGGACAACCCCATAGTGATAAAAGGGAGGTCAATTAGAACGCCTTTTTCTCAATAATACTACATCCTCAATACACTCAACTTCATACTCTGTTCTCTTCTTCATTTCTCCTATTTCTGAGGAAATAACTGTTTCCCTTGATAAGATCAACCTCTCTACTTTTGTCCTTGACCCCAACCCCTCTTGTCTCCTTTCCTTTCCTATCATACCTAGATTGCTTTTATCTTTAAAGAAGCATTTACTTGACCCCTTCCACAGTGTGACTTTTTAGAAAGCAGTCTGCATTCTTTGCTTTCACTTCCTCCCTTTTAATTCTCTTCATTCCTATAATCTGACTTCAGATACCAATATTTGACTAAAACTGCTCTTTCCAAGGTTAACAACAATCTCTTCATTTTCAAAATCTACTTTTTCTAAGTCCTTCTTTTTACTGACCTTTCTTAATCTCTTGACAACATTGACCTCCCCTTTGTCCTAAACTCTCTTCCCTAAGTTTTTGTAATATTGCTCTCTCCTGTTTATTATCCTACCAGTCTGACAAATCATTATCATGCAATGACTTGAGTAATAATACAAGTTAATATTCTTTTGCTGGCTCATGATCAATGTCTGACTCACTCCATCTGAGTATAATCTTGGCCTATGTCCAGGACCCTCCTTTTCTCACTTTCCACACATTTTCTCTTGGTGATACCATGAGCTCCATTTGGTTCTCTCATAATTTCTGTGTACATGTCTTTTACATAGACATATTTTGGAAACAGAAATGAATAAGCATTTATTAAGTGCCCGTGATGTGCCATTCTCTGCGCTGTGTTTCACAAATATTAACTCATTTGGTCCTCACAACAACCTTGAAAGGTAGATACTGTTATTATCCCCATTCTATAGAAGAGGAAACAGAGTCAGATAGAGGGGGAGTGACTTGCTTAAGGTCACATATCAGTAAATATCTGAGGTTGGATTTCAACACAGGTTCCTGACTCCAGGCCCAATACCATAGCAACTTTGCCAAATGGCTCCAGTCTATCTTTCTAGGCTCTTTGAGTATTACTCTCCATTGAACTTTCTTACCTTTAGCCAAAGTGGCCTATTGTTGCTCCCTGTACATGCCATTTCATTGCCCATCTCTGAGCCTTGACATATACTGTTCTCAAGCCTCAAATACTTCTCTCCTTCTTCCTCTATAATTCTTAAAATCCTTAGGCACCTTCTATTCTGATTCTCTCCAGTTGTTAATGCTCACACTAAGATTTCTTTAGATATACTTGGTATACATTTCATATTTACCAATCTATATTCATGTCATCCCCCCTGAAACAGAAGTTTTTTGAGCACCAGGATTATTTACTTTTTGTTTTTATATCCCCATTGCCTTACTCAGTGCCTGATGCATAGAAGATAAATAAATGCTTGTTTAATTCAAAATTTTTGGGATGAATAATCTCTTTGGATTTCAAAAATTCTAATTGGGGCAGTTTTCAACAACATAGAGTGGCAGTCAATGTTTTTTCATTCAAGCTAGACCATCCAAACAATTATCAATTCAACAGGATTAAATGTGATTTAATTGCATTCTTCTAATTACCATAACAATCATTTATATAATCACTAATTTCTTGTTTGTGAAATTGTCAATAGATAATTGAGACAAATAACTAATCAATTTAGTCAATCAAATTCTAGTTGTTCAATGGAGCTGACCACTTGACTTAAATAACTTGTCAATTGAGTTGTAACATATAAGTCAGTTGCATGGATAGCTATAGAGTAAGTTATTATTCTTCTTGTAAATCTTAATAGGACCTAAATGAAGTCAACATAATTGTGACAAGGCATTTTCCACCCAAGAGTCCCTCAAGAAATTTTTCCCTGAAGAAAAAATGTACTTAGTTGATATAACTATGGGACATTTGTCAAGAAAAGGGACTAGGCAATAATAAAAAGAGAGTAGAAAATAATTTTTTTTAAACTAGTTAATAAAAAAACATTACAAAAGATTCTTTCCTAATGTCCTAAAAGATCTATATCACTTTCTCAAACTCTAAATTTACATAAAGGCAATTGGCATCATTGAAGCCTCATTCATGATTTGATAAAAGTGTTTTGTGTAATGTACATAGGATCACAACATGAGGGTGTGCCCTGTTTAGACTTCAGAAAAGTTCAGCATTAGAAAGATTAAAGCCAGAGACACTGAAATACATAGAGAAGTCATTTTAGACATAAAAGAAGAATTTCATATCCCTGGTAGAATATGAGGCTTGAATAGCTCAACTGTATGTAAAAAGGATGGCAAAGAAAAGGAATATGCTCTGGGGAACAAGTTGCCTTCATACCTTGTCCTCATTCATGCATTTCCCAAAGACAAAAGTAGAAATCTAGGAATATGACTTGCTCATCTCAATAAGCAAGGTTGAAGCTCCTCAATGAGGGAACCTTGCCTTAAATCAGGAAGAATTTTTGAGCAGGAGAATTTAGACCTCTATCACACCCTTTCTGGAGAGAGTAAACCTCAAATCCAAGGTCTTGAGGCAGTCAAAAAGGAAAAACTTCTGCCAGTCCTAGGCTAAGAGTTGCTTCCCATTTTGAAAGAACATATCAACATTAGTACTGAAAGAATACTGTAATACCCAGATGAGCTAGAGAATGGAAATGATGGACTCTACAGTCACCCATTAAAATGTGAACTGAGTAGAGATACTATACCCTTTGAAGAACCTTGAAAATGAGTATACCATATGGCTCCTTTTAGCAGCAGTAGCTTAGTGACCAGTTTGATAGCAACAGTGGCCAACTGGCATGTCTAGACTGATCCAGAAGGAGATGTGTTCAGAAGCCCAGTGACCTACGTGGCCCAGCCCATGACCAGATTTACGAGTAAGTTGTACTCTGTGGACAGTGAATAGTTTAGAAGGTCAGCAACTTTTCCATCATTGACTCTTCCCACCCTTCTGTTATGTGAGTGCAGTGAGATGGAGGAGTTCTAGAGTTGTGAGTTGCTATAGCCATATGTGTTCTCTACCAGCGTTTCTTATCACCATTGTGTTTTTTTAAGTTTATGCTCATTTCTCCTGGGACTTTAAACTCTCTATGTATTTTAGGGATAGTATTTTTTTTTATGGGAGGGGGGTGCTTTGTTACTGTTGTTTTACTAGGCTATTTGAGAAATATCTCTTCTAAAAGAGTTATTTGAATCTATTGACTAATTGTTAATAGCAAAATCACTGGTGGGGACTTGTGAGTTACCAAGTTAGGAGTAGTCCCACATAGGGTTACCCTAGAATTCAAGGTAGCCATCATCCCTCTTGGTTTCCAATCTTCTAGTGCTAATGTGAAATGATCCTAGAGTGACCATAATAATAGATTGCCTTATTTATTTAACTTATATAACTTATATTTAACTTATATACATCATGCAAAATTCCAGGATGGATAAAGCAAAAGTGAGAATTAAGATTGACTGGAAAAATATTAACACTCTTAGATATGTGGATTATACCACTCTGACGGCAGAAAGTGAAAAAGAATTAAGCCTCTTGATAAGAGTAAAAGAAAAGAGTGTAAAAATTGGCTTGAAGTTTAACATTAAAAAAAACTAATATCATAGCAACTAGTCTTTTCACTTCCTGACAGAAGAAGAAGTGGAAGCAGGGTAGGATTTTATATTCTTTATATTCCAAGATCATTGCACAAAGTGACTGCAGCTATGAAAGTAAAAGACCCTTCTTGGAAGAGAAAGCTACAACAAATCTACAACTACACTAAAAAGCAGAGACACAAACTTGCTGACGAAGGTCCATGTAATCAAAACTATGGTTTTTCCATTGGTAATGGAAAGTTGGACTATAGTACAAGAGTTGGACTATAAGCACCACAGAATTGATGCTTTCAGGTTGTGGTGCGGGAGAAAACTTTTGAGAGTCTCTTGGACAAAAAGAGATACAATCCATCATTACTTAGAGAAATTAATTTAGACTAATCATTGGAAAGATAAATACTGAGGCTGAAACTTAAATACTTTGACCACATAACGAGAAGAGAAGACTCAATGGAAAAGACCTTGATGTTTGGAATGATTGAAAGCAAAAGAAGAAGATGTTAAAGGATGAGATGGATATGTAATGTCATGCAAACAATGAACATGCACTTGGAAAGATTTTGAGAGATAGTGGAAGATAGAAGGGTCTCACAAGGTTTGGTCCAGGGGTCAGATATAATTGAACGAATGAACAACAAAAGATCAAGCCCCTTGTTTTACAATTGATGAAACTGAGTTGAAGAGAGATGACTTGTCCAAGTTTGTGTTGGTGATAAATGGCAAAACTTTGTTTTGAACCAACATCATCAGATCCTAAATCTGTAGCTATTTCCACTGTATCATTCTTATTATTTTCATGTCTAATAGCTGGTATTAAATAATAACATCACATTTCAGATACCATCATTATTATGTTGGGATCAGATAGTTATTGTAATTAGTGTTTTTAAAGTGCTTAGAGATCAAGAACTGAAAGGACATATGAAGTACAAATTATTTATAATTCATCACAGTTATTACTTGGTTATGTTGTTCATTAGCTTACATTAGTACTGTGTCTGTGCAAGAGGCCTCAGCATTATCTCATAGGATCATACATTAGCAGAATGAAAAAGACTCTTAAGTCACATAGCCTTTTCAGTGCTTTAGGCAGTTCATTTTTAAATGAGTCTTCTTCCATTTTCCCTGGGAGATTGTTCCAATGTCTAAAAGCTACCAACTTCTTTAAAAACTAATATTACAAATAAAGTTTACTTATCTTAGTTTTGTGGAGTCAATAGCAGGAAGCTATAACAACAAGCAAAATCTGAAATTTTCATTTCATCTCAAGCAACATATCTCTCATTGATACTCTAGCAAGGTGCTTGGCACACAGTGGATGGTAAATACATTCTAATTGAATTTAATTGACCTGAGAGTCCTAGAATTAGGGGTGGAGAAAAATAAGAAGAGCCTCCAACCCTATGCTAAAACACTATTTTATTATTATCTTTTATAATTCTTTAAACTGTACTTCCATTCCAGTGTGTTAGCAAATTTAACTTTCATTTGCTACTTTTGATAAGTACAATTCAGAGGTAAGTGGGGTGGTGAGTTTGTATATGTTAGAGGAAGGGGTATATTCTGTGGTGTGCTGGTAAATGGTTTACAACTTTTTCTCCAAAAAGGTATGACACACTTTTAAGTTTAGTCTAAATTATTAACATTTTCTCCTATAATTTCTCAAGTCCTGATGATCAACATAATACAATCCTGGTTTGATTCAGTCATCAATTTCCAAGCTGTAAATGCTTACACTGAAAATTTAATGATTAACTTTTGTGAGCTGGTCCAGCTGGCTCCAGCACATCCATGATCTGATATTTTTTGGACCAGTCATGTGATTCCATTGGTATAAGGAAAGCTTGGTGAGGAAAACCATTTATGCCATTATGCATTGGTACTTGCTCTACAATTTATCGTTTTGGAGATTTGCCTGGAACTGAAAGGTTAAGTGACTTGACCAAGGTCATAAAACCCTTATTGTTAGAGCCAGGTACTGAACCTAGGTCTTCCCATATAAAGTAAGTGTGTATTGTGCATAAAGTGGTGATAGGTATTGTCACTCCCTTTCTGGGTATCATGGATACTCACCAAAATATCAGGGTACTCATGTATATCCCTAAGACTGGCATTCTTTTTGTTAATTTTAATTAATTAATTATTATTATTTTTTTTAGTTTTCAACATTCATTTCCACAAGATCTTGAGTTACAAATTTTCTCCCCATCTCTCCCCTACCCCCCACCCAAGATAGCAAGCATACTGAATACGCCTTCCTCCAATCTCTTCTCTCTTATATCCTTCCCTCCCCTTGCTTTCTTGTAGGGCAAGGTGGATTTCTATACCCCATTAAGGCAGGTATTCTTAAACTATGGTCTGTGGATACACACATATGCACACACACACACACACACACACACACACACACACACACATTCTGACTGTTAACTGAAACTGACTTTATTGCCTATATAGTCAGAACTATGATATATTCAAAAATATAATTATTCATAGTTTTACATATACATATGTGTATATATATATATACATATATATATACATATATATACACACATATGTATAACATTTTTCAGGACCAGCTATTTCTATATAATTAGTTTCTTTTGTAATCCTATTCATTTTATATTACACATTTAAAAAGCATCATTCTGAGAACAGAGTTGTAAGCTGCACCAGACTGCCAAAGAGAAGAAAAACAATAGGAACGTCTACATTAAGGGAAAGCATTAGAAATGAGAGAATGTATTCTCTGGAATCCTGCAACCTTGATCTTGTCAATAAAAAAAGGACTAAACAGAGCCGTTTTCTGTGTAAAAGGGCTGAAAGGAGGAAATAGGCTGCCTATTTTGTAAACTCGCTGTTAATACTAATAGTGGAATGGAAAAGATTGTTAAAGGCCCAATAGCCATATTATCAGTATCCTATTCTATTCCACATGTTAAATGACTTACTATTGAAGAAATTGTTCACACACATTCTACATTCTATTGGGAATGTAACGTTATTACGCCTTCTGGGCTGCCTCCCAACTCAGCACTGCCGGGGTTTACAGATTGGGTCCTTTGGAGTGTATGTGACTATTCCCAGGTTACACGTTATTCTGTTGACATTTGTAAAGCTGTAACTGACAGGTCTCCACTGGTGAGCCTACCTATAATAATCAGCCAGTAGATACAATTGGTAAAGGAAAAGACATTTGCTAAGATGGTATAGTAAGAAAAGCAGCAATATGCCTTGCACTGTTCCCTCTTTTGCCCCTTGACTTATGCTATACCTGAAATTCTCCTTTCTCCCACCTTGCTTGCATTTCTACCTGCAAAACTTCCATCGATGCCTCAAGGCCATCTTTTCCTAATTCCCCAAATTCAAGATACACATAATGTCTCCTTTTTCATTTCTTCTTCACTCTCTCTCAGCCAAAATGAATGGCTCTCTTATCTGAAACATCAAAGTCCCCTGTCTATGACTTTCTTATGACACTTTTCCCCTGCTACTTTATAATCTTGCTGCTTAGATATAAGCCCTATCTTCCCCAAAATGCTATGTAGCGGTGGTGATAAGCATAACAGCTTGCTATGCTGATGTAATCATGATGTGGAAGAGGCCGGGCAACCTGCTTCTGAGAATGCATAATGGTGGATAATGGAAGGGTCCCTGCTCCTAAATTTGGAGCATGTGCTACCTTTCTGATATTGGTTCCAGTATGAAGACCATATGATGAAGAAACTGTTTATTCTTTGTGTACACAGAAGTGGGGTGTGTTCAAAAAGAAATAATTGAACAAATGAATGGATGATCCTCCTTCCTGCCTGCCTGTTCAAGGGAGGATGTAAGCACTTGAGCCATTATCTGTATCAGGGCTGAAAGGCCTAAAATTACATGGCCTTGTTTGTTCTTTCCTGTTTTTAGGGGAAGGAGATTGTCAATGACTGTAAAGATCAGAAGAGTGAGCCACTAGAATCCTAGGAGCTAGAAGACATGTGAAGATTTAACACAAGCAAGGAATCATGTCTCCAGGAATTTGCTTGACCCAACTAAACACTATCAGAGATTCAGATTTAACTATTCATAAGCTATGCCACATTTGGAAGTGAACTTGGTGGAGTGAATGTTATGTGGATAGTCTGAGTCCATTCTCCTTAGAGATCAAGGTGGTACAGGGGCAAGTGTACCCTCAGGTGTTAAGAGGGGATAGTTTTGACTTTTGACCTTGTTTACCTTAGCAATCCATAAACCTTCACAAATTCTCATTGCTTTGAATTGGCTAAATAAAACTAGGTACTAATCATTTATGTGTAATGATGGGGAGAACGAAGCCAAATGGGTAGTTGAACCAATAGCACTAGAGAAGAATCATCCCAACCCCTCAGGTTTATGCCTAGAACCCTGAAGGGGAGATGTAACTGGTCCCATTCTATGAAAGTGTATCCAGAGTATGGCTGCAATTCTAAGTCACTTTAGGACAACTGTATCTTTTGAGTCTTCCTATGCTCCATAGCAATATGCACAGTGCTTTGAACAAACCAGCAGCTCAGGGAAAATTCCATTGAATCAAAATATAATTTAGTTATTCATTGCAGATTTTATTGTCTAGGAGAATTTTTAAAATTCCAGTCATAAGTTCTTCTTCGTTCAAGTACTTTGCTTTTCTGATCTTTTCATTTTTTTCAATACATTCAGAATTGGACTCATCAGAATTCTCTTACCTGTTGCTATGCTACAGGAGTCTGATTTTTATTATTTTCCTCTGTGACATTTATTTAAAGATATGTTCATCTGGTGAAGGTATGTAGGTATCAATAAGCATATATGTTTTGTTCCCTCTGCAATATGATTTTATGGTTTCCTTTTGTTTGTCTTTGATCCCTGATAATTGTGTGGTCTCAGTAGAAGCTCAAATCTATAATCATGATGCATTATTCACACAATTTTGAATATATATAGCAATTTTCTTTAGAATTGGCTAATATGCTTCACATTTAATATCATATTTATTTTCACTATAGGTAATAATGAAGGAAAGTTAAAATTCCCAATTTCCACTAGAGGAAAATTGAGAAACAAAAAGGACAAGTCCTTCAGTCAAAAAGCATTTTAACCACTTCTGTGCAGGCACTATGCTAAGCTCTGAGAGAATAGAAAAAATGACAAAGATATTGGCTTCAAAGACCTCACACTTTAGGAAGGCAACATAGAAATCATTAGATCAGTGGTTCTCAACCTGTGGTTCGCAACTCCTTTGGGGGTTGAATGACCCTTTCACAGGGGTTGCAGGGGTTGCCTAAGACCATGGGAAAACACACATTTCCAATGATCTTAGGAACTGAGACACTACTCCTCTATCCGTCTCCAGATGGGTCTGCCCACATGCAGATACGCCCACATATGAGTATTAAAGGGTCGCCACATTAGGAAGGTTGAGAACCACTGCATTTGATAATATACACAGCATGGATGGAAAGTAATCTCTGAAGGGAAGAGACTAGCAACAGAAGAGAGGAAGATGACTGAGTAAGGCCTCCTGCAAAAGCTGATTTTTGAGCTGAGCTTTGAAGGAAGTCAAGGAGACTAAGGCAGAGGTAAGGAAGGAGAGCATTCCTGCAAGTTAGCCAGCCAAAGTAAGGCACAGAGATTGGAGATGGGGTCTCATGGGTGAGAAATATCAAGTGGGGCAGTGTAGATGGGCATGTAGGATGAGGCCAGGTTAGGATGAACTTTAAGTGACAGAAGACTTTATATTTAACTCTCCAAGGTAAAATAACAAGTGACTATGGATTTGGTCCTGAAACTAATTTCTCAATGTGTTGTCTAACACCCATTACATTATATTTTCCATTAAAAAAAGAAAAAAAAACCATGGATTTTCATGCTATGACTAAATCCTAAAGTCTGTGGTGGACATCATTCAGGCAGTCTAAATAGGAATAAAAATGTGTGTCTGGAGATCAGTATGATTTGGGGGAATATTGAGGAAAATCATCATGAAACATTAATTCAGTGCTATATATGTCTTCCTTTTGAAGAGTTATGATAAATATTATTTTATATCCTACTAAGTGCATCTCTAATCTCTCAACATCTAAGCACATATTTAATTCAAGTCTGTCAAAGCAAAAGGTGCTGAAGACAACATGAACATTAACTAAGTATCCTTGTACCCCAATATCCATATGTAAATCACTGACCATATTTAAACATTGCACTATGGACAATAAATTTTCTCAGTCTATATAGGTGCTGCAGAATATAAAATATATGATTAACACCCCCCCACTCCCACACACATACTCGAACACACATAGACTAACATATGGCTCCAATCACTATCTGTGACTGAATCTTAGTTTCTTATGTTTCTTGATATGTTTTAGCAGAAACAGACATTCATGATCACCATATCCCAAAGTGGTCTTTTTGCCTCATTTCTTTCCAAGGAATTGAAAGATAAACTACATAAATATAATTAGCATAAATAAATATAATGATCACATCTTATAGATGTTACTTTTAATGCATTATAACTTCTGCATGTTTCATGCATTATATGTATTCAGTAAGCAATCAGATTTTGTAGAACTAGATTTTGACTGATTTACTTTCATGAAGAACAATATGGAAATGTGTGTAAAGGAAGTCAGCAGGGTAATATTGACTTCTACCACCACAGGCATTTTTCATTACATTTCTGTTTTCAAAATCTTCCATTATCACCCTCCATATCAGATTCCGTGGAGTTGTCAAATTAACCATTATGAAGGAATTGACTAGTTTGTTCAGAGGAAATTGTTATCAGAAACATTTTTTCTTCTTTCTGTATACTTTAAATGTACTGACTCTTTCAATGAATTGACCAAATTGACTTCCTGTTGGACTTAGTAGAAGCAGAGTTGTAGTCATTATTATTTGGCTTGGGAGTCTTCTAGTGGTTTTTTCTCAATTTTTCATTTCTAATTTCATACTACTCCTTAGTAGCCATGAACGGCATCTCTAGATAAGCAAACTTACTCTTAACCCCTTATTTACAATCTTTTCATTTTATACCCTGATGTGTTTACATATTACTACATGTTTCCACATATTATAAAATCATGTATTGATGGTGGTCAATTCAGTCTGTTAATTATTTTAATAAAAACAATTCAGTCATTAGGGAGGAGTTGATTGGTAAATTCATTCAAAAGGGGTCAGTACAAACATTTCATCTTTTCTTTAGTTCAGACAATGATCTGGGATAAACGCTCACATCATGTCCGAGAGTTATCTTCTTTCTTTTTTCAAACACACCACATTTAGGAAGACTTCTCAATAAGATACCTCATGTAGGCCTTATCCTTTGTTTCACTTAAATCTTTATTTAGACATTGCCTTTTCTTATAGCATGTCTCTGGAGCATAAGGGGATTTGCTTGGGGTAGGGAGGAGGCTTACTCTGAAGTTTCATTGTGTGTCAAGCTCATGTTTGTTCCTGGAGGGAAAGGAGGCTCCTGCAGGGAAAGAAAGCAGGAGGGCTTAGCTAAGCTGATTACTTTTTTGTAATTATTAGTGTTAGGGCATAGGGATCTTACTTAAGAGGAATCCAGTAAGCACATAGCTTTTCATGTATTAGGGGTTAAGAGAGTGCTTACATTATATATCATGTAAATTTAACATTATGCTATATTGAATCTTTTTTTATGTTAATCTTTTATTTTTCCACAATTACATGTAAAGACAATCTTAACATTCTTTTTTTTTTATTTTGAGTTTCACATTCTATCCTCCCCTCATCTCCCTGTTCGCCCTCATTGAGAAGGCAAGCAATTTGATTAGATTATACATACCTAGTCAAGCAAAACACATTTCAATGTAAGCTACGCTGTGAAAGAAAACACAGACCAAAACAAACCTCAAGAAAAATAAATAAAAAGTATCTTTGATCTGTATTCAGTCTCTGACCAGTTCTTTCTCTGGAGATGGCCACCACTTTCTCTGTAAGTCCTACAGAATTGTCTTGGATCATCATATTGCTGATGATAGTTAAGTTTTTTATAGTAGATCATCATACAATATGGCTGTTACTTGTACAATGTTCTTCTGGTTCTGTTCATTCACTTTGCATTAGTGTATGGGAATCTTTCCATGTTTTTCTGAGAGTATTCTATTCATCATTTCTTAAAGCTCAATAGTATTCCATCACAATTATATACAACTTGTCCAGTCATTCCTTAGTTGATGGATATCCCATCAGTTTCCAATTCTTTGCCAATACTGAGAGCTGCTATAAATATTTTTGTATGAATAAGTCCTTTTCTTTTTTTTTTTTTAAATCTCTTCCTGATACAGCCCTAATAATGGTATTGCTTGGTCAAAGGGCATTCATGGTTTTATAGCCCTTTGGTCAGAGTTCCAAATTATGTCCAGAATGGTTGAATCATTATTGAATTCCACCAATAGTATATTAGTGGTTTAATTTTCCTACATCTCTTCCAACATTTGTCATTTTCTTTTTATGTCATATTGAAGAGGTTACCCAAAAAGAGGGTTAGGGTTGCTCTGGAGACCCCAAAATACCAACATGCCATGTCCTGCTGAGTCAAATCTTCTCATCTAAAGAAAAGTAGTTTATTAAAAGTTCATTAAAAGTTTGCCATATGGGGTAGACTTTTAGGGAGCCTAGGTATCTGTGATGCTTGCCATGGGCAAGCAGGACAGAGTAAGTCTGTCACAGAGTAAGTGTGTGCTAGGTCATTCTATGGTGCTCTCACACCACATGGAGAGAAGATGGGATCTTATATACAGAGAGGTTGTGAGAGGAATCTAGGGTGGTCTAGAGGAGGAATTTGGTGAGGGTCTTCAGCAGGAGTCAGATGAGGTCATACTCCAGTAATGAGTGATTAAGGGTGGGAAGTTGCTGGAGGCTACCTGGAGACCACAGACAATGGTGGGCTGGGCCAGTTCAAGGGTGGGAAATTGCTGTAACAAAGGAGGGCTAAAGACTTGGGCAGAGCCACAAATTAAGGCCCATGGCCTCAGGCAAAGGTCTTATGTGGGAAGATTCAAGGAGAGCTCATGGGGCTCCCAGAGCCTGCACCTCATCATTCCCTCCTCAAACAAATGGGACCCAAATTCCTTTGGGGTGAAGGTCTCAGCTTCTGAAAGTGCTTCCTGCTGGCAAGGGGCATAGAGATGTCTCTGCCTCTCTGGGTCCCATTCAAGTGGGTCAGACTTCATATCCAAGGGGTCAGACTCTGGAACATGCCTGATGCCAGGTCCAGTAGGCTAGAGAACTTGGATTCAGTCAGAGGTTGGCTTGAACCCTGGTGGAGACAAACCTAGCAAAGAGGTTAAACAAACAAAGACCAAAACAGGCACAAAAAGTATAGAGAAAGGACAATTTCCCTGGTTGAAATTAAAGATGACTATGGCAAGGCCAAAACACTGTCAGATATCCCTTTCCTTTCCAAATTGCTCCATGGACATTTAGCACATGGAAAGCAATAGCAGCCACAGAATCTAATAGTTTTCAAAACCAAGCAGTAACTCCCAAAGCCTGTTCTCTCCTTCCACCATCATAGAGAGTAAAAGGTTTTTTTCTAGATTGTGTAAAGCTGGAGTGGTGATCAACTTAGTTTTCAAAGTCTCAAAAGCTTTCACCTGGTGGTCTGGGCCCCACTCTAGACAGAATGAGTCAGCTCCTTGAGTAGTCATTAATGGCTACAGTCCCTCTCAGGCCTTGGATTTAATTGGATGTAGACCACAATGGTGGGGGTGGGGAGAAAGGGGGGAGGACACTTTAGGATATAAAAGTCAAAAACAAATGCTGGGATGACAGAAGTAGCTCACCCAGGAATTTCCTGATCCCAAACAATTAACTCACCTATCTCCCACACTCCTGAAGGAACATGGGAAGATCGGGGAAGCTTAACTAGAGAAAATTGGCTTCCCAATTTCACCAACAGGTCCCTTCCCAACAAGGGGAAAGGATAAGGAGAGCATAAGGAAGGAGTGTACAAACAACAGATCCTCAAGTAGGCAGGGGACTGGGTATGTCTGGAGACAATCCTTTAGTTTCCCCTTCCATGCTACTGACCTGACTGGTCAAGGGGAGAGTAGAACTAATTGGTTAGAACAGAGAACTTAGCTGTAATAAAGTGGGTAATCTTACCTTCAGCTTCAATGCTTGCCCAGAATTCAGTGAGAGATGGAGAAAATGGGAGCACTGCCAAGCCCCATGCTTCCCTGTCACTCCCAAATCTTGAGAAGACTGGAGGACAGGGTACTGGAAGGTGGCTCTATGACTTTTCCAACCTCAAGGACAATCCTTCCTCCAATGTCCCTTCTGGTCAGATGGGCATGGTTCTAGAGGTGTTGGTTCCTGGGGCTCCCTGGGTGGTGTCCTGGAGGGGCACTCTTTGGACCAGTGACCCTCCTTGTGGCATCGAAAGTCGGTTTTCCCACTGCCCAAGTGACTGAGCTTCCTCCAAGGGGATGCTCTAGGGGGTTTTTTCCTGGCCATGGCAGCAGCCAAGAATCATGCATGTTCTCTCTCTCTGGTTCTTTCCCTTCATTATTTCTCTTTTGCTGCACTAGGTCACTGTTGTTAAAGACTTTCTAGTAATTGGGCCTGAGGTGTTTGGGGTCCCATTGCCAATTTCTTCAGTTTCCTCCTAATATCTGGAGCAGACTGATTAATAAAATACATGTTAAGGATTGCTGCCCCTTCTATAGAGTAAGGATCTAAATTCATATACCTTTTAAAAGTTTCTATCAGATGGTTTTGAAAACAGCAGGGTTTTCCCTTTCTCTCTGAGTCTCATGATAATTTACTTGCTTTTGAAATGCTGTTCTTAGATCTGACTGGCAAAGGGGAAAGTCAGCTGGCACCTGAGGAGGGGAAGGGGTCAGAAGAGGAGACATCCCTAACACTGATGTGGGGGTAGGGCCTGAGCCCTGAGTGGATGTATTTTCAGGGGGAGGAGCCGCAGAGGGATGCACCTCAGCAAAACAGGTGGTTGGGACCTGAGCAGGAGTAGCTCAGGGGGAGGGGTTGGGGCTGAGGCCATAGGAAGGGGGTCTTTTAATTGGTCCCCGTTGCCTCTGGGGGATCTAGCTTCAAGTACCTCGCCACTTTCCTGACCTGAGAAAGTTCAACAAAGGCCATTGAGTAGGCAACTTCGATCCATCTTCCATCTCTGTAACAGTGTAAATTCTAACTTCTAGTCCCTGCTGGAGAAGAGTTTGAGATTAGCAGTGTTTCCCAGTATCAGGGAACCATAAAAAATGATGTGGTTAGGGTCAGGGGTGCTCAAGACCCCAAAATACCAACACACTGGATCCTGTTGAATGAATTCAATGCAAGTCTTCTCTTAGCTAAAGAAAAGTAAAGTTTATTAAAAGTTCACCATATTAGGTAGACTCTTAAGGAGCCTAGGTATCTGTAAGTCTTGCATTGGGCAAGCAGGCTAGAATCATCTGACACAGAGTAAGTCTGTGTTAATTCATTCTGTGGCGCTCTCACCAGTGGATTCTTTTAATTTTTATTTTACCTTTTGGCTCTAGACCATCAGGTCAGTGTTCCTTGATAATTTTCTGAAATATAATGTTTAGGATCTTTCTTTTGAACATGAATTTCAGGATGTTCAATAATTCCTTAATTATCTCTCATGGATCTATTTTTAAGGTCATTTGTTTTTCCAAAGAGTTATTTCACATTTTCTTGTATTTTTTCCTTCTTTTAATTTTGTTTGATTATTTCCTGATGTCTCATAAAGTCATTGGTTACCACTTGCCCAAATATAACTTTTATGGAATTATTTTTTTCAGTCAAATTTTCTACCTACTTTTCCATTTGGCCAATTCTACTTTCTAAAGAATTCTCTTCAGTGAATTTTTGTACATCTTTTTCATTTGCCCAACTCTGGTTTTTAAAAAGAGTTTTTAGGAGGTAACTCCTTTTTATTTTATTTTAATAGTTTAATAGTATTTCATTTTCCCAAAGTTGCATCAAGAAAACCTTTAGTATTCATTTTTGTAAGATTTTGAGTTCCAAATTTTTCTCCCTCCCCTCACCTCCACTCTTTTGAAAATGGTAGGCAGTTTGATATAGTTTATGTGCTATCATGTAGAAATATTTCCACATTAGTCAGGGTTGGGAAAGAAGAAATAAATCAAAAAGGAGGAAAAAAATATGAGAAAGAATAAAGTGGAAAAAATGCTTCAATTTGCAATCAGAGCCCATCAGTTCTATTTGGATGTGGATAGCATGTTCCTTCATGAGTTCTTTGTATTTGTCTCAGGTCATTGTTTTGCTGAGAAGAGCTGAGTCATTCATACTGGATCATCACACAATGTTATTGATACAGTGTACAATGTTTTCCTGGTTCTGTTCATTTCACTTTGCATCAGTTCATACTAGTCTTTTTAGGATTTTCCGAAATCTGTCTATTTATCATTTCTTATTCATAATAGTATTCCATTACATTCAGATACCACAGTTTGTTCAGCCATTCCCCAACTGATGTGCATCCCCTCACTTTCCAATATTTTGCACCCACAAAAAGGGTTGCTATAAATATTTTGCATATGTAGATTCTTTTCCCTTTTTATTGAACTCTTTGGGATACAGACATATTAATGGTATTGTTGAATCACAGGGTAAGCACAGTTTGGTTGTCCTTTAGGTATAGTTTCAAATTGCTTTCAAGAATGGTTGGATCAGTTTACAACTTCACCAAGAATGCGTCAGTGTCCCAAGAGAGAATGTTCTCACATCTTTTTCAATGTTTATCATTTTCCTTTTTTTGTAATATTAGTCAATCTGATAGGAATGAGGTGGTATCTCAGAGTTGTTTTAATTTGCATTTCTCTTATCTACAGTTTAGAACACTTGTTCACATAGCTACAGACAGCTTTGATTTCTTCATCTGAAAACTGCCTGTTCATATCTCTTGACCATTTGTCAATTGGTGAGTGACCTGTATTAGTATATATTTTCCTCAGTTTTCTATATATTTGAGAGATGAGGTCTTTATCAGAGACTTTTATTGTAAGGATTGTTTCACAGCTTTCTGTTTTCCTTCTAATCTTGATTCTATTATTTTTATTTGTACAAAAGCTTTTTAATTTAATATATTCACAATTATTTGTTCCACATTCTGTAATTTACTCTGTCTCTTGTTTGGTCACAAATTCTTCCCATCCCCAAAGAACTGACAGGTAGAATATGATTTGCTCTTCCAATTTGCTTATAGGGTTCAACCTCTATGTCTAAATCATGTACCTATTTTGATCTTATCTTTGTATAAAATGTGAGATATTGGTCTATACTTAGCTTGTCTTATTGTTATCCAGTTTTCCCTGAAGTGTTTGTCAAATAGTGAATTTTTACCCCCAAAGCATGGGTCTTTAAGTTTATCAAACATTATATGTCAGTATCGTCATTGGCTACTGTGTCTTGTGTACCTAACTATTCCACTGATACACCACTCTATTTTTTAGCCAGTACCAGATAGTTTTGATGATTGATATTTTATAATATAGTTTGAGATATGGTATTGTTAGACAACTTCCTTTGAATTTTTTTTTATTCCCTTGATATTCTTGACCTTTTGTTCTTCCAGATGGATTTTGTTGGGGGTTTTTTCTGGCTCTATAAAATAATTTTTTTGGTAGTTTGATTGATGTGCCACTGAAAAAGTAAATTAGTTTAGGCAAAATTGTCATTTTTATTATATTGACTTTGCCAATCCAAGAGCAGTTGATATGCTTCTAATTGTTTAGATCTGACTTTATTTGTGTGAAAAGTTTTTGTCATTGTGTTCATAAAGTTTCTGGGTTTGTCTTGGCAGGTAGACTCCCAGGTATTTAATATTGTTTAAAGTTATCTTAAATGAAATTTCTCTTTCTATCTCTTGCTGCTGGACTTTGTTGGTAATATATACATTTACATGGTTTATGTGTATTAGGTAGACTTATCTTGGATTGTATTATACTAGTTACATTATGTTGATTTATCTTATATCCTATAATTTTGCTAACATTGTTTATTATTTCAAGTAATTTTTTAGTTGATGCCCTAGGGTTCTCTAAATATACCATCATACAATTCACAAAGAGTAATAGTTTTGTTTCCTCATTGCCCTATTCTAATTCTAATTTTCTTCTCTTATTGCTATAGGTAACATTAAACTATATTGAATTAAAGTGGTGATAATGGACATTCTTGCTTCATCCCTGATCTTATTGGGCAACCTTCTAGGTTATCCCTATTACAAATAATGTTTTCTTATGGTTTCAGATAGATATTAAGGAATTCCCTCTTTATTCTTATGATCTCTAGGTTGTTTTGTTTTTTTTTTTTATAGAAATGAGTGTTGTGTTTTGTCAAAAGCTTTTTCAGCATCCATTGAGATATTCCTATGATTTCTATTGGTTTTGTTATTGATATGGTCAATTATGTTGATAGCCTTCCTAATATTGAATCAACCCTGCATTCCTGGTAGAAATCCCACCTGGTCATACTGTATAAGCCTTGTGGTATATTGCTGTACTTGTCTTTCTAGGATTTTGTTCAAAATTTTTGCATCAATGTTCGTTATGGAAATTTTCTTTGTGTTAGCTCTTCCTGTTTTTTTTTGTGTCATGAAATGAGTTTGGTAGAACTCATTCTTTGTCTGTTTTTCCAAATAGTTTATGTAGTACTGGAATTAATTATTCTTTAAATATTTGGTAGACTCACTCATGAACCCATCTGGCCCTGGGGAATTTTTCATAGGAAGTTCATTAATTGTTTGTTAAATTAATTTTTCCAAGATGGGGTTATTTAGGAAATCTATTTCCTGATCTATTTATCTATATTTTATTTTCATAAATATTTATAGAATTCACTCAGATAATCATTTGTATTTGCATATAACTAGGCAAAATATTTCCTAATGATTGCTTTAATTTCTTCTATACTGGTGTTAATTTCACCCTTTTCATTTTTGCTGCTGTATTTTGATTTTCTTCTTTTTTTAAAAATTAAATTCTTCAATGGCTTATCTATTTTACTGTTTTTTTTTCATAAAACCAGCTCCTAGAGTTGTTAGTTCAGTAGTTTTATTTCTTTTTACTTTTAATCTTATTAATCTCACCTTAGATTTTCAAGTTTTTCAATTTAGTGTTCAATTGTGATTTTTATTTTTAAAATTTTTTTAGTTGCAAGCCCAATACATCGATCTGTTCTTTTTCCACTTTGTTAATGTGAGAATTTAGAGAAATAAAATTTCCTCTGAGTATTGCATTGACTATATTTCATAAATTTTGGTATGTTAATAAAATTGCTTTTATGATTTGTTCTTTGACTCACTTATTCTTTAGCATTAGATTATTTAATTTCCAATTAATTTTCAATCTGCTTCCACTGACCTTTCTTGAATGTATTTTTATTGCAATATGGTCCAAAAATAATACATTTACTATTCCTGCCTTTTTACCTTTGATTTTGAGGTTCTTATGCCTTATCATATGATCATTTTTTTTTAGTTGTCATGTTCTACTGAGAAAAATGTATTTTCCTTTCTGTTTCCATTCAGTTTTCACCAAAGGCCTGTCATATCTAACTTTTCTAATATTGTATTTACTTCCTTAGTTTCTTTCTTGTTTTTTTTTTTAAGTTCTGAGAAGAGACAATTGAGGATACCAATTAGTATAGTTTTGTTGTCTCTTTCTGCAACTCACTGAACTTCTCCTTTAAGAAGTTGGATGCTAAGGTGGCTAGGTTGTGCAGTCAATAAAGCACTGGTCCTCAAGTCAGGAGGACCTGAGTTCAAATCTGATCTCAGACACTTAACACAAAACTAGCTGTGTGACCTTGGTCAAGTCACTTAACTCCAATTGCACTGCCCTCCCCCCTCCAAAAAGTAAAAAACAAAAAAACCAACCAAACAAGAATTTGGATGCTATATCATTTTGCACTTGTATGTTTAGTGTTGAAATTACTTCATTTTTTATGGTATGTTTTAGCACAATATAGTTTCCTTTGTTATTTCTTTTAATTAGATCTATTTTTGCTCTTGCTTTGTCTGAGATCAGGATTGCTGCACCTGCTGTTTTTTTTTTTTAAAGAATAGATTCTGCTCCCTCCTTTTACTTTTACTTTGTGTGTGTTTCTCTACTTCAAGGGCATTTCTTGTAAACAACATATTGTAGAATTCTTGTTTTTGACCCTTTCCTCTATCTGCTTCCATTTTATGGGAGAGTTCATCCTATTCCCATTCACAGTTATGATTACTCACTGTATATTTTCCTCCATCCTAATCTTCCTTCTGTTTGTCCTCTCTCTTCTTTCATGTGTTCCTTTCTCACCAGCATTTTGCTCCTGTCTACCATCTCCACTGATTTACCATCCCTTCTTTCTCTCCCCTCACTGATCTCCTCATTTCCTACTTCCCTGTTGTATAAAATAGATTTCTATATTCATCTGATTGTCTACATTATACCCTCTTTGCCCAGTACTGATGAGAGTGTGGTTCAAGTAATGCTCACCACCAACCATCCCATCTTCCCCTCCAGTGTAATGTCTTTCATGCCTCTTCATGTGAAATAATTTATCCCATTCTACTTCTCCCCTCCTTTTAAACCCAGTGAATTCCTCTTTCTCATTCCTTAATTTTTAGTCATTCCCTCAAATTTATCTTATATACATATACATATACATATATATATATCTCATATATTTCTTCTAGCTATGCTATTAGTAATACAGATTTTAAGAATTATAAGTATCATATTCTGATGTAGGGATATAAATAGCTTGGCTCTATTGATCACCCTATGTATTCTTTTGACTCTTTACCTGTTTATGCTTCTCTTGGGTCTTGATACTGGAGGTCAAATTTTTTTTATTTAGTTCTTATCTTCTTCTTATGAAAGCTTAAAATCCTTCTATTCCATTGAATGATCTTTTTTTCCCCTTGTTGTGTTATGCTTAATTTTGCATAGTGATTCTTGGTTGTAGTCCTAGGTCCTTTGCCTTCTGAAATATCATGTTCCGTGACATCTGATCCTTTAATGTTACAACTGCTAAATCCTATGTAATCTTGATTGTAATTCTGTGATATTTGGATCATCTCTTTCTGCTTATTTTGTAGTTTTTGTAGTCTCTGTAGTCTTTTTTTCTTGATTGGAAAGTTCTTAAATTTGGTTATCATGTTCCTTTTGGTTTTTATTTTGGGATCTCTTTCCTGAGGTAATCAGTGGATCCTTTCAATGCCTATTTTGCCCTCTGGTCCTAGGACATCAGGTGAGTTTTCCTTGATAATTTCTTGAAAGATGCTGTCCAGGTCCTGCTTTCAATTATGACTTTCAGGAAGTCCAATGATTCTGATATTGTCTGTCCTGGATCTGTTTTATTTTTACCATGAAGTATTTTATATTTTCTTCCATTTTTTCATTCTTTTGATTTTGTTTGATTGACTCTTGATGTCTCATAGAGTTATTAGCTTCTACCTGCCCAATTCTAACTTTTAACATGTTGTTTTGCTCAATTATCTTTTGTACTTTCTTTTCTGTTTGTACAAATGTACTCTTTAAGGAGTTATTTTCTTCAGTTGATTTTTGCATCTTCTTTTTCATTTGGCCTATTCTACTTTTTAAGCAGTTTGCCAGACTGTTGACTCTCTTTTCATGATCCTCTTGCATCACTCTCATTTCTTTTCCCAGTTCTTCTTCTATTACTCTTATCATTTTTAAGCTCCTTTTTTGAGCACTTCCATGAGTTCTTTCTGGACTTCAGACCACTTCCTGTTTTCCTGTGGGATTTTGGCCACAGGTGTTTTGACATTTTTGTCCTTTTCTGAGTTTATATCTTGAGCTTCCCTATCACCATAAAACTCTCTATGGTGATTCTTTTTCTGTTGATTTTTTGCTCATATTTTTTGTTTGTTTGTTTTTCTTTTTTCCTTCCTTTTAAATTTGATTTCTGCTCCCAGGTTGTAATAGGCTCTTCCTCAAGCTTCTTGTGCCAGTGGCTGCAGACCCTGACTGTTTACTTGGTGCTGGGCTGATCTTGCCCTCAGGCCCACTTTGGCCACTTGTGTCTGGTGGCGGTGTTGAGGGCATGTTTTGGAGAATGGCTGGTGCTGTTGGAGGCCATAGGGGTATGGTAGCTTACCTGGTGATGAGCTGGGGTCCTAATGGTGGTGTCTGGTGTATGCTGATGGCCAGTGGGGTTTTTCTGTGTTTCCCTGGGCCTGCACCAAAGCACATGGAGGTCTGGCCCCTGGAGGATTCCTGTTTGCCCTCAACTACACTGAAGTAGGTGGTGATTCTTGGAACTGGAGTCTGCTGGTTCACCTAGTTATGCTAAGCCATGTTGGGGAAGGGTCCTAGTTTTTGAATTTGTCTGCTCCATCAGTCTGGGGCTCAGGATTTCCTACTGGTTTGCTGAGGTTTGGCTTGCTGGGGTGCTTCCAGTCCTGGAAAGTGCTCCCGCTTTACCAGAGTGAGACAGAGCTCTCTTGGTGATTCTTAAGTCTTCTAGGCTAGAAAACCTTTTCACCACATCTTTCTCCTGGCTCTTCTGTTTTAGGATTTTTTCTGGGGTACTATTTTATGGTTGTTTCAAGGTGAGTCTGGGGAAGCTACAGTGATTTACTGATTACTCTGTGCTCTTTATTCTCCCAATTATACTTTTCAGGGCATTCTTTTCTTTGGATTTTTGTACCTCTCTTACCATTTGACCTATACTGGTTTTAAGGTGTTATTTACTTTAGTGTTTTTGTGCCTTTTTAATTAAGCTGTTGACTCTTTTTTAATGATTTTTTTGTACCACTCTCATTTGTACTCCTGATTTTTCCTCAAACAGATCCAAACAAACAAAAAAATAGAGGGCAATGTGAAATATCTCCTTCAAAAAACCACTGACCTGGAAAACAGATCCAGGAGAGACAACTTAAAAATTATTGGACTACCAGAAAACCAAGAATCATCTACCCAGCAAAACTGAGCAAGTGACAATTGTAACTGATGAAACTTTTCTCAGTATGAGGATAGGGCAAGGGAATAAAAATGTATATATACATATACATACACATAAATTTATCTAAGAGGGTTTACATATGCAAACAAGCACATATCTGAGTATATGTATGCATGAGTCCATGGAGGGCATAGGATCAGTTGAGTAGGAAGGGATAATATTCCAAATGGTGAAATTCTGAGGTGAGAGAGGATCAGATTGAGAGGAGACAGGGAGAGTCAGAATGGGGTTGAGCATCTCATGGAAGAGGTAAGAGATAATTGTTACAATAGAGGGGGAGAACAGGAAGGCAAAAGGGAAAGGGTCAACCTTACTCTCACAGAATTTGGCTTAGG
>CM053582.1:181981307-182024617 GCA_028627135.1 Pseudochirops cupreus | reverse complement strand
ACGAGGGAGGAAGAGAAAGAATCTAGAATCTAAAGCTCTATAATCAAATGTTATAAATACATATCTATATATATGCAATTATTATTGTTATTATTATTAACTTCATCCAACTGGAACTTGAGATACACAGGCACTGTGGTTGGGAGATCCATCCTGCCCTACCAAAAAGTCAGAGGGGTCAAGGGGGAAGACATAGGAGAGAATAGACTGGGGGTGGGGGGAAACACCAGGATGGCTGTTTTGGGGTGGTGGGTAGGGGAAAGATGGGGGGAAAATATGTAACTCTAAATCTCGTGGAAATGAATGATGCAAACTAAAATAAAATTAAAAAAAATGGCTTTCTCTAGATCGCACATTGCTGTCCTGCTTTTAGCAATTTCTTTTCCAGTAGGTTAACCTGCTTTTACTGTGTAATTCATTCAATAAGTATTTCTTGAGTAGCTGTTCTGTATAAGGCATTAAATACCAATGGGCACACAAAGAAATATAAAACATGGACTCTGCCCTCAGAGACCTAATTGTGTAGTTGGAGAGATAACATATGTATTAATATATTATATATTATTAATGTGTAATATATTATATAACATATAGTATGTAGTCCTCATTTTACTTGCAAAATAGATAATACCTGGTATTTGAAATATGCAAGGAGGGATTGAGGAAGAGGTGATTTGGTTTGGCTGCTTTGTATATTATTCAGCTTTCCTTGGAAATCTGCCTCAAGACAACTCTAGACTGGATCAAGAGGCTTCCAAAGGACTGTTAGATAACAGATATAGAGATGGACTTCTCAAGCTGTCTGTTGGGTCTAGCATAATAAATGTCTAAGATCAAAATTAGGATCATGTTCTTTAGGATTAATGATTTTTTATTTCCTCGTAGAGTTCCATGGGTCAGAAACTTGGACAAAAGAAAGCATACAGAGTCAGTGAAAATTATACCCAGTATACAAATACAACAACCCAGGGAGCAAACATGCAAACATGATAATAGTTTAGACAACACAACTGGGGATAGATGCAACCAGTTGCTAACTCTACAAAAAAGCAACTGGGAAAAATAAATTAATAGAGAGTAGCAAAGGATTCTGGGATGCTGGTGATCTTTCTAGACTAGTTCCTTGTTTTAGTTGAGGCAGAGAAAGCTTTTTCTTTAAACTGCTAAAATAGCACAGGGATAAATAAGTGGCCAAATTGGACAAGGCAGTGAAACATGTAGGGGAATTGCTGCACCCACAGCATTTTAAAGCATATGTTAGAATGTCTGAGGCTTCCTTTATTCTTATCCTTGTGGGGGAAGGAAGTGGTTTTCTGACAGTAAACCAAGAATCCAAGGGTTAAATCTATGGTGACAGTGCAACCATTATTTTCCAAGGCAATCAATGTCAAGAAGAGAATAACTACATATTCCTATTTTAGAAAATAAGAAATCTTTGCAAAATGAAATACCTTTCATCAGACCATGTGTCTCAATTATTGTCTCAGAAAATACAGTTACTATAGTTATGTCAACTTGAATTACTCTATTCAGTGCTTCACACAATGATACTTATAATAATTGATAAGGGTGATGTTATTGCTGATGATTTTCCTTTAAAAGACTATTTAGTAATAGACTATTTTTCCAGCCACATCCATTTAAAAAGAAAGTCATCTTCAACCACAGCACCCTTGATTGCAAAACTAGCAACTTTGGATAGAGACTACAAAGGCAAGTAACATAGAAAAAGAAGTAGGAATTATTTTCTATCTCGAAATGAAAATATGAAGAGAATACAGTAATTTTTTCTATACTTCAGTGAGTGGCCCATACTCCCATAATGCTGCACAGTATTTTGATTCCTAGAATCAAAGAATGTTTAAATGAAGTAACCTCAGAAAATATCCTGACCAACTATCCCCAAGCAAGAGTCATGTCTATCGCATCCCTTAAAAGTGATCATCCAGCTTCTGTATGAAGCCTTCTGGTGTTTAGGCACTCACTACTTCTCCAGGCATTCGATTGACCACTGGATACACTCTAATTGGGAGAATGTTCTGCCTTCCTTCTCCTTCTCTATCTCCAAATTAAATCAAGATTTGTCTTTGCAGCTGATGCTGATTAAATTCCTTACTTGCGCTCTCCAAATCCAAACAAAATAACCTATGTTGAGACTAGTGGTGTGAATTTAATTCCATTTACTTTAATATGTGATTATTGAATATGTACTATGAACAAAACATGAAGCTCTGTCATCAGGAAGCTTCCAATACACCCTCCTTTCTTACCCTCTGGTCTAATTTCCCTTCTATATAACAGCTCTTCAAATACTTTGAGGAGGCTATTACCTATTTCCAAGTCATTTCTAATGCTGGGTAAATTTGGAATACATGGGCTTTGGGCACATATATAGAGCTGAAACATATTAAATAGTACAATTGTGGTACAATAAAATCTTCAAATATCTTTTGCATGAATTATTGTCTAGTCATGTATCTTCCCCCTCTCATTAAGTTTTTGAAAACACATGTAGGACTTCATACTTATATTTATTAAATATTCTTCTGGATTAATAACTTTTGCTTTTGATATTAAGTTCTGGCAACAGCTTATACACATAGACACACAGAGGCAGTGAAAACAGCACTTGATATACAACTTTCATCTCCCCTAAAATTGTATTCTCATGCCTCAACATGATGTGGAAATTACCCTGGGTTTTTGAAAGATATAGCAGTGGAATGAAAGTTCTGGCATGTCATAACATAATAGAAAGACTCTGAGACTGAGCCATTGATAGATTTTTATGCTGGTTATCCAAAAGACCATCTTGGTTAAGGTCAAAGAGGGACATCACCAATGTACTCTTGAGTAGTGAAGCTTTTGGCAAAAATAATTATCAAAAACTACCTACTAAATTACATAAGAATTTAGATCTTGCTGCTAGAAAGTATTCCCTCGTTGATAAAATTATAAATATTTAAAGAATTTGATATGCATACTATAATAAAGGTCTACCATTAAAGCCTCTCAGGACCTTTTTGGATCCTGATCATGTCTTTTAATAGATTTACCCCTCCTAGCTTTCTCTCAGCTTCACATTAGGTAAGTAGGCTATCTACCTCTTAAATGAATGGATAAAACCATTGAATAGGACAGGGTCAAGGACAAAATCCTGGAGCATTCTGTCCCTGGTATTTTATGCAGCAATATCTGAACAAATATTTTATTTGCTATATATAAAAAAGAGAGAGTATTTTTCTATACTGATTTTTTTTTTAAGTGTAGTACTTCAGATCTGATCCTAGCTGAATTTTGAATTCCTCCCTTTGGAATAGAAATCTCGAGCAAACTCACCCATTATATCTTCATCTCCTTGGCCTGTCCCAATCCAATGTTTTGAAAAGATAGTCATTTCAAGGAAAGAGCACATTAGTTAAGCATCAATAGTAACTTAATGGGCCAAGACATTTGAATGATATTCTGCAACTACATTATAAATCTTCCCTTTAGACTGTCTAAGTATATCCTGTGTATCACAAAGGAGCAAAGCACTGACTCTGACATGAATGTTGTTATCCATAATCTTATCAGTCAAGATACATTTCAGTAGATGGACCTTCAGCCCAAATAGGTTAGAATAAAGGAGAAAGAAGATAGTGGTGAATTTGAGGAACCTATTAACACATTGAAAAGATAAATTGTTGATGGTAGAGAAAGAGATCGAGCATCCCTTTTGTGTTGACAATACTATTTTCTATCTGTTTTAATAGATACTTATGTTACTTACCTGATTCAAGCAAGTACCAGGTGACATTTTGATGTAAGTGATGGGCCAAACTCAACGAGTTAAGTGGCCCAGTGATAACAGTAAGGGCCAGTCTTATGCAGAACTGGAGTAGAGAACACTAGCTATTATCACTTTGTAGTTGTTGTTGTTGCTGCTGCTGCTGCTGATGTTTGTCCTTCTTTCTCAAAAGAGGACCAGTGAAATCAAGAAGATGAAGCCCTGACTTGCAAGTGAATTGGATTTAAATGAGTCAGGGATGTACAAAGTCACCGGTCTTTCTCTGTTCTCTGGAGTCATCTGGCTTCACTGGCAAGATATATATCAGGATGACTAGAGATGCTTCTGGATGCAGTGGGACACTTTTACCTTTTTAAGCTAAAATCTTTACCAGGTCTCAAGTTTGTCTGAGGCAACAATGTCCATCTAGTAATTAAGGCTAGATAAGGGAGGGAAAAAAATGGCCTAATCATAAAAAAAAAACAACAAAAAAACCACAACAAAAAAAACCAAAACAATTTGGAAGGGGAAGACCCTCAGGATTTCTGGACAAAACAGAAACAATTGCTATTTATACTCATTCCAAGCCATCAAAACCCAAGCAATGACCGAGTGAGGCTTGGGATAGGACCTATTGTTAACTAATCAGTGTGAACCAGAATTATTTGGGATTAAGGCATGGTCCTTAAAAATAGAAATCTAGTGCATAAACTCCCAGATATTTTGTGAGGTTTCAGTAATCAAAATTTATATTCTTTTGGACAGAGCACCTACAGGTAAAGGTATGATTCCCTCTGTGGACAGAATAAGAGGAGGGATAGGTGGGAGATGAGGGAGAAAGGGAAGGAAGGAAGTAAAGAAGAAAGGAAGGAAGGGTGGAAGGAAAAAAGTAAGGAAGAATGGATCAAAGGAGGAAGCAGCATTGCCCAACTAGAACTGACAGTTGGAACCCCAGTGGGGCAGTTACTAATATTCACGGATTGTTGTTTGTCCTTTGTTCTTGAAGAGGACTCAGTGACAACATGAAGGTGATAGAATGATTTGCAAGTGAATTGGCTTTAAGTGAGGCAGGGATATGCAAAGTCACTCTGAGCCAAACTATGACCAAAGAATGGGGATCTATTGTTGACCAACCAGTGAGAGTCAGAGTGATCTGGTTCAAGGCATGGTCTTTAAAAATAGAAATATAGCTCATAAATCCCCCATAAAACCTTGTGAGATTTCAGAGATTAGAAGTTATATTGCTTTGGGCAGAGTACCTGCAGGTAAGGATATAATTTGTCTCTAGGCAGACAGAAGGGAGAGGAGGGAGAGAGGAAAGGAAGGAAGGAAGACATTTTACAAATTCTAGAAAGTACTTCTTTCCGCAAGAAATTCCTCTCACATCTGTTCAGTTGTCTGAAATTCCTTAAGGTAGTGCCCTGCCTTCCAATGCATTATGGGAAGCTTAGAATATAAATGGCCCCTGGTATACTTAAATTTTCCTTAAGATACAAATGTTTCCTTGGGAGAAGGTTTCTATAGGCAAGGGGAGTGAAAAGACAGCATAAGGGTAAAGTATGTGAAGCTGAGAGAGGATGACAATGAGATTTATAAAAAGGTTTACAAAGTAGAAAGTCCTTCCAATACTGTCCAATTTTGTCTTTTTTCATAATTTTGTTGTGGGATGACCCTAGGATTAAGTATTCTGACTTTCTTACTATTCAAAGCAAATAGACTAGGATAGGAAATTAAATGAAGAGAGTATACTTGTGCTGATTTGTTATACAAATATTTATACAGATATTCACTGAAATTGGGGGGGGGGGAGCATTAGGTACTCAATACTTGTTGAATTGAATTGAATCCCAAGTTACTATAGCTCTTTCCTATAGTTAAGTTTCTCAGCCTTGAGATTGACCAAGTCCTGAGAATTGTAACGAAAGACTTGGAGACATTGATCACAGAACAAGCCCACTTTTATCACCTGAATCTACCCCTGGAAGCAGTATTGTATAGAACAGAGAATTCTGGATAACATGTCAGAAGAACTGAAATCAGACCCTAGCTCTGACATTTACTAGATGTGTGATCTTAGGCAAGTCATTCAAATTTCTGGGGCCTCTGTTTTCTCACTTATAAAAGGAGGTGTGTATACTGAATGGTATTTGGAGACCATTTCAGCTCTTTTAGATCAATGAACCAATTAACAAACATTTACTAAGCACCTACTATGCAGCAGGCATAGGACTAAGTGTTGGGGATATAACAAGATGCAACAGATAGCCCCTGCCCAGAAGGAGCTTCAGTTTAAAGGGGGAGACAACATGCAAACAAATATATAAAAAGTAAGCCATGCATAGAATACATAGAAAATAATGAGCAGAGAAAAGGTACCAGAATTGAGGGATTGGGGAAGACTTCCTCTAGAAGTCAGAATCTTAGTTGGGACTCACAGATCTATTGTTGAATGAATAGATAACCTATAGGATCCTTTATATCAAAATCTAAGGTCTTCTAAATCTATGATCCTGTGATCCTTTTTTGGTCTGATTTGGTGAGCCAGGACATTCATCCCTATGCAGAACTAACATGAAGAAACAATCATATTTCCAATTGTTCACATTTACAAACACATTACATCACTCCAGCTGCAGTTAAATTTCATAAGTGCTAACTCATCTCATTTTCTTTTGTTTAGAAAGGGCAAGAAAGCAGAGTATTTTCTCTTGAAAGTTGATATCTCAGAACTGGGTACAATTTAATAAAGCTCTATGTCCTTGTTTTGGATTTTCAGGGTACTTTCTCCTTGAATGTTTCATGTAAAAACCAAATAGGAAGCCACTTGGTATTTTCTCTGACAAGCTATAGCTTTATCTATGCTCAGCCTAACTAGTAGTACCCTTCATAATCTAATTATACAGGTAAACCCATTAGTTCCCTTCTATCCACAGACAGACAATTATCAGTGAATACTTTTCATAGGAATCCTCATTCTCCTGTGAACATAGTCAATACATGTTACTCTGTATACCAGGTTCCAATGGACCAACTAGCTCAAGCAGAAAAAAATGTGGCAGTATTTCAGACTTGTGTTTACAGAGGCCTCTTGGCCATTTCTGAGGCATTTCACATATGAAGCAGGGTGATATTTTACCCATTTTGCCCCACCAAAGGCATCTGATCACCAAAATCAGGATATGGAAGCTACTAATTCACAGACACTTATTAGAGTCTTTATGAGGAAATGAAGTAAAGTGAAGGGAAGTGAAGTGAATAAACAGTTATTAACTGTTTTCTATACCCCAGGTACTATGCTAAGTATTAGGAATAAAATATAAGAAAAAGTAAGACTTGCCCTCAAGGAACTTGCATTCAAATAGGGGAAGACATTAAAAAAAAAACAAACAGCTAACAGGAAGAGGAGGGAGAAACATTACTCATGTAGAGATGTGGTGACAAAGTCTAGAGAATGAAATTTGACTGGTTTGGGACATTCCTCAAAATGAATGGGAAGCACAAGTGGAAAGAATCTATCTTAGCTGCTTTACTCCAATTGCTTCTTGTCTCTCCTCTTGATATATACATTTGCACTTTTTCTATACTGATGTTTTTGGACATTGTAGTGGGAACAGGAATTTGAAGATCTTCCCTGCCCCTTGATAAGCCTAGGGAAATATGAAGATCTTCCCTGTTTTGAAAATAAACTCTGCCCCCAATAGGCGGAATGTAGTCACATGGAGCCTGTAGTGGGAGGAGTTTGCTGAAGGGTAGAGCAGAGCCACAGGGAGCTGGGAGTCAGAGCCAGAGAGGGGGTGGGAGAGAGAGGATGCTCAGGCAAGGAGAAAGTCAGGTTTGTGAGTAAGTATTTGTATTATATTGATTTTTGGGAAGGCTAAAGGATGCTGTGGTTCTCTGGGTTATTGTGGCTTATTAAGTTCTTTGCTATTATGATGGAGTCGGCTTACTGGTTTTGGGATTTTGTTTTTTTGGTGTCTGAATACCTGTTTCACTTCTATCTTCTATATTGAGGATCTTCTATATTTTGTGATCAAGCATCATGTGGGCATATTTGTAGTCATGATTGGTGCTGTAAGTATTGCATTGACCCTACAGATATATCTTTCTCTTTCTGCATTGTCCAGCTTGGATTTACGTTATTTTTGTCTCAGGGTACTATCAGCCACGTTTCACCGACAAAAACATTCCTTTGATCAGAGTATGGTCAAAAGAGTATCTCTTAAATAGTGTAGAATAATGGAAATTACTTGTTAAATTGAAATTGTGCTACAAAAATCATCTTAACAGTAATAATATCAAAAAAGGGAGAATGGAATATAATAATATATTAGAAACATAATGTATAATAACAATTTAACCACTTTATGCTTCTCCCCTTTGTCAATATCCTCTCAAAGGGCAATGAGCAGTAGCCAGAAGTCCATATGGAAAGGTAGCAAAAAGTGCTAGCTCTCCAAGAACTAACAAGCCAAGCATTGCTTAGAATGGTATCCTCAACAGCTTGACAAAATCTTTAAGTGATCAATTTTTCTTGTTTCAGTGTGTGTGTGTGTGTGTGTTAGAGTGAAGAAAGAACCCAGGCTATCAATATTTTAACTAAATCTCTCTCTCTCTCTCTTTAAAAAAATTATTTAAGGCACACATGATTACAAGTTATTACAAGGCAACAGATAGCCCAATTCCTCAGATCCCTCCATAGGGGTTTTTTAAAAACATCTACTGTGACATTTACTCATACTTACATTTCTCTAGTTTTTAATAAATTAAAAAAATTTAAAAACCCTGTTTTTCCTTCTTTATAGCATTCCTACACAAGCAAGGCATAACTCTATAAAGTTAAGAGATATCCACACACACCACAATTTCTAATCTAGAACAGTTTAAAATCCTTGGGGATGGGGACTATCTTTTGCCTCTCTCTGTATCCTCAGAATTTAGCACAGTGCCTGCCACATGGTAGATTCTTAACAAATGTCTGTCATTTGATTGATATGCCCAATGCACCATCCATACTTTCCCATGGGTCTGAAGGGCTGAGTAGCCTTTGCTTGCATGACTACAAAATAACAAACTTCCTGACTTAGGATCTTTGAGTACTTGTGTTCCTTCTCTGTATCTTACCCACAAGTCTAATCTTGCTTTAATATATCAAAGGAATGCTCTCCCTTCTGATTGCTCCTTTATCTTTGAGGATGTCTTCTATTTCTAATATTTTCATTTATAACTTGTGCATCTATTGCTTTGTGCCTTTTCTCAAATGTGATTTTTCTCTCTTGCTAGAGTGGATGATCTTTGAAGCAAAGGGATTGTGACTTGTGCATTTTTGGTGCCCTATGTGCACAGGTGTGTAAGAGCTTAGTAAGTACAACAAACTAACAAGAAAAAATCATATCAAAGCAAAAGAAACAGTATGTGATTGTGATAAAATACTACTGTGCTGTAAGAGCTGTCTGATTTCAGAAAAAAAAAACATGGAAAGACTTGTATGAAATATTGTAGAGTGACATGAGCAGAACCAAGACAACATTATATACAATAATGGCAATATTTTTTGAAGAATAACTGTGAATGATAAAGTTGTTTTCATACTCAAATCAACTATAAAGGATCTATAAAGGATGATGCTATCTACTTCCAGAGAAAGAACTGATAAAGAGAAGTATGCATAGTATGGTTTTATGTATATGTGTGTATATATATATATATATATATATATATATATATATATACACACACACACATACACACACACACACACATATACACACATGCACACACAGAGATAGATATATTTATATCTTTGTCCAGTGGTAGCTTTCTCCAGGGTGGGGAGGGAGGGAGAAAGACCATTTGGAACTTGAACTATAACATAATTAAATAAAATTAAATGTAAAACAATACTTACCAACTGACAAAAAAAGCTTCAAACACATTTCTAGTCATTTAACATTTCTAAAAATAACTCTGTTATGTTTATGTAAGTACTTTATGTAATTTCTTGTGGGGAAACAATTTCTCTGAACCTCAGTTTCCTCATCTGTAAAATGGGGATAATAGCAACATCTCCTTTACATAGTTGTTGTGACTCATGAAAGAGATATTCTATCTAGAAAGCAGTATTTAAATGTGAACTATTTTTAAAAATGTCAGTCCAGGAGCTATATAAGATTTCATAAATACGATAAAGTGATTTTTTATCCAATTTGTCACTTTTTCATTTATTTCTTTGGTTATATTTACATTTAAAGTTATGAAACTTAGATTTGACTTGTCCTCCATTTGTCTCTTAGATTTTTTTCCTCCAAATTTGAATTTTTCACCCATTTCTTCTATAAAGAGAGTACTTTATCTCTTCAGTTATCTTAGATTAATCTACTTTAAAGCAACCTTAATCCCACCAGTTTTTTCTTTTTTACACTCAAACCTTCCATCCCTTTCCATTTGTTTCTCCTTTCTCTAATTTTGCTTAATTTATTAATTTTTTTCTTCCTTTTAAATAGACTTATTATTTCTCCCCCTGTAATAGAGGTGTATGAAAGAGAATCAGACACTGCCTTCTACCATTATTTCATTTCAAAGTGATAGACTAAATATAGACATTCTAATAATAGATATTAATGAATATATTTGCTACAAGTCATTGATTTTTTAATTTGTTAAGTGAAGGCAGGAGAGGAGAGAATATGGGGGTGTAAAAATCCTTCCAATGTCTCTCCTTAGATTTGATTTGGCCCACCCCACCCCAAAAAACCCTAGGCGTGTTAAATAACTATTTTGAGTAAGCTACTAGGGATCCATGAATGAAAACAAAGCCATTCCCACCCTAACTATAACCTTTTTTAAAAATTAAATTAGAATGTCCAAACAACCTGTTTCTCATTTCTAACATCTCATTGGTAATCAGATAGAGGTAAGACTAGTCTTGAGAAAACAATGTGGATAAATATGTAACTGATACTAAAGACCATCTTGAGTCCACAAAATTCCTATGCGATTCTTCTGTGGAGTAGTTATTTTAGGGTATTACCTTTAAACATGTGTTTTTGCTTTCTCAGAGTCCTAAGCACTGCTCAATCCAATAAGACACATATTTGTCGTCTAATTGGATTCCTGCTAAAGTGCCAGTGCATATTTAGGCCTTTGAAGCAAGGATAAAAGGACAAGCTATCAACCTTTTACCTTTAAGAAACTGACGTTCTAATTTGAGAGATAAGTTAATCAGGGAAATAATTACAGAACAATTAATAACTATGCATTATTATGTGTTAAGTGATAAGATAGGGACTTCTGATTTAGCAACTGAGAAGACAGCAATCACCTCTGGGGACTGATGGAGTTGGAATGGAGGAGATAGAATACTGGTTGAACTTCTTAAAAAAATAAAAAAAAGGTGTGATTTGAATAATAAGAAGTGAGAAAATTCCCAGCTTAGAGGAATAGTATGAGTGGAGTCCAAGAGATAAATAAGCAACAGTGGTAAGTGAAGGACAGTGAAGATACCAGTATATGAAGAGCAGAGGGCTCTAAGCTAGTCCTTGAGATTTTGATAACTCTCAGGGCTTTCTTACTTGAATATTTCCCCATGAGAGCTCTTTGTAGCCACTGGATTTACAGGGAATTGTCAAGTAATAATAAATAACCTTCCTTTTCCATGAGATCTTTCTGACTGTAGCAATAACCACATAACTGATTGTTCCTGTTCATACTACAGCTGCCAGAGGAAGTAATTAAGGGTATATGTTTAGATATCTCCAGAGCAAGCATTCTTAACTTGTGGTGATCTATGGATAGATTTCAATGGGTTTGAGAACTCAAATTGAGAGAAAATATGTATCTTTATTTTATTCTAAGAAGGAGGCTCTAATTTCACCAGATTACCAATGGGAACACATACGCACACAAAGTTTAAAAGCCCTGTCTCTGGAAGCAGAAAAAGCATTCAAGCATTTTATACACACACCAACACACCCTCCACAATACCCTCAACCCTCCACTGCCAGACACATATGCTATTAGAGTTAACAAGAAAGTGAGAAGAAAGAGCATGGAGTCAGCTCTAACGGACAGCCTTCTTAAGGATTTTAGCAACAAAAGGGAAGAGAGGTATAGAATGATAGCTAGTGTGTGTGGATGGATCAAATACGAGGTTGATTTTTTTTATTTTCAGGATGGGGGAGACATGTTTGAGAGAAGTAGTCAGTAGACAGGGAAAGATGAAAGACAAGTGAAAGAATAGGGATGATAGAGTAGACAAGTTTCTGCCCTGAAGTTCCAGGAACAAAGTTCAGGTGCTGAGACTTAAGTGCTCCTCCTCATTTATCAACTACTCCCAGGCTTCTGGCTATATAGGTTCTCTGGGATTCCTACCAGCTTCCAAGGCTAGTGTTCCTCTCTTCCACCCTGGCTTTGATCTGGACCATCAAGACCACATCTGCAAAGGTTTCTGATTCCAGTGCTCCAAAATTCATGGCTCTCCTCTGTATTGATGGGAAGAGTGGATGAAGTCTCTATGGAGCATGATAAGTAGTGCTTGCCAGAGTTTGTGTGCTCTTTTGACACTGCCTTTAAGAATGTAGGGTCACAGGGCAGCCAGGTGGCTCAGTGAATAGAGCACTGACCTTGGAGTCAGGAGGACCTGAGTTCAAATCCAGCCTCAGAAACTTGTCACACTTACTAGCTGTGTGACTTTGGGCAAGTCACTTAACCCCAATTGCCTTCCAAAAAGGAAAAAAAAAAAGAACGTAGGGTCACTTCCACACCAAGAAGAGGCATGCTGCTGGTATTTTTTTTTGATAGTCGCAAAATCCTTGAGCCTATAGACATCTATAAGATTCATAAGGTTTACTTGAAGTAGGCTTCCTCTTCTCTTATAGACTGGGCATATCCCCTCTTGTTGGAGAAATCACTTTCCCTAATCTTTTCTGGAGATTTTTGTACTTCATTTTTACCACAATTCAGTGAAGATATATTTTATTAACTGATGCCTACTATCTCCCCTTGGGCAGCCAGGTTGCCTAATGGATGGAATGCTCAGGCTGGAGTCAGGAAGACTTATCCTCCTAAGTTCAAATCTGTAAAGAGTCCAACACAACTGAAATGATTGAATATCAAAGCAACAACAGAAGTACCTCCCCAGCTTGCATATCGTAGGAACATTAATTTAGAACTGGGAGAGATTTTAGAGGCCATTATTTCAACTTATCCTTTTACAGAATGAAGATAGTAGGACCAGAGAGAGGCAGTAACTCAGGTCATACGGGTAGTAAGTATGTCATTATAAGGAACCCAAACATATTGAATTGAGTAAGAAATCAGGACCTCCCTCTAAATCCTATGACTTCAAGCTATTTCAGTAAACTGCCTCAGTGAGAAAGAAATTATGGCCCAGATATCCTGTACCAAGCAGGAGGCGGGATAGAGATCTTGGTGGGATGGGTTTTGTGAAGGCCAGCGGTGATTTCTTTGACCACCTCTGTCTTCTCGTTATGATCCAAAGACTGCCTTTGGTCACATGTATCAGGTTGCTTGTATCCTCTCCTTGATCATTGCTACTCTTGTATGTTTTTTCTCCTAGGCGTTTCTTTTTGAATCTTGGGGTGCTCTTTGTGTGGGTGAAAATTTACTATAAGTAAAATTACTTTTGCTTTCATGTTCTTCCCATGAAACTCTCTGTAAGTCTCATAACTGTTGTTGAGGACTGAAACACCTTTCCTTGGAGATGTTTTATAATTCCCCTAAATGAAATGCTTTTTCATTCATTCATTTGTTATTTTATTTTTCTTTTCTATTTTTTTTTCTACTTAGTCCAATCCAGTGATGTGTGGATTAGGGACTGCACAGATTTAAATGCTCACAGGAAGGCAATTTGCTTGAAATGTGGTAGGCCTTAAATATGTAATTATCCAGTTTAATTGAATGGGAAAATTTGTTTGCTTTTTTGATGTTCACAATTGCCTTCTACAGTGTTTCTTTGTTGTTTTTTAGCCTCAATAATTATAATTTGTAAGCATAAAATTAACAAAGTGGTGATTTGATTAATCTCATGTGCATGTTCATTAGGATTATTTATTTGTGTAAATAATTGTCCTTAAACATTGAATGTTGTCTACTTGAGAGATTATAGGGTTTTACTCAAGATTTTATTTCAGGTTTTAAAATGTAACTTGATCATTTAGCTGCTACCTATTGTGCTCTCTTCTTCCCTTATTCTGTGCCCTCTGGAGCCCTGTTCTATAATTAACAAACTTCTCTTTTTATTAGAGCTCTTCCCTTAATATGCCTCCCCTTTTATTCTCATTCCTGAAAGCCAACCTTTCCTTAGAAGCTTCTCTCCTGGTTACCCCCTCTTACTATATGCATCTTTTTTCATGTGTCCCTACATACAAAGCCAACATGGAAATTAAGCATATTCTTTTTTGCTCAATATCATTGCCAGACCACTGCTTAACCAATTTTATTCAGCTTCTGACTCTTGAAATTGTTCTCTTCAATATCACCAATAATTTCTTTTTAAATACATGTTTGTTGATATTTACAGATTTTGTATCAGCTACATTTCCAATGGATTCATCTCAGGGAACCAATTTTCTCTTAATCATTAGGTCTAATAGCCATTTCTTAGTCTGCTCACTACTTGACCTCTTGTGGTTTTTGAAATTCTCAAGAATTCTCTTTACTGTGTGCCTTTTCTTCCCTTCACTTCTGAGATTCTGGTTGGTTCTCCTCTTACCTTGCTGACCATTCTTTAACGGCCTTTTGTGGGATCATCATTTGTGGTCTGTTCCCTAAGCATGAGTTCTAGCCTAGAACCTCTCATCTTTTGTTTCTATTTGATGATTTTATCATCCCAGTAATCACTCCTCTGTAAATGATTCCCAGGTCCCTATATCTGGCTCTCACTAAGATACAGTTCTGCATTACAAAGAGAGAAAATATTTGGGCTTTCTTGGAGTTTGTAGCTCCCTTAGATAATTTGTAGTTTCTGACTCTCTGTACTTTGCTACAACTACCCAATTGCCTTCTCATTCAATAGCTTCCCTTATTTCCTGAACCATTCTTGCCATGAAATAACTCTCTAACATACCATTCCCTTTCTCCCAATCACTCAATCAAAAATACTAACATATATCAGGCACTTAGCTACATGTTGTGGATACAAAAAAGAGGCAAAAAATAGTCCATTTACTCAAGGAGCTTATAGCCTAATGGAGGACACAAAGTTTCAAAAAATATATATGAAGCAAGTTATATAAGAATAAATAGGAAATAATTTACAGAAGAAAAGTACTGTATAATAAGGTGCTGGGGAAGTCTTCCTGTTAAAAGGTTGGATTTTAGTTGGATTTTAGTTGAGACTTAAAGAACAAGGAAGGTTGGTAGTCATAGTGGAGGAGTCAGAACATTTCAGGCCTGGGACAGTCAGAGAAAATGTCTATGGATGACAGATAAAAAAGGACAATTTTACCTAAATTAAATTACATATTTAGTGCCATACCAATCAATCTACCAAAAAATTACTTTATGGAGCTAGAAAAAATAGTGACAGAATTCATTTGGAAGAACAAAAGGTCCAGAATATCAAGGCAATTAATGAAAAGAAATGCTAGGGAAAGTGGCTTAGCCGTACCAGATTTTAATCTCTGTTACAAAGCAGCAGTCATCAAAACTGCTTGGTACTGGCTAAGGAACAGAGTAGTGGATCAATGGAATAGATTGGGTACAAAAGACTCAGTAGTCGATGAGTATAGTAATATACTGTTTGATAAGCCCAAAGAACCCAGTTTCTGGGATAAGAGCTCACTATTTGACAAAAATCTGCTGGGAAAACTGTCATATGGTATGGCAGAAACTGGGCATAGACTAATGCCATAAATATCTAAACACCATAAATATCTAATGCCATACACCAAAATCTAGTCTAAATGGGTGCATGATCTAGGTATAAAGGCAGATACTGTAAGTAATCTGGGGAAGCAAGGAATAGTTTACATGTCAGATTTATGGAGTAGGGAAGACTTTATGGCCAGAGAAGAGTTAGAGAGCATTATAAAATGCAATATGGATAATCTTGATTACATTAAATTGAAAAGTTTCTGTACAAACAAAGCCAATGTAACCAAGATTAAGAGGGAAGTGTGAAACTGGGAAAGAATTTTTACAACCAGTATTTCTGATAAAGGACTCATTTCTAAAATATACAGGGAACTAAGTAAAATCTATAAGAATACAAGTCATTCCCCAATTGATAAATGGTCAAAAGATATGAACAGACAATTTTCAGAGGTAGCAATTAAAGATATCTATAAGCATATGAAAAAATACTCTAAATCACTATTGATTTGAGAAATGCAAATCGAAACAACTTTGAGGTACCACATGTCACCAGTCAAATTGGTTAAGATGACAAAACAGGAAAATGACAAATGCTGGAGAGGATGTGGAAAAATTGGAACACTAATGCATTGTTGGTGGACTTGTGAACTGATACAACCATTCTGGAGAGCACTCTGGAACTATGTCCAAAGGGCTATAAATAATTGCATATCCTTTGACCCTGTAATACCACTTCTGGGGTTGTATCCCAAAGAGATCATGGAAGTGGGAGGAACACCCATATATACAAAAATATTTATTGCAGCTCTTTTTGTGGTGGCAAAAAATTGGAAATCAAGGGGATGCCCATCAATTGGAGAATGGCTAAACAAGTTGTGGTATATGAATGTAATGGAATACTATTGTGTTATAAGAAATGGGGAGGAGATGGACTTCATATTTACCTGGAGAGGCTTATACAAACTGATGCTAAGTGAGAAGAGCAGAACCAGGAAAAAATTGTACACAATCACAGACACATTGTATGTGTGATGACCAACCTTGATAAACTGGACTCTTCTCAGCCACGCACAGTTATAAGACAACTCAAGTCTCAGAATGGAAAGAGATATCTACATTCAGAGAAAGATCTAGAAAGTACAGAGTAAATGGAGACTGAAGCAATCTACATGCTATCGTTCTTTTCCATATTTGGATTTGTTTCTTTTTTTTCTCATTGGTCACTCCGTCAGTTACAACCCTTCTATACAACCAGACTAATGTCCAATGTGAAAGTATTTGCAGATCCTATACTTGATTGCATGCCGCCATGGGGGGAGAGGGGGAGGGAGAAGGAGAGGAGAAAATTTGAAACTCAAGGGATTCTGGAACTGAATCTTGTAAACTAGAAGTAAATAAACAAATCAATTTTAAAAAAAGAGTCTCTTTCTTTAGGAAGACAATGGTACTAGATTAGAGAATGTGTTGAGAAATGAGATGAAAGATTGGAAAGGTAGAAAGGGGTTAGTTATAAAAGACTTTGAATGCAAAAAAACAAACAAACCTGTTTTGTATTTAATCCTGAAGGTGATAGGAAGCTACTGGAGTTTACTGAGTAAGGGAGGGTAACACAATAAGATCTGTGTTTTAGGAAAATCATGTTAGTGGGTGAATGATGGATGGATTAGATTGACTGAGAGACTAGAAGCTGGCAGACCCATCAGCAGGCTATTGTGATAGCCCAGGCATGAGACAAGGAGACCAACACCCAGAATGGTGCTGTCAGAAAAGAGAATGGGGCATAATTGTTAAGAAACTGTAAAGGTGAAATCAACAGGTCTTGGTAATAGATTAAATATAGGGAATGAGAGACAATGAAGGGTCCAGGATGACTTCTAGGTTATGAGCCTGAAGTTAGGAGGGAGGATAGTATTACTTCCTACAGTAATAAGGAAGGTGGGAGATGGAGGGGAGAGTTTAGGGGAAAAGATAATGAGTTCCATTTTGGACATATTGAATGTAAAATGACTACTAGACATCTAGGTCAAGATTTCTGAAGGGCTGTTGGAGGTATGAGATTAGATATCAGCAGAGCTTGAGGCAGAATAAGTATATCTGAGTGGGCAGCTAGGTGGTGCAGTGGATATAACACTGGACCTGAAGTCAAGAAGACTCATCTTCCTGGATTCAAATCTGGCCCCAGATACTCACTAGCTATGTGACCCTGGGCAAGTACCTGTTTGCCTCAGTTTCCTCATCTGTAAGATAAGCCAGAAAAGGAAATGGTAAACCACTCTTTGCCTAAAAAACTACAAATGGGAGTAATGAAGAGTCAGACACAACTAAAATGACTGAACAAGTACATTTGAAAATTGTGAGTATAGAGATAATTAAATCCCTGAGAGTTGATGAGAACACCAAGTAAAGAAGCATAGATGTATAGAAGAAGAGAATAAGGTCCAGGACAGAAATCTGAGGGATACCCATGGTTGGAGGATATGATGTGGAAAGGGAGACAGAGAAGGAGCAGTCAGATAGGTAGGAGGAGAACCAGGAGAAAATTATGTCCTGAAAACCTAGAAAGAAAAAAAAAATATCAAGGAAGAGGGATCAAGGATCTAAAGGATCAAGAAGAATGAGGAATGCGAAAAGATCAGTTTATCTGGCAATGAAAAAATCATTAGTAGCATTGAAGAGAACAATTTCAGAGGAATGATAAGGTCAGAAACCATGTTATAAGGGCTTAAGAAGAGAGTGAGAGGAAAGAAAGTGTGGATGTCTCTTGTAGATAGTCTTTTCAAAGGAATTTAACTACAAGGGGAGGAATAATAACAGAGGGGATGGAATTATCAAGGGTGGATTATTTTTTCAGGGCAGGAGAGACATGGGTATGTTTCTGGGTAATACCAAATATGCCCGTAGGAAGGGAGAGATTAAAAAATGAATGGAAGAATTGAGATGAACACTGGGGCAATCTGCTGAAGGAGATGAGATGGAATAGGATCACTTGAATAAGTAGAGGGGATTAGCCTTGCTAAGGAGTAGGCCTAGTTCATCATATGAAAAAGGGATAAAACAGGAGAATGTGAGATTGTATCTGAGTGATAAAAGATGAGGAAGAGTGGAAAAAAAGTTCACAGAAAATGGGTTCATTTTTTTCCCCATAAAATATGAGATAAGGTTTACAGCTAGGAGAGTTGTAGGAGAGGAAGCCATGGGAGATTTGAGGAGAAATGAAAAAGGTTTAGAAGAGCTGCTGTGTACTGTGGGAAAATGAGTTTATAAGGGAGATATAATGTAGGATTGCTTAGTAGCAGTGAGGGCCCCAAAAAAGATTATGTAACATAAATTTGCAATGGACCCAGTCAGAACAGCTGTGGAATGTTCTCTGCCTTCCAGTTGTGAGTTCCTTCTGGAAACTTCCATTTTGGGAATGGGTCTAGGTTGGCCATGCTTCATTCCCCTCCTGGTCATACTTTGGACTCTATAGACTCTGGTACCATTCTCCTGCATTAGTACTTTATTCCCCCATCACCTAATTTTTAAGTTCTAGTTTGTGTTTTGTTTTCCCCTGTTAAAAATGTAACCTCCTTGAGGGAAAGAATTTCTTTCCATTTTTGCTTGAATATATATCCATGGCACATAGCACAGTGTCTGGCTCATAGCAAGTACTTGTTAAATGTTGCCTGTCTCTACTGCATTAGTGGCTTATCTCAGCTGCTACCTTATATATGAATCAGAGGATCCAGCTTTAAGTATGTAATCTGCCACTCTGTCTACTAACTGTGCCACTTCTGTAACCTCACTATCCTCACTGATGAAATGTAACATTTGGGCCAAAAGATCACAGAGCTTTCCTTCCAGCTCTAATTATATGAATATGAAAACTGCCTACAGGGAATCGCGTTTTGAATGTCTTGTAGGCACCTCAAAGTAAAAATGTAACTCAAATTCTTCTATTCTAAGCCTACCCCTTCTATTAATTTGTAAGATCACTGATTTAAAGATGAAAAAATACCTTGGGGGTCATTGAGTCCAACCTCCTTATTTTATAGAGGAAACAACTCAGGCTCAAAGATATTAAATGACTTGTCCAGGGTCACATAGTAAGTCTCTGAGGTAGGGTTTGAGCTGTCTTCTTCCTGATTCCAAGCCTAATGCTCTATTCCCTACACTACATTACCTCCATTTCCCCTGTTGATGAGCACCACCAATCTTCCAATCTGAGATTTTATACCTTTGAGTCAGACTTGACTTTTTCACTCCTATACTAATTTTATTCAATCAGTTATAAAGTTTCTCCAGTTCTATATCCGAAGCATCTTTTGCATCTCCTCTGCAAGGTCACCACCCTAGTTCAAGGTCTTATCACCTTTCACTTGTACTATTAGAATAGACTCTTTATTTTTAAAATTTTTATTTTTTAATTTATGGACTTAAGCAAGAATTTCCATAACATAGTACATACAATGAAAAAAATGATTGCATGTGAAACTGCAAATCTGCTGTGCACAACTTGTCCTTCTTTTCAAATAATATGACAAAATTATCACATAAATTTATTTTTTCTTCCATCCCCCTGAGATGGCTACCATTTTACACAGTTGGTGTGTGTTTATGTGTAAAATTATTCCGCAAAACTTCTATGTATCTTTATTGACACCCTTCTTCCAGTTTTTTTTTTCTGTTTCCATTCTGCATATAACAGCCAAAATATGCTTCTAAAGTATCCTATTCCATGGTTCCATGTTGCTTCTAAGATACAATTATAATTCCTCTACCTTTCTAGACTTTTTTGATATTACTCCCATACTCTAAATTCCAATCAAACTGTTTTTGTAATTCCATGACTTCTACAGGACATTTCTCATGACATTCTTCCATCCATGGGATTTCTCCCTCCCTTTGTCTGGAGAGGGTAGGGGCTTTTATTAGAGAGGGTAGAGGTTGCATGTTGGAAAGAGATCCAGCTACGGGACTTCACTCTGCACCTTGAGCTGGCCACACTCCCTACCCCTTTTTCAGGTTCTTTTTAGGTGTTCTGTTCCTCTATGAGACTGTAAACTCCTTGAGAATAGAGACTATCCTATTCCTTTCCTAACATCCCCAGCACTTAACACAATGTCTAACATGGTAGGCACTTATTTTTTTTAAATCTGATTCTGACTGGAATATTTTCCCTCCTTACTACATCCTCTTAAAATTTGTAATTCCCTTTAAGGCTCAGCAAAGGTATCACCTCCTATTTGTGACATTTTTAGATGCCTCAAGTTGCTAGTACTATGAGTCCCCAAAGTACTTGAATGATGGGTTGATCAGGAGAGCCTTTAATAAATTTGATAGTACTCTAATAGCTCTTTTTTTTCAGTCACAGAGAATTAGTAGTTTTGGAAGCTGTATCTCCCTTGAGGGTAGATATGCATACTAGCCTGCTGCTGAAAGGACACAAAAAATTACTCCAATTATTGATCCTCAGTCACTGGGGCTCCCTCCAAGAAGATAGTGACTGAAGAATAGAGGAAAGGGGGTTGAGTGGCTGAAGGAACCATCTTCTCTTTGGTCTTTGGGAGTAGAAAGTGTCAGAAAAAATAGTTCTGTCCACCCTCACCCCAACCCTCGGGAATGGAAAATGGCGTTTTGCAGAATAAGAACAGAATGGACAGCCCATGCTTTCCTAAGTGAGCCTGAGAAGAAAATTTCTGTACTTAATTTTCCTGAATGCCTTCTTCTGCCTTTTAAAATTTGTTTTTATAATCAAATGTCAGATATTAACGAGCCTCAGAATGAACTTTTCTAGCCTTTGGATGTGTATTGGTGTGTTGTCCTAAAGTATCCTGAATTTCAGAGTTCCTAATTTTACAAACTGAAAAGTTTGTAAAGGGTAACATCTTCCCATCCATGGAAGATTGCCCAGAAGTTAAAGGCATAACTCCACGTCATGAGGGGCAAGGAGCTTTGGATCTTACCGGCTGTCGAGCATACAACCATGAATTGTAACTACAGTGGGATTCCAAAGTGAATGTGAAAGAAAAAAATATTTATTCAACTGTCCTACAAGGGACTTTTATTGCCTTGGGGAATAGAATGAATATAATGGACTACTTGAATATTTTATGTTTCTGTATGTGTTCATAGACGATAGTGAATCACTTCTGTCATATCCATTTTTGGATTATAGACTGTCCTATCATGATTGCCATATTTTGTACTGACCATTTTCCTGGAAGAGTACCATTCTATTACCCTTTTGAGTAAACACAGATTCAAATTACACCTTGCCTTTGTCCACAGAGTCACAGTTAACCCTTTCAATTTGTTTTGTATTTACTTTTCTTTCTGTGTGTTCAGGGACCCAAGGAGAATATAATCTCTTTGAAAGTTTGAGAATATCCTATTTTTGTTTCTCTGTCTTGAGTCTGTCATAATACCTTGCATGTAGTATGAATACTTTAAAATGTGTTTTAAATTGAATTATGTTAAACTTAATTTTTATTATAGCAAATATTTAGCTCTCACTTTATAATGTCTGAGAGAGGTAGAAAGAAGAAATATTGTTATCTCCATCTTCCAAAATAACTCAGAGAAATGAAGCAATTTGCTCACTGGATATCCAACTGTTTTTTAAATAATATTTCATATTTTCAAATTACATTTAAAAAGTTTTAACATTCATTTTTTAAAAAAAATGTTGTATTCCAAATTCTCTCCTTCCTTATCCTCCTGATATAACAAGGAATTTGATATGTTAGATGTTTGTAGTCATGCAAAATATGTTTCCATATTAGTCATGTTGTGAAAGAAAATAGATTAAAAAAAAGGAAAGAGAAAGTTAAAAAAAAGTATGCTTTGATCTGAATTCAGACTCCACAAGCTTTTCTCTCTGAAAATGGATAGCATTTTTATCATAAGTCCTTAAGAAATGTCTTCAATCTTTGTATTGATGAAAATAGCTAAGTCATTCACCCTTGATCATTGTACAGTATTGCTGTTACTGTATATGATGTTCTGGTTCTACACACTTCACTTTGCATCAATTCATATATATTTTTTCAGGGTTTTTCTGAAAGCATCCTGCTCATCATCTCTTAGAGCACAATTGTATTATATCATGATCACATACTACAGCTTGTTCAGTCATTCCCCAGTAGATGGGCACCCCTTCAATTTTCAGTTCTTTGCTACCACAAAAAGAACTATTATAAATATTTTTTGTATATGCGGGTCCTTTTTCCTTTGGAAAGGACTCTTTGGGATACGGACCTGGTAGTGGTATTGCTGTGTCAAAATGTATGCACAATTTTATAGCCCTTTGGACATAGGTACAAATTATTCTCTATAATGGTTGAATAAGTTCACAATTCCATCAACAGTACATTAGTGTTCCAATTTCCCCACCCGCCCTCCAACATTTTGGACACTAAGCTATTAAGAGGAAGATGCAGAACCTGAAACCCTGTCCTCTGACTCTACTTTCATCTTTTCTGACACTATACCAATATTTTGTGATGAGGATCCCCTTCTTTTTTCATGGTGTAAGTTTGGCAATGAATGACTAACTAGAAGGAAGTCAATTGCATTTCAGTCTTGGGGCGTACAAAATCAAACACCTTCAAAAGAGATAGGTTATATTTGAGGATTCCATGCAGAATATCATTTTGGATAAGTGATTTGGGGAATTTGTCATAATAGAATATTGGGACTGGACATAGATGTTACTGTTTACCCTTACAAAAGTCGTCTCTATCAACTGTAGCACAAACATGGTGCAGCCACTATAATGCCAACCTTATGCCCCCAGTGAGATTGCTCTACCCCTTGGGGACTTCTGTAGCCATGTTTTATTAGGAACTCAGTATTTATGAAAAGCATCACCACTTTGAATTCAAGTGTTTGAAGAAAGATCTATGTTATTTTATATGAAATACAGTGATTGTTAACAATATGGTCTCTTCTTTCATAAAATCTTAGTGACTTGAGAGAATAAAAACTGTGCTTGTTACACCTGTCTCAGATGCCAAATTAGAAATGTATCTCTAACACCTGGGGAAGCTGGATTCAAATTCAATATGACAAGAGGGAAGAGTGGGCACATGTAAAGGATGCAGCTCAGCAGAAAAAAAAGTGTCACGTCCTTTATCAGGGATGGAACAACAAATTGTGAAAAAGAAAAAAAACTGCATTTGAATGGTTTCATGCATATATGACAGGGGGGAAAAAGAGCATAGGCTCCAGAGTCAGAAGATATGCTAGAGATTAGCTCCTTTAACCCTCTCATTTTACAAATGAGGAGACTATAGCCCCAGGAAGAAAAGTGACTTTCTTCAATTCACAGGAGGAATAACAACAATAATAGATCAAATGCACATATACATATCACTTTAAAGTTTACAGAATAGTTTCTTCATGATAAGCCTGTGATACAAGAATTACAGCTGTCATCCCCATTTTGTTAATGAGAAAACTGAGTTTCAGTGACCCTTCTAGAGTTATAAAGCTCATGTGAAGAAGAATTTGGATTTTCCCTCTTTTTCTGACTTGAATATAATGAGCATTACACTTTTCCACTAAAAGTCTTAGTGTATGGTCACATCATCTTCATCATCTTTTTCATACTGTTCCATAATTATATAATTCTTTAATATTTTCAAGGTGCTTTGTGTACACACAACTTTAAATGTGATACAGAATGGCAGTATGATGTAGTGAAATGCTTATTGAGCTAAAAATCAGCAGACTCAAGTTCTAGATCCAAAGTGATCTCCTGGATAGAGCTCTAGACTAGCAGTCAGGAAGAGCTGAGTTCAAATCCTTTCATAGAAACTTACTAGCTATGTGACCCTAGGTAAATCATTTAACCTCTTTGTACCTTCATTTACTCATCTGTAGAATGAGGGAATTATCCTTAATAAGACCAAACTCTTTTCTAGCTCTAAATTTATATCTTGCTGGGTATGGTGATATAATCCTGTAGTGCGGCTAGTGGATTGTTTGAGTTTAGGAATTCTTAGCTATAATTGTAAGGCTAAAGTGTATCATGTATTTTCACTAAGTATAGCATCAATATGGTACCTCAGTTCCCCTCCCACCCCCCCAGGGAGCAAGGGTCACCAGGCTGTCTAGGAAGGGGTGAATGGGAAAATAGAGTAGGCTAAAGGTTCCCTGCTAAGTAATGTTGGGTTTAGATCCATGAGTGACTGTTGCTCTTCCAGCCTGCCTAAAGTAGGGATAACTGGAATAAAAAAAAAGACCTGGGGTTGCAAGAAAGAGATAGAAGGACAATAGATAAAGGAATTTCAGGGTTCATGAACATGGAAGTAGAACATTTGTGGGGGATGGTAAGATCAACAGTATGACCATCTCTTTGTTTAGCTGAGGTAAGGTGAAAGACTAGGTTACAGATAATGAGTAAGTTGAGGAATTTGGATCTTAGGGGATTTGAGGAAATATTAAGATATATGTTGAAGTGCCCTAGTATAAGAGCAGGAGCTGGGGAGGAGAGAGACTTCTGGGAACCAGATACTTAAGTTATTGAAGAAGGAAAGAGAGTGTCCTAGAGGTTGAAAGGTAAGCCACCAAAATCTTTATTGGCTGATAAATATGGACTGCATGAATCTCAGAGGAGAAGTTATTGTGTGATAATGGTAGAGGGTAAGCCTGGTAGAGGCAATTAGGAATGAGGAATATTCTCACTTCCCACCATGGGAGTGGTATAAGTGAAATCCTGGAAAGAGTGATCAGGGAGAATGTGTCCTGAGGAGGGAATAAGGTAAATGCAAGAAAATGGGGAAGGCAATAAAGGAAAAAAAAAGGTTTATTATCAAAGAAGCAGGAATTCCAGAGAGCACAACAGAAAGGGTAGATGGTTTTAGAGGAGATTTTGAAGAAATCGTCCGAGAAGATGGGAGTAAGAGAGGAAATAGGAGACAGAACAGGGTTTTAACAATGGCAGCTGGAGATTTAGAATCAAATAAGATGGGGATGATATGATTAGGATAGTTTTGTCAATATTCAATATTCTCCAGTAATCATTGAAAAATGAGTTTAGGTAGGTCATCATTGTCTACAAAGGTCTGGCCTCAGAGTGAAGTTGTGCTACAGAGTCAGACAGCTGTGTGTGGCTGGAAATGGGGAGAGGGGTACTTGTGCAAGGGAAAGTCAACTTTTGTGAAGTTATAGGCAACTGGGAATGGCGCCAATCCGGGGGTAGAATGCTTGCTCATGGGCCTAGGAACTCTCCTTCCAGGCAGGCACAAATGAGGCAACTGCATTCTCTTCTTCCTTGTGAGCTGTACTCCTCTTGAAAATCATCTTGAAAGTGTGCCCACCTAGCACAGTTTTCTCTCGTACTTTCCCTAGATCTGGAGACAGAGAGGATGAAATTCCTCTATCCCACGATATAAAAAGATAGAGGAAAGGAAGTGAAGTGTTGTTATTGTGTTGTGTTGTTTTTTATTTTTAATTTTCATTTATACTCATTTATTTTTGCCTAGGAAAGAGAAGATGTGGGAAGTGGAGCCAGTATTGATGGCTGTCTCTAGATATTTGAAGAGCTATCTTTTGGAGAGGAATCCAACATATTCTGTTTGGCCCCAGATAGAACTCTATGCAATAAGTAGAAGTTACTGTAGATTTTGACTCAGCATAAAGAACTTTCTAAGAAGTAGGACTGTTCAACCATGGAATAGGCTCCTTTGTTAGGCAGTGCATTCTCTATCACTAAACATGCCCAAGTAGAGTTTTGACAAGACCACTCATCAAGGATGCTGGGAAGGGAGGTGCATGTATGTTTATGTATGTGTATGGGAGAAAAAGAGGTGAGGTATAAAGAACTGAAATAGTTAACACTTAAGTTTTCTTCTGGCCCTAAGAATTCATAATTGAATGATTTTATGTAGAACATGTTTAGGGGAATCTGGATTCAATTATCTGACTGTGAATGTGAGTGTCTAAAGTAGGGATTTTTTACCCGAGGTCTCTGAACTTGTTTTTTAAACAAAATATTTGGAAACTATGCTTCAGTATAAGTGATTTCCTTTATAATTCAATGAATTTTATTTTATTCATTTAAAAACACTTCCTGAGAGGGTTTCTATAGACTTCACTGACTGACAAAGGAGTCCATGACCCCAAAAGTGAGACAAGCCCCTCATCTACATTGGAACATACTGGATATCATTGTTGTTTACATCCCTCTGCTCCAGGCTTATGAGTCAGCTGATAAAAGGCAGCATGATCCTGGAATGCTGCCTGGGGGGACAGTGAAGGAGGGCTCTCTGTTGCATTAGCCAAGACATTGACCAAACACTGCATTCCGTTTGGAGTCTTACATTTGATATGGGTACCTTGGAGAGGGTCCAGAGGAGAACAATAAAAATGATTAAAAGTTTGGGAATGGAACCTCTGAGGAAAGACTAAAATAATTGGGTTTATATAGACTTGAGGAAAGAAGGCTTAGGGAGAGTTAATTACAATTTTCAGATCTATAAAGGGATTTAGTATGAGTGACAGCAGCTGTTCTTTGCACTATGAAAAGGAGAGGAAGGAATAGGCTGAAATGACAACAGCAAAGATTTGGGGTAGGTATTATGAAGGAATTCTTGCTATAAGGACAGGAAGACCCTGGGGTAACTTACTAAACCTTTGTTGTTGTTCTCAGGGACTAAAAAGTCCAGCCACCAACTAGACAGATATATTGGTAGTACTAATTATTAAATTGATCAAATAATATGAGCTCTTGGAAATAAAGTAACTAATTAAACATTGGAGTAACTTTTAAATAATGTCCAATAAATAACTATACTCAATAAATTGAGAATTTCAGATCTCCTCCATTTTGCTATGTAGTTGAGGTCCAGAAACAGGAATTCAAAGGCTATCGTATCTTGGAGCTCAAAGATCCCATATTTCTGGGTGCCAAAGATACCTCATAAAGTATTTGATACTAATGTTAACCCTTGCTCTCTTGGATCTCTACGTGTGTGTGTGTGTGTGTGTGTGTGTGTGTGTGTGTGTGTGTGTGTGTGAAAGAGGAAAGTGTTTTTCAGCTTTGTTGCACTGTTTATCTGGTATGCTGAGCAGAAGAGTATACATCGTTCAGTCAACAAATATTTGTAAGAGCTGATAATGTTCCAGGCACTGTGCTAAGTTCCCGGAATCTAAAGAAAGGCTGTTGAAGTGCTCACATTCACATTCTCCTTCAGTGGTTAGAATGCTTGTCATGGTATAAGGATAGACCTGAGTTTACATTTGGCCTCAGCCACTATGTGAATCTGGGCAAATCATGTAACATATTTGCCTCAGTTTCCTCATCTGTAAAATGGGTTTAATAATATCATGTATCTCTCAGGGTTGTTGTGAAGATCAGATGAGCTAACTGTAAAGTACTTAGCACAATGCCTGGCAAGTAGTGAATACCATATAAATATTTATCATCATCATCATTCTATTGGGGGAGACAACATGGTAAAAAAAAAACTAGAGGCAAGATATGTACAGAATAAATATAAGGAACTCTGGGAGAGAAAGAGATTAGTAATTGAAAGGAGCAGGTAAGTCCTCCTGACCTAGAGCAAGTTGCATTTCAGCTGAATCTTTAAGGCAGTCAAGGAAATTAAAAGGTAGAGCTGAGGGGAAAGAACATTCCACCCATGAAAGACAGTGCAAATGCATGGAGGTGGTAGATTGTATTCTATTTGACAAACTGCAACTAGACCACTGTAGATTGTATGAAAGAGAGGAAGGTGTATTGATTGACTTGGAATGGATCATCAGTACTTAGAGCCATAGGAAGAGCCAGGAAATAAAGAGCTTTAAATGACAGAAAAAATGCATTTATAGATGATCCTAGAAGGATCAGGGATCTACTGAAATTCATAGCAGATAGGCAGAAAAATTACTTTAGCAGCTGAGTGGAGGATGGATTGGAATAGTGAGGGATTTGAGGCAAGGAGAATAGATTAAAAGACTATTGCAAAAGTCCAGGTAAAAGATACCGAGGGCTTGAACCAGAGAATGTATTTAGAGATATTGTGAAAGCAAAACTGACAAGCCGTAGCAATAGACTGGATATATGGGATAAGTGAGAGAAGGGAGAGTTGAAGATGACACAGATTTCAAGCATGGGTGACTAGCAAGATGGTGCCCTCAATAGTGATATAGGGAAAATGAATGATAGCAGCTAGCATTTAGATATGTAGTACATTAATGTTTGCAAAGGTTTTATATCTAAATGATAGATCATGGACTAGAACCCAAGTCCTTTGATTCTAAGATTGGGATTCTCTACATATTCATATCCTTAATTGAAAGACTGAAGGTTACATTCTCAAGTAATAGTCTTTTTTTTTTATTTAATAGAAAACAAGAATAAAATTTTAGCTATATATTTATGAAGGTTTAAGTATTGCCCTTCTGGCAGGCAAGCAGGACTCAACTTTTTCTTCTTTCAGGTAGGCCATATAGACCCAGTGAAGGTGCATGGAGGGACCTGGCCAGAAATAGTTTAATTGGAACCACATTTTACATTCCACAGCCCATAGCCCCCTCCCAACCTGCAAGTGCTTCCTTCCTCTTTTCCACTCTTGGCTATAGAATGACTACTCTTGCTTGCTGGAAACCAGAATGTCTTTGCACCCCTACGCCACCTTCCCCCTTCCCAGTGGTAGTGGTCACTCCTATGGGAGTAAATAACCTCTCTTAGGCCTTACCATGTACTCTGTAGCTAAACCCTTCTACGTGTTTGCTCTCCCTCCATTAGAAGGTGAACTTTTTTAGAGCTCATTTTCAGAAGCTGTGTTTTCTTTCTCTGTTTGTATTCTCCAGTGTTTAGTAACAGTACTCAGCACATGGTGTTTTTTTAATCTTGTTGCTCATGTGACCTGGAACTGAAGTTCTCTTCCTACTACACCACATTACCTTTTACTTTGTCCTGTTTTGGTTAGGAATAAAACACATTTTTTTAACATGTTGATACAAGGATGGGTTGGGGTGGAGATTGCAGGTTAGAGGATTGTTAGGATTCTGATAACGTTGGTGTAAGTTTATTTTCTTCTACATTGTTTCTTCTCATCTACTCAGTTATGTTTTTGTTTTTCTTTCTGTTATTATTGTTTTTTGCTTTTTGGAGGGGGGAGGGCAGGGCAATTGAAGTTAAGTGACTTGCCCAAGGTCACACGGCTAGGAAGTGTTAAGTGTCTGAGGTCGCATTTGAACTCAGGTCCTCCTGACTCCAGGGCTGGTGCTCTATTCACTGCGCCACCTAGCTGCGCCTACTCAGTTATGTTTTTAGAGTGGTGGACGATATTACAAAAGAGAGTGACATGCATTTTGTAGCAGCATAAAATGTTTGAGCTTGAAGTCATGAGACCTGGCTTTAAATTCTCTATGTACCCTGCTAGCCATGTGAATGATTTATTTCACTTTAGTGACTGTTAGTTTTCTTAACTGTAACCTAGGGAAGATAATTCTTATACTATACAAACTGCTATTAAGAAGAAAGTTTTTATTAAACCTTAGAGCTCTTTTTCTCTCTCATCCCTCCTTCTTTCTCTCTGTCTGTCTTTCTCCTTCCCTCCTCCTCTATCTCTTATTATCATTAAATTATAATTTATACTTTGTCATGCCTCCATTTGACCCTACACATAGTAGGACTTAATAAATATCTGTTTAATTGAAAATGAGTAAATTATCTTTAAAAACTCAACTTCAGTAGTTTTTTTTGAAAAAGAGAAATAGAGAAATAAAAATGTATGGATGAAGTTTGGAGCAGAAGTTTTAAAACCTTCTGGGACTATCCATTTCTGAAAAGATGTCTTTTTTCAATGCAAATGACTTATTGATTAAAAGGGAGTAAGAAACAAGAGTGAATACCATAGAGTGGAATAATTAAGATCTAATCTAAATTAGTAACGTATGTATCTTAAGAACCATATATGGATTGAGAGTCAAAATAAAGAAGGCTAGAAGGAGAAAGAACGATGTGTCCTTTAAAAAAAATCATCTTTTATGCTTCTCTCTTGGAAGAATAAAGCTTATATCTAAAAGGTGGATTTCTTTTTTCCACTAGGGAGCAGGAGGATGCTTTTAGTCTATGTTTTGCCTCAGTCACAGCAGCAAGATATATGACTGGTTTAATGGTCCAATGGAAGTGGAACCAACTAAAATATTTCCTAGGCCAATGACATGAATAATTTGACCATACTAATGAATGAACATCTGTATGTTTGTATGTAGCCTATTGCTCAGCTATTCAATTCAATTTGATGCACAAATTCCTCTATGTGAAAAAAAATAAAGACTTTTATCAGTGATTTCTTAGAGGCCCTTCTTATTGGGCTGAAACGTATTCCCTCCCCAGCACACACACACACACATACACACACACACACACACACACAAACCTAACAACCAACCAAACAACAACAACACAATCTATCATAGGTGCATTCAGGGTCCAAGAATCACAAACGATGCTTTTTAAATGCTTAGGCTATCTCAGGAGGGGATCCTTCACATCCTTCTTAGGCATGTATAATTGAAACTTATACCATATTTAGACAATCAGATCTTATTTTTCTCTACTAGATAAATCCAGACACTCTCTGAATTTTTTTTAATCTGTTGCATAAATATGAAAGCCAAGGGTTTTAGAAAGCCAGCACCAAAACTATTATAACACTAGATTGGATTTTATGAAGTCAGAGATCTACACTTGGTTTGGGAAAATTTAGGAAGGTATCTGCATTTTTCCTGATAGATTTTTAAAAGTAGTTTCTAGTGGAAGATAGTAGGCTTACAAATTAGGATATTTCCTTCCAGAGGCCCAGGGCAGAGACCAAGTTTGCCCCTTCCCCCACCAAAACAAAATACAAACAAGAAGTATTTATTAAGTGTTTACTTTGTACTGGATACTGTATTAAGTTGGAGATAGAAAGAAAGAAAGAAAGAAAAAAGAAAGAAAGAAAATAAGAAAAGAAGGAAGGAAGGAAGAGTCATTGGCCTCAAGGGCCTTTTTTTTTTCTTTTGAGGCAATGATGTTAAGTGACTTGCCTAAGGTCACATAGCCGCTAAGTGTCTGAGGCTGTATTTGAACTCAGGTATTCCTGGCTACAGGGCAGATTCTTCATCTACTGTGTCCTAGGACTTACATTCTAAAGGGGGGAGGGGGAGAAACACCAACACTTAAAAGGGAGTCAAAAGAGGAGTTGTTTGGGCTGTGGGAAGTGTGGGAGTTACTGATTCAGGGGCACAGTAGTGAAATCTAAAAATTAGAAGCCAAGCCAGGAGGTTAATAACAGCTGATTGGCTTGGCTATTTCCTCAACATGGAGGTTCCAGGAGGTACTTATGAGTACCCAGGAAAGGGGCATCAGGAGTTATGCAGAAAAGCAGATAAGGCATGGTAGTAATGTTTGGATTGTCAGAGGCCAAAAGGTTAAAATAAAATAATTTGACTAATAAGGGAAAGCATTTTTTAAGCATCTGATCTCTATAATACAACACTAAATGTTACATGAAATGAATTGGACAGATGGAAGTTCCTGTTCTCCAGTCACTCAAAACCTAAGGCAAACATTGTTGACAAGTTCTCTTAAATTCTAATAATTCCTTGATTTATCAAACAGTTTAGATGAGTGGAAGTGGGGTTCATTTTTACTAAAAAAAATACTATTTTCCATTTTTAACCAAAAAATATCACTCTGGTAACTTTAGAAATAAGCTCATATTGAAGATATGCAGTTCAATAACTGCTAGAAAATCAAGTCAACTATTAAGTTTAGAAACATATTGTATAATGTTTCTTCAGGACAAAATAAACAGCAAAGCAACAGAAAATAATTATGTCCCGTATTCCCACTGAGCACAATCTCATTTCCCTTCCCCTTAAGTGCTTTGGATCTTGAGCCTCTCCAGAGATTCGTGACTCCAAAAGGGCAATACTTGGCTAAAACTGAATTGAGTTGGTGGTGGAAAACTTGAGTGAAGGCAGTGCCTGCATCAATGTCCATATCCCTGATTTTGTCACAGCTCATATATCTCTTCTCCATGCTTTATTTATCTAAGGAGTGGTTGGTTATGGCCTTTTGCTTCCTCAAAGCCTTCTCCTCTGCATATCTTGATCCCATCCCTCTACCTCTTTTCCACAGAGCCTTCTTATAATAGTTCCCTCCTTTCTCTAATCTTTAATCTCTCTTTATTTATAGGTTTTTTCCCCTGCTGCCTAGAAACATACCCAACTCTTCTCTATCCTTAAAAAATACACTAGGTCCTAGCATCTCATTAAGATATTGCCATATGTCTCTCCATCCTTTCATAGCCAAAGTCCTAGAAAATTGTTGTCTATCCTCCACATTTCTATTTCCTCACCTCCTAATTATTTCTTCACCCCTGGTGAAGTCTGGTTTGTGGTTTCATCATTTAATTAAAACTACTCTGACATCACTAATTACTAGTTTTACTCAGTTCAATGGCATTTTCTCTATCTTCATCCTTTTTTATCTTTCTGTATCATTTGACATTATTTCTGGTCTCCCCAGCTTCCGGTGCCTTCCTCTTACCTTTCATCTTCACTGTATATCTTGTTCTTGCATAGTTATTTACACCTTGTCTCCATCATTGAAATGTGAACTCATTAGCAATTCTGTCTTTTCTTATGTCCCTAGCATTTGGCACAGTGTCTGACATATAGTGAACATTTTAGAAATACTTTTTGACTTACTGACTATTAATCATCTTCTTCTTTTCATTCATCTCTCCTCCTTGAAATTTTGTGACATTATTCTTATGCGTGTCTAATGGATTCTTCCCATTTTCCTTTGCCAGATCATCATCCATGTCTCACCTATTATATATGCATGTATCACAAAGTTTTCTTCAGTCATCTCTTCCTCTATCTCTACACTTTCAATGATCTTATCAGAAATGCTTGATTTAATTATCAGTTCTAAACACACATCCTGAAATCTACAAATCTATTCCTCATCTCAATACTGAGCTCTTTTTCTACTTTTCCGTAGCTACTGGGATACCCTACAGACATCTCAAATTCAAGCTGTCCAAAACCAAACTCATTATCTTTCCAACTATAGACATGCCTCTGTATAACTTCCCTATTTATTTTGAGGGAATTCATTTCTTCCACTCATCAAGATTTATAACATAGGAGCCATCTTGTTTCCCAACTTTCATCTTCCCATACCTAATCTATTGCTAATTTCTAGATTTACTTACTTTTAAATATGCTATTCCTTGACCTTCCTCCCAATTATATGTTACTAGGCAGCAGGGACTCTATTTTCCTTTTATTATCCCCAGCCCCTCAGCAGAATTCCTGTCACCAATGCTTACCAAATGTTTCTTAATTGATTGAATGTCTGATATGTACGTATATATATATATGTACACATGCACATAGCAGTTTCTGAAAGGAGAATGCCAAAATGGCAAATTACCCAAACTATAGATTAACATAGAACTGTTACATAACAAATAAACAACTTGTTAGGTACGCCTGACCTTTCCTTTAGGACAGTGGTGCTCAACCTTCCTAATATCGTGACGTGACCCTTTAATACTCATATGTGGGCATATCTGCATGTGGGCAGACCCGCCTGGAGATGGATAGAGGAGAGCAGTGGTGTCTCGGTTGCTAAGACCATCAGAAATATGTGTTTTCCCATGGTCTTAGGCGACCCTTGTGACTCCTGTGAAAGGGTCATTTGACCCCCAAGGGGTCGTGACCCACAGGTTGAGAACCGCTGCTTTAGAAGGAGGAAATGAAAGGAATGAATTCATAGGAATGGCATGCCACTTACCCTGTGTAGCATCAGAAGAGATTCCGATAATTCTGATAGGTAATAAGGCACATACTAGTTCATTTTGAATGGAAAGAAAGTTACAGAAACTCGGGGTCTTCATAGTCATTTTCATGCCTCTTTCAGTTCAAATCAGGTAAGGAACAAACAGAAAGTACTCTCTTAGTTCTTGCTTCAGTGTGAACAGGCTGATATCTACATAGGTTAAGTGTAGCAGTTGTGCTAATTGATAAGCTTCGCCTGAGATCTATGTTTCAGTTCCTTTTCCACTATCTACTAGCTGTTGCCTTGGGCAACCTTGTTGGGCTTCATTTTTCTCATCTGTAAAATGTGAATAATAATACTGCACCTGCCTAAGGGGTTTGATTGGATGATCTCTTGAGGTCCCTTCTAGTTCTAAAGTCTATGGTTCTCTGCTGCCTAATAAAGCTAGTTTCACAGCAGGCTCTGTTGTGCTCAGAGTGAAGTAATGTTAGAGTCTCCTGGGTTCAGAAGAGGTGCCGCAGGATGACTTTGGCTGATAAGAGAAGTTCATTATGAGGCTGTACCTTAACTATCAGGGAATATTAGACAGATAGTTAACTCCTAATTGAGCTAGAATGTGTTAAAAAAATCCTAGTTTTAATTGCTACACCATTTCTACTAACTTCCTTATATAAGCTGATCATTTTTTCATGTTACTATTTAATACAGAACTATTTTATAAACACAGAACAAGAAGACATGGTTGAGTTACAGAATGCATTATTGGAGGGAAGGTGTGCTACTATAAGATCATAGAGCCATCAAAATATAGAAACATTTTAATAAAACAATGTTCTGATTTTAATACATGTCTATCATCTCAATACTTGTAGAGATACTCTTACCCTGTGAGTTCTCCCCAACTAACAATACAGTAGCACTATTTAGTGGAAACAACTATTATCATAGTCCCTAAGGGAATAACTTCGGTTGTAGAGGTCATTCATAGGCAATGTTGACTCTTTATATCTTATGGTAATATTTCCTCTAATGATTCTCCTATAGTTAAGTAGATACATTTTCTTAGAAATCTAACTTATCTCAAAAGTCTTAAAACCTGTAGAAGAAAGCAGTGTTTACAATAACAGTTCAAAAGAGTCTCAGGGTCTGGCAGACTCATTTCCCTTAATAGAATTGTATTTCATCTTGAAAAAAATCAATTAATAAAAAGAAGAGAGCTTTTGGAGAAATCTGAATCCTTTCTTTAGTTGTTTCTACTCTCCTCCCTCCGCACCACAATTGGATTACTGTAGTAATATAATTAATTTGAAAGATTTGCTTTTAGGAGAAATGGACTCCAGTATTTCCATAGGCATTAGGGTTTTCTTTTCATTTTTTTTCCTTAGTTTTGCTTTCTATTTCTTTTTAGGATATTGCTTTGAATGAAAAAGAGCAACTATCCACCACACAGAACTATTAGGGTCTCTCATTACAGCAACTATATTCATACGATTGTGAATTCAGTACAATTTAAGAAATATATTAAACACCTGCTATACAGAAGACCTTGCTATGATGTTAGGGATGCAAAGATAAAACACATCACAGCTCTTGATCACCAGAATATATGAAATATATTCTGGTGGGGGGGGGTATATAAAACACTTATGCATATGATTATGAATCTCTTTTAGCTGAGACTTCTTTCTAAGAAAAAATTGCTTGCTATACTTTGGGAAAACTTTACAACTCTCTCTGCCCCATGTGCCCCCACTCAGGTGAAATTTAATAATGTGAGTATCAGGCAGGCCATAAAGAATAGTTACCCTGTTACGCAGTTATCAGTGGGACCTCGCCACATAGGTAAAGACCATGGAATTTTCTAAAGAAGTTAAGCAGTACCTCATCTTAGGGGCCAATCTTTCCTTCTAGGGACCTTTATGGTTCTTGACTTATAGTAGCAGTCTGGGCAGGGTCTACAATAAGAGGGAGGAACTCAACATTTATTAGAAAATAAAGCATCATTTCTTGACCCCTTTACCAGTGTGCCATCCCATAAGCTACCACATCTAGAGTTATTTAGACGAATTTCATATAGATTCAAGAATACCACTCATTTCAGTAAGGGAAAAGAATTTAGACTTACTAAAGAAGAGGACTTACTTCCTTCTTACCCCAAAACCTACCCCCAACACAGTATATCTCTCACTTCCCCCAAGAATCAGTCTCTCTGTCTCTCTGTCTCTCTCTGTCTCTCTGTCTCTTTTACTTATAAAGTTATCCTGGGTAAGGCTACCAATAGGTGCAAAATTTGTGATTCACTGAAATGTTCACCCTTATCCCTCTTCATTCCTTCTAGTCAAACTGAAGGGGACATCATAATCTATGTGACATATACTTACTTGTATTACATATAATGGGCCCCTGTGAGGGGCAAAGTCTGCATTTCTTCCCTGTATAAAATGGCTCTGGGCTTTGCTAACCTCTTCTCTCATCACTACACCCTTGTTCTACTTCTATAGTTTCATTACATACCAATCTTTTCTTTCCCCACTGGAGTTCTGATGTTATTGCCATCAATCCTAGTACATGGTGTAGTTCATATGGCTGCTATCAGATTGGTTTTGCTGCTAAAGGTTCCTCTCTTGATCGAGAGGTAATATTATTTTTTTTTCTTCTCAAAATGTTGTTATGGGTCAATCAGATTTAAAGGGCTAATACTAAGAGTCCACTTGGAAGAAGAAATTCATAATAATAGCACAAATAATAACAAGCATTTTCATCATGCTTAAAGGTTTGTAAAGCACTTTACATAAGTAATTTTATTTGATCATCACAATAACCATCTCAAGTAGGCATTATGATTATCCCCATTTTACAAATAAGGGAACTTAGGTTGAAAGGTTAAGTGGCTTTCCTAGGGTTACATAGCTAAGTATGCATCTGAAGAAGAATTTGGACTCAGGTCTTCCTGCCTCCAAGTTCAATATATGATCTACTGAACCATCTAACTGCCAGATCTCTCTTGAGAAACTGCTCCAGTTAAAGACAGAGGAGTGGATAGTTAAACATTCCTGAATGAATTGAGCCGCCACTATGGATTGTAGCTTTTACTGTGGATCTTTAGAATAAGAGATTTATTTACTAACTAATATTCAATGTTTAATTAGTATTAATTTAGTGTTTTTATTAAATATCATTGATTTTCAAATTATGCAACAAAATTTGAACACCAAGTGACTGGAGTGATTGTTATGTTCAACCAACCCTCTATTTTTTAAAGTCTAAAAGAAATACATATAACTTAACAGAACACCATGAGACAAAGTCTGTAACAGCAATTAGCCCAGTGCTCCCCCATCCCTTCCCAGCATCAAAATCAACAATATTCTGTGTCTTAAGATATTTTTTGTGGTATAACTCTCAGAGACACATAGTCAAGGGCCATATTCTGCAGAAGATGATCTTCCTTTTCTCTGTGGGGTAGGGGGATCAGAGAGGGTGGGTGTTATCTGGCCAATGGTACCTCAAAACATTGTGATTTTGTCTTTATTGGGGAAAACCTCTTTTACTTTCTACAGAAATTTTCACTGATTCAAATTCTGATTATTTTAAAAGAAAATAAGATTCAATTCATCTAGAGTAGGTAATGTTAGGAATCTCATTAAATTCTGTAATCGTCAAAAAAGATGACTCCTGGAGATGAGGAAGTCAAGGAGTAGGAAAATCATATTCTCTATGTTGATAATTTTCTACAGTTGTTTTTTTATTCTAAGATTATGGTTAAACATTTTCAGTTTTGAAAAATATTTTTCCCCTTCCTTCTTGATTCAAAGACCCTGAGACTTCATAATTCCTTTGCAGACTTGGGGAACTCTTTGTTGGACTCCTTTGACTCATGCTGAGTTTTAGAATATAGTCTCTCCTTGAACTTTGAAAGGTTACAAATTAGTACTCTTCTAGTACTGGAGGCAATGCGTGAAATGAGGAGGATGAGCCTGTTGTAAGTTTGTGTTCCCAGATAGGTTTTCCCTGTAATCTTATAAAAATATTGTAAATCAATAAACAAAATGTGTAAAATGGTAAATGTTCAAACTCCATGTGATTAAATTGGGTGAATCAAAATACCAGATGCTATTTTGGTCTTCTGCCGTGCTGAGATTGTGTTATTGTTCCTGACATATACAACAGCTGCAAGGATAATTTTTATGTTCATTATATTTACTATGTTGCCGAGAGGATTAGAAGCCCCTGAAGTACATCTTAAAAGGTTTTATTACACTATAAAAGACTCTGTCACTTTAAACTCCATTAGCTGAGCTCTTTGGGTTAGTAATGAGATGCTTAGGAAGAGGCCTAGACCACAGAGTTTAAGGGTCTCATTTGAGCTCTCTGTATACAGTGGTACATGTCACTGGCTGAGACAGTCATTTGCATAAAAGACTCAAGGAATTTGTTGGTTTGGAACTCTGTCTCTGGCAGGGCTTCTTTTTATTTCTCTCATTATAACAATGTCATACAGGATCACAGAATGTTACACAAGACCTCAGGAATCATGCAGTCTAGCCCATACTCCCCAAAGAATCCCTACTTCAACATACATCACAAGCAGTCATTCAGCCTTTTCTTGAAGACTTGAAGTGAAAGGAAATAATTGCCTCCAGAGGAAGCCTATTTTACTTTTGAAGAACTCTAATCGTTAACAAGTTTTTTTTTTCCCTTTTAACCAGATTTAATTTGCCTTCTTGAGGCCTCCATTTATTACTCCTAGGTCCATTCTCTGGGACTAAATGGAACAAGTATTCTCTTTTTTTTTTTCTACCGGACAGCCTTTCGAATTATTAAAGACAATTAAAAACTTTTCCTTAATTGCCCTTTCTCTAAGCACCTTCAAGTACTTCAGCCCAGCCTTCAGCTGTCATGAATTCCAGATCCCTTACCATTTTGGTTTCCTTTATCTGATCTTTCTTAGTTTATCAATATCCTTTTTAAAATGTGGTACTCAGAACACAACACTCCAGATGCAGTTTGATAGGACACAGTATGGCAAGACTATCACCTTCCTAATTTTGTATACTTTGCTTCTCTCAATGAAATCCATGTTTACATTTTTCACTTTTAGCTTACCACATTCTTGACATATTCTTTGATTTATTTTATTTTTAGCTTTTTATCGATAGCTTTTGCTTTTACATCATCTTCAATTTTGAATAGATCCTCTCCCTCCTAATCCTATAGCCACGCCTTGTCACAAAGAATTTTTTTTTAAAAGTTCAGCAAAACTAGTTGGTACACCAATAAATTCTGACAAGATACACAGTGTTCCACACTCATGATATTGCACATGCAGTGTTTCACACCCATCATTCTCTGTAAAGCAGAGAGGGGCAATTTTTTTTCATCTCTTTTGGTGAGGACAAGCTAGAGTTCAATGTTTACATGCTGTAAATTTCTTTCCTTTTTCTATTTGCTTCCCTTTTCATAAGTTCATACCAATTTTCTCATGTTTCTAATTATGCTTGATATACATAGTTTATTGCATCCCAGTGATATTTTATTACATTTACATGACACAATTTATTTAGCCAATCTCTTTTCAAGGAACATCTATTATGTTTCCATGTTTTTTCCTGCTAAAAAGGTGGGGCTATTTTGAATATTTCTATGTATATTGCATCTTAACTGAGACACTTAGCAAAATTCAAAACTGTTACCAATTCATAGTTATTCCAGCATATAATCTTGCCTAATATTGAGCTTATAGTTCACTGAAACCTGGATCCCTTTTTTCTGACAATTTTTTATTTAACTGCACCATTTCCATAAATTTATGAAATTGATATTTGAAACCAAATTGAAGACTTTACACTATTCCCTATTAAAATTCATGCCCTAATTTGTCTTTTTGTGTCTTGTCTCTGTCACTCAGGATGTTTGCAACTAGTTCCAGCTTTGTGTCATCTTCATGTTTGATAAGCATTCCATTTAATTACTTTTTCCAAGGCAATGTAACAGATGATTGGCATAAGACTGAACACAAATCTCAGGCAGACACGTCACTGGAGATTTTCTTCCAAGTGGACATCAAATCATTATCAATTATTCTTTGGGTTTGGACATTCAATCAGTGTTAAAGTCATATAATTGGAATATTATGGGATCTATATAGTGCCTTATTTTGCCAAGAATATCACTGTAAGAGAGATTGCCAGAGAATGAGGTAATAAAATACAGAATGAGAGAAAAAAATAATTCTTTCAATTCATCTCAATAAGTAATTGTTGATTGCCTATTACACATGAGTCATTGTGTCAGGTAAGACAGAAGAGGAGTCAATATAGCACTGGGAGTAGAGCTAGTGGTGAAGTGTCTTGGTAGAATACAAGAGATAGAGCCTGTCATTGAGGAGTTTCTTGTTAAATGAGGAGACAGGATAGGCCTGCTCCAATGCTTCATTTTGTGAATTATTTTCCTGGCTCTTCTTTGTGTATCAGTTCATGTTAATCTTCCTGTCCTTCTTTCAGATTATCATATTGACCTTTCTCCACCACACAATAACACTCCAAAGCGTTTATGTACCAAAATTTTCTTAGTCATTCTTCAATCGAGGAATAGCAACTTCATTTCCAATTTTTGCTACTACAAAAAGTGTTACCTATAATATTTTCATATATATTTACTCTTCCCTTTTATCACTGACCTTCTTGGGATAAATACCTTGAAGTGAAACATATGGATGAAAAAGCATGAATTGTTTTTCAGTACTGACTATTCCGATCTTTTGTCATTATTGGAAATTTACTGGGGGTAAGGTGAAACCTCAGATTTGTTTTGATTTGTGTTTTTGATGGTTGTTCAATTCTTATTTTGAAAAAATGCTTGTCCATGTTTTTTGGCTATGTATATATCGACCTTTAGTGTTATTTATTTATTAGTTCTCTATATATCTTGAATAATAAGACTATCAGATATAATTGATACATAGAATTTTCTTCTTAATCGACTTCTTCCCTTCTTATCCTAGTTGCATGAATTTTATTTGTGCAAAATTTTTAAAAATCCATTATATTTAAAATGTCTACCAAATCTTTTTTTTTACTTCTATTCTTTGTTCAGTTAAGATTTCTCCCCACAGCCTTAGCTGTGAATCATACTTCACTTTGTTCTCTTTCAGCATTTTTTTGTTAGCATTGTTAATATTCAGATCTTAATCCATTTATTTAAATATAGGGTCCAAAATATTCACCTAAATTTAATATCTTTTTATTTCTTTTCTGGTTTTCCCAGCAATTCTATTAAAATAGACAGTTTTCCAACTAATTTAGTTTTTGGGGTTTAGAAAATATTGAGTTATTCAAATAGGTTATTTCTGATTATTTTAAATAGTTTTTTTTCTACTAATCTATTTTTCTGTTTTTTTAACCAGCATCAAATACTTTGATTGATTACTATTCAATAGTAAGGTTTGAAGATTGGTAATCTTATCTCATCTCTGGGCCAACTTTTAAAATATATTTATTGAGACTGAAGAGCTTTTGTTTCTTCAAATAACTTTTATCATTATTTTGTGTAATTCTACAACCTGCCCCTTTGTGGTTTAATTGGAATACCACTAATCTATATATCGATTTAGTAAAAGTAAAATCATTGTTATTAATTATTGGCATGACCCAACCATGAGTGCTTAATGTCCTTATAGCTATTTAAATTATTCTTTATTTCTTTAAGGAACATCTTATATTTTTATCATTATACATCTTGAGTGTGCCTTAATGGATTATCAGATATTTTATTAATCTTGTAGGTGAATTTAATTTGATTTCCCTTTTCCTTGTTTCTTCCTAAATTTTGTTCTTTTCATATAGAATTCATACTGATTTTGTGTTAACATTTTGAATTTAGCTACTTTGATGAAGTTATCAATTGTCTTAATCATGTCATCCACAATTAAGGATAATTTTATATCCTCTATTTTCCATCTTCAATTTATTTTTCTTTTATAATTGCCATTGCTAGCTTTTCTTGAACAATATTAAGTAAAAGAAGCAAAGTGGAGTATTATTCTTGTTTGATTTATGTGTTTATTGTAAAAGCATTTCCTCATTGGATAGTTTTTAGTTTTAAAAAGATCAGTCTCTCATATTAAAAACAATCCTTTTCTGCTTGCTTTGTGTTTTTACAAAGGAATGTTTTACTTTGTCAAATACTTTTTCTGAACTGATTGACATTATCATGTGGTTTGAGATACTCTTCTTTTTAATATTATCTAAATTATTTTCCTAATGTTTAATTTTCCTTGCAAATCTGATATAAACCCAACTTGATCATATTAAGCAATCTTATACATATATATGTATACAAATATATATATATATACATATATATATATTTCTGTGTATGTGTATATATATCTATATCTATTTCTGCAGCATTTTTGATCAAAATTTTATTAAAATTATAAAAATCAAATTCATGAATGAAATTAGCTTATTTTTAATCCTTTTCTGAGTTTAGGTATTAGGACAATATTTGCCTTTTGAAAAGAGTTTGTAGGTGTTTTTTCAACCTTAACTGAAGGCTATAAAAAACTCTTAGTGTTGGTCTCCATTTCTGTTCACCATTCTTTTCCCCAATTCTTCTGGTCATGATTGTTTCACTATTCTAATGATTGACTACTAACTCTATGACACAAAGACAGCATGTTCATTCTGTTTTTAAGAGAGACAGGCTCCCTATATTCTAGAGGTGATGAAGGGGATTTCTTCAGTCATACTGCTGACTCTCTTTTCATGATTTTCCTGCAACGTTCTTATTTCTCTTCCCAATTTTTCTTCCACTTCCCTTATTTGGTTTTGAAAATCCTTCTTCAGCTCATCTCTAGCTTTAAGGCATTCTTCATGTTTATTGGAGGCCCCTGGTGGGGGTGCTCTGGCTGTGCTCTCCTCCTCCCTCTCT
>CM053582.1:181962760-181980807 GCA_028627135.1 Pseudochirops cupreus | reverse complement strand
CTTTTGCTTTTCTGCTCTGGAGGCCTTTCGAGGGACTGCTTATCTCCCCCTTTTGCAATCCCCACTCACAGCTGCTGCTAATCCGCTCACCTGAGAGGCTCCTCCACTCCTCCTGTCCAGCCGCCCCCAGGGCACAGCCGCAGGAGGTGATGAAGGGGAAAGGATGACATGAAAGTTAATACCTTTCAATTAATTTTTTTGGACTGGACTTGTGATTTCTTTGAGATTTGGCATTGCAAGAGAGAAAATTCTCTTTACCAATACAAATGAGGACATACTCTGCAATTTATGGTCTTAAGCTATTTTCCTGGGCCACTGAGAAGTTGTGACTTGCCTACACATCCTCTTTATGTCAAAGGAAGTATTTGAACCAAGGTCTTGCTGTCTCCAGGACTCTCTCCATATTCACCTTATCATTCTGTCACTGAGGTAAAGTTTGAGTAGGGATATGAATTTGCATTCAAAAGCATAGGAACTTTAAATACATGTGTGGTTAAAGGGATTAATCACTCAGTTGTTGCAGAGGTCTGTGAAAAAGCTATAGTGAAGGTATGGGAGTCACATTTTTAGAAGGGTATTCACAAAATGGAAAACAATTAAGATGGTATATCGTGTCACATAAGGATTAGTTGAAGGAATTGAGGGCAATTTACCTGGAAGAGAGAAGATTTCCAGGTGCTAAGATGACAGTCTGTAAATTATTTGAAGACACATCATGTAGACCAGGTATGTGACATTCATTTTTGCCCCAAGGAATAGAACTTGAAGAAATGGATAGAATTTTCAGAAGTGCAAATTTCATTTTAATAAAATGAGAAACTTTCTATCAATTAGAGCTCTTCAGAAGTAGAATTGAGTGCCTTGGAAAATAGTCTCTGAACCTCTTCCTTCCCACATGCCACCTCCTAATATTTGGAGCTTTCTTTATATTTAAAAAAAATAAATAAGTTTTATTGATACCTTCTGTTTCTCACATCATCATAGTAAACCCAAATATCCTTCCCCATTCTTCTCTTCCCAGAGAGCCATCTCATATAACAAAGAGTATTTTTTTTTAGAAAAGAAAAATAATCAGTATAATTGAATCAACACATATGATTGTAACACCTATGGACCTCCCACTTCAACCAAATGACAGGATGGAAGTATACTTCTACATCTCTTTATTTGAGACCTATTTGATCTTTATAATTTTGTTACATTTACTCTTGATTTTTGGTGTGTTATTCTTTCCACTTACATCATTATAGTTATTGCGTGTGTTATTTTCTTGTCCTTTTAACTTCACCTAATGTCAGTTTATACAGATCTTTCCATGCTTCTACATACCCATCATATGCTTAATTTCTTGTATTACAGTAATTAATATACCATTGCATTCATGTACCACAATTTGTTTAGTCACCCCCAATTGAGAGACATCTATGTTATTTCTAATTCTGAGCTGTCACAAAAAGGTACTGCTATAAATATTTTGAAATATGTGGAGGTTTTCTTCTCATTAATTTTTTCCTTGGGGTATAATCCTGGTTATGACAACTGGTTCAAAGGGAACCAACATTTTAGTCACTTTATTTGCAAAATTCTAAAATTGCTTTCCAAAATGGTTGTATCATTTCAAAGCCTATCATACCACAACTCCTTAAACATTGTTGCCATTTTGGGGTCATTTTGGCCAATTTGCAGGGCATAAAGGGAAATCTCAGGGTTGTCTTGATTTGTATTTCTCCTATCATTAGTGATTTGGCGCATTTTTATGGGGATAGGAATATTTTGCAAGTCTTCTTTTGATAATTGTTTTCACAGCCTTTGTTTTGCAATGGCTATTATATATAAGCATGCATATGCCTGTATGCATTTATATATATATATATATATATTTGCATATATGTGTGCACATATACATGCATATGCATATATACCTAGATATGTGTGTATTGGATACTATTCCATTATCAGTAATATTTTATATAAAGTTTTTTTTCTCATTTAAATATTTTCCTTCTTATTTTTAAGTGCATTAATTTTGTCTGAGCAAAAGCTTTTGCTTTTGTAGAAATTTTATCTTTTTATCTATTATTTTATTGTTTAATCTAATTGCCTCTATCTTTTGTTTGGTTAAGTATACCTCTCTTCCCCTCAGCTGTGAGAGGTATAAGCTCTGTTTCTCTTCTTATTTTTTTCTACTATGATCTCATTGTTGGCTTTCATGCAAAAATTGGATTGAACATTGACCACTTTTCAGTATGTCATAGGGAGAATTCTGTTTAGGTTAGATGGCCTCTAGGTCATTTTAAAATCTGAAAGTCTTTGATGACATGCTTCTAGAACAAAATTTGTTTGAATCATAAAGAAATAAAGGCTAGGGAGGAATTATAAACTTTGCCTCTACTTTTGAAAAGGATTTCCATAGGTTTTTTACATATAACCTATACCAAATTGCTTACTGTCTCAGGGAAGGGGAAGAGTAGGGAGGGAGGGAGATTTGGAGCTAAAAATTTTATGAAAATGAATGTTAATATTGTCTATACATGTAACTGGAAAAATTAAAATACTTTTAAAAAAGAAAAGGATTTCTAGTCTCTACTGTTTCTATGGGCTAGCTAGTGTCATGGAGCTACCAGTTCCAGATTTGATCTGGTTTGATGGTAAAGACTAGTAAAATCCTAAGCTAACTTTGTGATTCTGGCTGTCTGTTTCCACTTCATTGACTGTGATGGTCTAGGTTATTCTGCTGGTAAACTGCCATTAGTAGACTGAAACCAAAAAATTAAGATTTCAAACATAAATAAAAGTAATGATTTACTCCTGTGTTTGGCACAAAATCTGATCTGAAGGAAAAGCAACACACAAGTTGAAGAACAAACTGATTCCCAAAGGATCGTTTTGTCACCTCTTTTCCAAAGTATTGTACCTTAAAAAACAAGATCATGAGTAAAACCCTTTGGTCGCTCAATTCATTTCCCCTCAATAAGTGTTATTTAGTGCCTGGCCCTAGATCTTTGGATAGCTAATGGCTCTTGCCATGAGTATAAGTTAATCACTAATGGAGTGCATCAAAGAAGCCAAAGGCCGGAGGAGTTGATTCAAATCAAAACACTAAAGGAATGAGGAGCATTGGAAGATCCTAGTATGAAGGGAAATATAAATCCTACCAAATGAATTCTTCAGATAATGTCTATGAAATACAGTCCTTCACTTCAAAATCTTGTATTGGCCAGTTTCTAAGGTAAACTCCTGGAGGGCAGGGATTCTTTCATTTCTGTCTTCGGATCTCTGTTGCCAAGAAAGGTGTGAAAGACATATTTGTTGATTGAAAGGCGTTAGAACTCCGTTAATTTGTTGAAAAACATCCTGAAACCCTGTCTTTTTATCAAGATCAGCACTTAGTTATTCAAGCATTTCATGGATATCCCTTGCTCCTCACTTTTCCTTTGTATTATGCTCCTCATTAATTCCTTTTCCTCCCTGTCTATTCTAAATTTTCTTTTCTTATTTTCTGCACTATATACTCTTTCTGGGGACCTCAACAGGTCCAGTTAAATCAATAAGCATTTATTAAATACTCACTATGTGTGAGACATTGTGCTAAATAATAGGGATAAAAGGAAAGGTCAAATCAATCCCCACCCTCAAGCAGCTCATGTTACAGTGGAAGGAGGCAACATGAGAACAACTATGTACATATACAATACAGACAGGATGAATGGGAGGTAATCTCAGAGGGACAGCTCTAGCAAAGAAGGGTACTAGGTAAGGTCCCTTGTAGAAGGTAGGATTTGAGCTGTTCTTTGCAGGAAGTCAGTTAAGCTAGGAGGCCAAACAGAGAAGAGAGAGTATTCTTTGTTTGTGGGGAGCAGCCAGACAAAATCACACAGAGTTGGTAAATGGAGAGTTGTGTATGAGAAACAGCAGTTGTCCAGTGTGATGGGATCATACAGCACGTGGAGGGGAATAACTTGTAAAAATTCTGCAAAAAATAGGGAAAGGTCAGGTTGTGAATGCTATTAAAAGTCAAACAAAGGATTTTATATTTGATCCTGAAGGTAATAGGCGTTATCAAAGTTTCTTAAGTAGAAAAGCACATAATCAGACCTGTCTTAGAACCTGAGTTTGAGAATTTCCTGCCAAACAGAAGAAAATCAAGAAGCCAAGACTCTGAGGGAACAACATAGGGAACAATGAGATTTATGTCCAAGGGCAAGAAGTTTTTCTTTTTTTTTTCTGGTTTTTCTGCCAAAGATCTGAACACCATTATTATTAGCAGCAGTAGAAGTAGCAGCAGCAACAAGAACCATCAAATAGATATCTTAATTTCAACATGCCCAAAACTGAATACATTATCATTCCCCTTACCAAGATGTCCCAACTTCCTGCATTTCCTAATTTCCCTATTGTTATTTTTCTTTCGTTTTGAAGAGGACCAATGATATCACTCTGACTTGTTAGGGAATTGGATTTTAAGTGAGTCAGAGTTACATAAAATGGTCAGACTCACTCTCTCTTCCAATCATCAAAGTCCAGTGGCAAGACAAAATTCAAGATGACTAGCAATGGCCCAGGATGCAATGGATGACCTTGGCATCTTTGATGTCTGACCAAGCTCTAACTGCTCCGCAGCTCCCATTTCAGCTGCTTTCATGGCCATTGGAGCAAATTGTTCTTATCTATTCCACTGGGGCAAGTCTTGGGGTAGACATCCCCCTAACTCACTAATGGATTTGAGGCCTGACAGTTGCCCTCAACCTGGTTTAGCCCATCTGCCAAGACAGTTATAGTGGGGTGTGGCTGCTGATCATGTGATAGTTTATTGGAGCCACAGATGAGAATTGGGTGAAAGTGGAACCCAAAGGTGGATGAGCAGGCCTGTTAAGGGCCTGGGAGCCCTTATAACAGAGGTGTTAGTCTTCCTTGAACACTCCATACATCCCTATCACTGTCAAGGGATCGCCATCCTCCAAGTCACCTGGTTCACAAATGGACTCTTAGCCTTTACGTCTCACCTTCCTTATCCCTCATCTCATATTCAATGATTTGCAAATAAATCCTGATCCATGTAATCCTCTTTTTCCCTTTAATATTGCCACTGCCCTGGGGTCCCCCATCACTTCACTGCTGTGAGTTTTGAAATAGCCTGCTGAGTGGATCTGCTTGCCTATAATCTTTCCTCACTCCAGTCCATTCATTCAGCTGTCATTTAATTTATTCAGTCAACTCTAGTGGCTCCTTATCACCACCAAAATCAAATACAATATCTTTGTTTGATTTTCAAAGCCCTCCATAACCTGGTCACTTCTCACCTTTTCAGTGTTCTTACATTGTCTTTCTAGCTCCCCCCAAGCACTTCTGTGATCCAGTGACCCTTACCTCCTTGTCTGTGTGTCAAACAAGAAACTCTAAACATTTTCACTACCTGTCCCACATGCCTGGAATGCTTTTACTCTTCTGCTTCCTTCAAATTTCAGCTAAAATTTCACCTTCTACAAGAAGTCTTTTCTGACCCTTCCTCCTTAATAATAGTATTTTCCTTATGTTAATTTTCTCCAATTTAATTTACATACATATATGTATATTTATATATGTACATATATTTCAATTTTAGATAATTACTTGGATGTTATATCATTCATTAGCCTGAAAGTTCCCTTGCAGAAGCTACAGCCTTTTACCTTTCTTTGTTTCCTCAGAGTTTAGTACAGTTCCTGGGACATAGCAGATGCTTAATAAACTCTTGTTGACTTTTTGACTGACTGGTAACAAATTCTATGTATAGGCTTTAAGCTAAGAGAATATGGTGACATCTACTCTTTCCAGAGACAGAGATATCCAAGGTTTTCAGGTGAGTCAGAACCTGGAAGCACTTGAGATTATATCAGAACAGAATCCACTCAAGACTATGGGTCTAGAACAGAGGTGGGGAACTTGTGGCCTCAAGGTCACATGTGACCATCTAGGTCCTCAAGGGTGGCCCTTTGACTGAATCCAAACTTCACAGAACATGTCCCTTTAATAAGAGGATTTGTTCTGTAAGACTTGGACTCAGTCAAAAGGCTATACCCAAAGACCTAAAAGGCTACATGGTCTAGAAGGCTACCCCTGATCTAGAAGCATAGCACCCACAATTAATAGAAGATCTCCTGGCTAAGACTATGAATCTAGCAAAGCATCATACAGCATACACTATGACACTAATAGTCCCAACTTAAGCAGCATGATGATATCACTAGATGACATCAGTGGGCCTTCATGGAGGTTGGAGGTGTCAGTTAGACCTCTGTGTGTGTGCCTGAACACATGTTCCTTATATTTGAACATCCTCATGGGTGTGCCCTGGCTTCACACATGTCACCTATGTGTCTTCTCATGCATGTTACCCATGTTTGTGACTTCTTAAGCTATAAGTCTCTTCCCTTGTCACCACTCTGTTGTCCTCTCCATTAGTATGTTAGCTTCTAAAGGTCAGAGACTGCTTCCATGTTTCATTTGTATCACTAGTACTTAGTGCAATGCTTTGTACATAGTTCAACAAATTATTTTTATTTATTCATTCATTCATTGATTTGTAAATTCTGCTGATATTATGTGTTTTTCAGGGAGAGTTATGCAACACATTTTGGGAGTATTGGGTTTTTTTTCTATTTTTCTTACTAAATTACTTTCTCCAAATTCTATTGCTTCAAACTAAGCTCTCTGGCTGATTATTAAAGGTATAAACAATGATGGGAGCTTGAGAAATAATAGTTTTAAAGGATATAGGCAATAGAGTACTTTTAGTAGTTATCCTGCACTTGTCCTGAGAGCTGGTGGGGTGGTAATGTTCTAAGTTGTGATACATACTACTGTGAGAATCTGATGAGGTTGCTATGAGAATCAAATAAGATAACCTATGTCAAGCACTTTTATCCACTTCAAAATGCTAAATACTCGTTTTGATCATCAACCTCAGTCATAGTAGAATAAAATATTTTAAGTTTTGCAAATTGTTTTTCTCATATAGTGCAATAATATCAAGTGCAAGTATTATTACTTTCATTTTACATATTAGAAAACTGAGGCCCAGAAAGAATAAATGGCTTGTCTGATGAGGTCAGAAGGCATGTAACTTTGAGTTGAAATTGAAATATAACTTTTCTGAGCTCCTAGTTTTTACACTAGAAGTAATCCTTCTTAGAAAACTTTTCCCCTTTCTCTTTGTCATCATAGCCTAAAAATGCTAAGATATTTATAGGATTTGAATGAAAGAAAAGAAGATCTATGTTGCAGTGGAAAGCACACTGGGCATGTCTCAGGGGAGACATAGACTAGAATTCTTACATTTCTGACATTTTTGACATTTACTAGCTGTGTGATCATGAGAAATTCTCTGAGCCTCATTTTCCTCCATGTAGAATGGTATTAATGGTGGGAGGCTGGCAGTGTAAATATTATTCTAATTTTAGAGATGAAGTAGTTGAGGCCCAGAGAGTTTGGGTGATTTGTTGGATGAGGCTATGGCTATATCCATATCTTACATAAATGAGAGCTGGGACTGAAACTCAGACCACCTGAATCTGAACCCATTGACCATTTTACAAGACATTAAGAAAACATTTTATTTCTTTATCATCATATGACTTAACATTAGAGTATGACCTGATTCTCTGCAACTTGTACTAATTTTGGCCTGACAATCAGCACCAAGAAAACAGGTCCTTCACCAGCCAGTACTGTACGTGGGACCATTGGTGACAGTAAATGGAGAAATTTTGAATGCTGTAGATAGGTTCACTTACTTACCTTGGCAGTATACTTTACAGGGATGTTCATATGGATCAGTGGTTCTCATCCTTCCTAATGCCACTACCCTTTAATACAGTTCCTCATGTTGTGGTGACCCCCAACCATAAAATTATTTTCGTTGCTTCTTCATAACTGGAATTTTGCTACTGTTATGAATCATAATGTAAATATCTGATATGCAGGATGTATTTTCAGTGTTACAAATTGAACATAACCCACAGATTGAGAACCGCTGATATAGATGATGAACTTGATGCATGCAAGCATTTAGGAGCCTCTGAAAAAAAATGTGCAGTAGAAGAGGTGTTTTACTGTCTACCAAATCAAAGGTCTACAGAGCCAATGTGTTGACTTCACTGTTGTATGACTATGAAATCTGTACAGTCTACAAACATCATGCCAGAAAACTAAACCACTTCCACTTGAATTGTCTTAGGAATATTCTGAAAATAAACTGGCAAGATAGACTATTGGACACTGAAGTCCTCTCTGGAGTTGAACTGCCAAGCACTCATAGTAGAACTCTGATGGGCTGGCTGCAAAGTCTGAATGCCAAATGCATGATTTTATCTAAAAGACTATATTACAGAGAATTTGCACAAGGCCAAGTGCTCACACAGTGGTTAGAGGAACTGTACAAGAATATTCTCAAAAAATCTCCATGAAAAACTTTAGTATCAATTATGAAACATGAGAGATGCTGGCACAGGACTGCCCAACATGGCATGTCCCACATCAAAGAAAGTGCTGTACTCCATGAGCAAAGTAGAATCAAAATAGCAGAAAGGAAATGTGAACTGCACAAATCCAAAGACATCTCAATCCCAAATGTGTTAATGGACTACTTTTGTCCAACCTATGGTAGAGATTTACAAACTCATACTGGACCAATTAGCCATAGCTAAACACATTTTGCTCTGACCCCAACATTGTAATGTCTTTAGTCCTCTTTGAAAATGGAGAATGAACAACCACATGATATAACATTAGCATTCCAAACTATCAGATTTATTTTACAAAGGAAACATTCTTATGTGGTTATTAAATATACAAATAAGAGGAAAATCTTTTCTCTGGGTATACATTTTATCCCTTCACAGTGAACTCAATGCTTTATTATTTTTTTTGAGGGCAATTGGGATTAAGCAACTTGCCCAAGGTCACACAGCTGATAAGTGTTAAGTGTCTGAGGCCAGATTTGAATTCAGGTCCTCCTGACTCCAGGGCTGGTGCTCTATTCTCTGCACCACTATCTGCCCCTGAACTAAGTCCTTTACAAAATGCCCTTTAAAAACAGTTTGATGGGCATCTGTTAAGTGTTTTTTTTATTTGATGAAGTTGATTTCTTCCTTTGCCTATGGCCACAAAAGAGATATATCATCACAATTCCTGACTCCATAAGAGTCAAAATGACCTATTTTTATTTATTTTTATAGCACCACAATGAATAAAATTTATATGGTTACAAAGAATGTCATATAACTAATTTCACTTGATACTAATTGTAAGGATGGCAGTGCAAATATCATTTTCATTTTGTAGATAATAAATAGGCTCATAGGGTTAAATGACTTACCCAAGATCAGATAACAAGTAAACAGTAATTCAGGAACCCAACCCAGATTTTCGGGTACCAAACACACACCCTTTTTACTATACAACCCTGTCTGTTCATATATGATACACCTAAGGCTATAGCATGATTCCAAACAGCACATGTAAGAAATGCCATAGAAGAAGAGATGCCAACTTTATAGTATTTTTTTCCAATTACATGCAAAGATAGTTTTCAATATTCATTTTTACAAGACTTTGAGTTCCAGTTTTTTGTCTCCCTACTCTCTCTTCCCCATTGCATGATGGCACGCAATCTGATATAGGTTATATGAGTACGATCATATTAAACGTATTTCCACATTAGTCATGTTGTAAAGAAGAATCAGAACAAAAAGGAAAAACCATGAGAAAGGAAAAAAAAATGAGAAAATAGTATGCTTGTATATGCATTCAGACTCCATAGTTCTCTCTTTAGATATGGACAGCATTTTCCATCATGAATCTTTTGGAACTACAGTGTTCTCGTGGTTCTGATAATTTTACTCAGCATCAATTCATGTAAGTCTTTCCAGGTTTTTCTGAAGTCCACCTGTTCATCATTTCTTACAGAAAACTTGCGTTCATATACCAGAACTTGTTTAGTCATTCCCCAATTGATGAGCATCCTCTCAGTTTCCAATTCTTGGCCACCAAAAAAAGAGCTGCTATAAGTATTTTTGTACATTTGGGTCCTTTTCCCATTTTTATTATCTCTTTTAGATACAGACCTAGAAGAGGTATTTCTAGGTCAAAGGGCATGCACATTTTTTTTTTTATAGCCTTTTGGGCATAGTTCCAAATTGCTCTTCAAAATGGTTGGATCAGTTCACAACCCCACCAATGAATCATTAGTATTCCAATTTTCCCACATCTTCTTCAACATTTATAATTTTCCTTTTTTGTAATATTAAACAATCTGATAGGGGTAAGATGGTACCTCAAAGTTGTTTTAATTTGCATTTCTCTAATCAATAGTGATTTAGAGCATTTTTTCATATCATTTTAGATAGCTTTAATTTCTTCATCTGAAAACTTCATGTTCACATGCTTTTACCATTTATCAATTGGGAAATGACTTGTATTCTTATAAATTTGACTCAGTCCTCTATATGTTTTAGCGATGTGACCTTTATCAGAGATTCTGGCTGTAAAAATTGTTCCCTAGCTTTCAGCCTCTCTTCTAATTTTGGTTGCATTGGCTTTGTTTGTGCAAACACTTTTTGATTTAATGCAATCAAAATTACCCTTTTTGCATTGCATAATGTTCTCTATCTCTTGTTTGATAATAAATTCTTCTGTTCTCCATAGATCTGACAGGTAAATTATTCCTTATTCTTCTAGGTTGTTTATACTATCAATCTTTTCATCTAAATCATGTATGCATTTGACCTTATCTTGGTATACAGTGTAAGACGATTCTTTATGCCTAGTTACTGCCACACTATTTCCCAGTTTTCCCAGCAATTTTTGTCAAATACTGAATTATTCTCCCAGAAGCTACAGTGTTTCGATTTATCAAATGGTAGATTGCTGTAGTCATTGACTACCCTGTCTTGTGTACCTTGCCTATTCTGCTAATCCACCACTCTAAAATGACCTGTATTGTAAAGATATCAAGATATACTAGTCAGGGCCTTTTAGTTAATGGTAGCCAAACTTCTGGGGCCATTTCCAGTCATCCTGATCTATATCTTGTTACTGGACTCAGATGGCTCCAGAGAAGAAAGTGAGGATAATGTTTTTGCACAGCCCTTACTCACTCAAATCCTATTCACCTGCAAGTCATGGCATTGACTTTCTGATGTCATGATCCTCTTCAAGAATGAAGGACAAACAACAGTCAAGCTTACAAAAAGAAAATACAGAATATAATAAAAATCAACATGATTTTATCAGCACCCAGTGGGATGACAGGATTCAGAGTCATTCTCCTCTCCAGTACTTTTGTCTTTCCCATGGGACTATGTCCAGCATAGAGTTTCTGTCATTGACAAGGAAATCAGCCCGTCTCACTGCGAACAAAACCTGACACGTTCTATTTGATCTAGTTTGCTAGCTCGAAGTTTAGGTATGATTAGGGCTCAACCATAGTTTCTTGAACATGTTTAGAACCTTGTTTTAGAATTGAAAACATTTGTGTGTAAGTTGACATTTAAGATTTTTAAAGTTTTATTTAAAGTTTTGTCTCCCCTCTTAATTTACAGTGGTATCTTGGTACAGTAGTGTGAAACAGGACCAGTGCTTTATCCGTTGCCCTACCTGGTTCCCTCTGCACCATCTAGTGGCACCTGGTGTAATGGGTTCTTAAAGCATAGACTGAGAATAAAGCTAATAAGTAAAAACTCCCATGATTTTCCTAGGCATGATCCTATTTATTTTGCCCAAAGGATAGCCTTGACACCAAAGCATAGAAAAAAGTACCATCAAAAATAATATAATGGCTTAAAGGGGAAGGAAAGACATTGAATTTGATGTGGATTCTTAGTACATTACTGAAACTAATTGATTTCGATTGGAAGCAACTGATATTTCAAACTGTGAGCTAAAATTTTGAGGATGTTATATGGACTGTATTGGAAGTGACCAAAAGGTTAACTCATGATTTATGGCTCCATAAACATCTTCCTTACAAAGTTTATGAGTTAATGCCTGCATATTATCCTGACTGGTCACTGGCAAAGCATGAAACTGATAATATTCTAGGTCACTGGGTATGAAAGTTTTTGTTCTATTTGGCTAGGAGAAAAGAACCTCCCACTGTATCCAGCATGCATGCATGTATGATCAAGTACACACACACACATAATTGCAAAATTATGCCAGATTTGGGAATCCCTTAGTTATTTCTTCTTTATTCTAGGTGGTCTGTATTCCACACTTATTTTTTCTTTATTCTATATGGTCTGTCCAATGACAAAATCACTTTTCTTTCTCCTTGCCTTTGATGAAATCTCAACTAAATGATTAGCCAATCAATTGACAAGCATTTATTAAACACCTGCAATATGGCAGGAATGGTGCTAAGTGCTAGAAATACAAAGAAAGGGAAAAGACAAACACAGTCCAGTGGGGGAGACAATATGCAAACAACTATGGACAAACAAGATAAAATCAGGATAAATAAAAACAAATCAATAGAGTGAAGCACCAGCACTGAGTGGTACTAGTTTCTTACAGAACATGAGATTTTGGCTTGGGAAACTAGGAGGTAGGGAAGAAGAGAGAGAGATTTCAACTCATGAATGATAACCAGTAAAAATACTCAGAGATATGAAGTGTAGTGTCTTTTGCAAGGAACAGCAAGAAAGCCAGTTCACTGGATCAGAGTGTGGGTGTGTGTGTGTGTGGGGGGGGTTTAGGGTGGGGGAATAGGAATTAAGAAAGACCATAACAGCCAAACTGAGGATTTCATATGTGATTCTAGAGGCAATAGGGAACCACTGGAGTCAATTGAATAGGGGAGTGATATGGTCATATCTGCACATTAGGAAGATCAATTTGGTAACTATGTGGAGGATGCACTTGAATGGAAATAGATTTGAGTTAGGGAGATGGAGACCAACCAACAAGATACTGCAATAGTCAAAGCATGAGGTGATATGTGCCATGCTTCCACAGAGTGGTGTCAGAGGAGAAATAGGAGTATATAAGAGAAATATTGAGAAGGTAGCATCAACGGGAATTGTTGCCAACTGATTGTATATGAGAGTGAGGAGTTACAGACGACACCTAGACTGTGACTGGAAGGAGGATGGTACTTTCCATAATAACAGAGAAGTCAGCAAGAGAGAGGGTTGGAGATGGGTTTACGATGTCTTTGAGATATCCAGTTTGAGATATCCAATAGGGAGTTGGAAATGAAAGCATAAAGGTCAGAAAACAGATTAGCACTGGCAAATCTGAGAATTATCTGTATGGAGATAACAGTTGAATCAGTGGGATCTGAGAAGATCACCAGGTGAAATAGTATAAAGGGCCAAGAAGGAGCTATCCAGCACAGAGCTTTGAGCACAACTGTTGTGATTGGATATGTCCTGGATGAAGATCTGGCAAAACAGAATGAGAAAAAATGGTTAGACAGACTGGAGAGCCAGAAGAGAGCAGTGGAATGAAAACCTAGAGAGAAGAAGAGTATAAAGAAAAATGGGTGATCAACAGGATCAATACCAACAGAGAGGTCAAAAAGGATAGAAATTGAGAACAGGACATTTGATTTGGTAATTAAGAGATAATTGGTAACTTTGGAAATAATAGTTTCAGACAAATGATAATGTTAAGAAAAGAGTGCGAGGAAAAGAAGTGGATCAATTGTAGGCAGTCTTCTTAAGTTCAGTCAGAAAAGGGAGAAGAGATACAAAATAAGAGCTAGCAGACATAGAGCAGGTGATGGATGTATCAAGTGCTATGATGAATAATATTTAAAGGAAAATCAATTTTTTAAACTTACACTCATTAAAGAAATTCAAGCATAAACATTATATGGCAATGTAACCAATGTAATCCAATATTGTCAAGTATATAATTCCATAGGAAATCTGGAAGTAAATAAATAAGTTTAACATGTTGAAAATGGTAAAGTTCTTGTGTCTGTAGTTGGAAAAAGGCAACTGTATTTTAATGATTATTATTAGGAATATAACAAAAATGAACAGAAGTAGCATAAATATCCTATGAAAGAACACAGCATAAGGATGGGGTTGAGATGGTTTGAACATTATTTTTCCAAAACCTCAAAGTCATGGCTGTAAGAAGAGAATAGCATCATTTTGATGACATGATAGTACAGCAAAGAAAATGTTTAATGAAAATGATTACTTAATTGAAGAAAAAAGGAGACTTTTTGGCCTTTGCATTAATAATTAGTTGCAAGAATCAGCCACTTGCATTCTTCAAGAACCATTTTCCAGTTTACTTTTATGGAAGAAAAGCAACTGACAATATAAAATAAAGCAAAGAATTCATTTGAGGAATATATCTTGAGATCAACACAGAGTCAGCTCAATATTCCTATTCACATAAGGCACAGTACGACAAGAGGTCTTAACAGTGACCCTGCATCCCCAAGAAAAAAAGTTAAATTATGATTTGTCTATGATGCTTATAACTTACCAAGTCAGAGAAGCGTTGTGATATATTTGTCAAAATAAGAGCCAAACAAAATTTCAGTGTATAATGGATTAGCCTATAGTTATCCACTTCAGGGTATGCAGCTCCTATGTGAACAGAGGTTTATTGCATAAGCATTAATGCTACAAGAATCTAGCTCCAGGATATCCATGTGATTCAACAGGGATAGCTGCCTGTTAATAATATCTAGAACTTTGTTCGTAGAAATACAAGTCCCTTCAAGAAAACTGGAGGTTCTACTACCATTTATCATTTTATGGAACTATTTTTAAACTCTTAAGTTATATTTAATTCTAATGCTATCCTGCCATAAAAGCTTTAATACTTCATTTTTAAGCATCTTAAGGGGTTGGTGTGCCCTATATAAGTGAATTTTCTAGACAGCTAAAGTTTAACTTTTTAAGTACTTAAGTTTTTTGGGGGAAGTGTTTTCTACTTCTAGGTTATGAGGGAAGGACTTAAACCGAATAAAATGAAGAAGAAATAATGAAGATATTTAGGAGAGATTTGGATGAGGGTATAATGCAATATGTAGATTGAATTTAGGTAGGAGAAATTTGGGAAAAATGAAAAACAATAAGGAAAACAATCGCCAACCTTGAAATCTCCTCTATTTCTTGTTTCCATATGAAAACATTGCAGGGGAAGGAGAATAAGCTTGGGCTGAACAAAAGAGAAAAGAAATGAAAATGATTTTCAGTGGTTTGGGCTTCTGAATAGCTGAAAATTTGAAACTGAGGAAGGATAAATATTCTTAACTTGAGGGTAAATAGGGAGCAACTTGCACTAAGGGAAGAAAGACTAAATACGAGAAAAGAAATGGATTAATGAGTAAGGAACTGTAGGGAAAAATTCAAGGAAAAAATAGATGGTGGAAAAAAAAGTAAAAAGAAGCAAGTAAAATAAATGAGCATATAAACAAAATTAGTAGGTTAATGAGAGAAAAGAAAGTAGGGCTTGGCCATTAGTTGACAAAAAAAAAAATAAAAGGAATTGTCTAAAGCTTTCAAGTTGATGAGAATGGTGAAAAATTGTATAGTTCTTAATAAATTGCATAGAAGACCTATGTAAAGAAGGACTAGTGGTCCAGAAAACTGGGATGAGAATCTCAACCAGCATGAAGAGTAGTAGAAATTTTGCCATGATTTTCACTGTCTGTGCTATTTGAATTTTTGCTCCAGTCAAGTGTTTGCTCTCTAGTTTAATGATGAAGTGGACTGAGTGTTGTAATTGGAGTTAGGAAGACCTGAATTCAAATCTGACGCTAGAACCTTAGCATTGTGACCATGGGCATGTCACTTAACTTCCGTGTATACTAGTTTCATCATTTGTAAAATGGAACTAGTAATAGTACTTATCTTCCAGGGTTGTTGTGAAGATAAAAATGAAAGAACATTTGTGTAACTCTTTGCAAACCTTAAAGTGCTTTGTAAATGTTAGATAGTATTATGTCTGAAATGCAGAATCTCCCTTCTAAAAGACTAGGTTATTGATTACCTCTCCAAAATTCAATTTAATGGGAAAGATGCTATTTAATATTATTTAATAAAAAATCCTAATCTGATTGCTCATTTTGGTGTGGAAGCATCTCTAGATTCTAGGCAGTTATGAAGACAGAGAGCAAAATCTTGTAAATCTTCAGTAATTGGAAAGGCTTAATTAAAAAAAAAAAAGTAATGTTCCCTTCCCATCAAGGTTTCCATCATTTCCACCCCTTTTAATGCCTCTTCATTAGTGCAAATCAGATCCTGAACTGGGTTTTTACTTGTTGGTTAATACATTTTTAAATACTGTGTTTGAGGTAAGTCTAGAACTTTTTAGCTGTTACTTTGTTGGATAATTTTGTAAAAGGACAGAAATTCTGTTGGTGTTTAAATCACTGAAATACCCCTTCATATTCATATCTTGTCTCGGGGGCAGGTTTGTGAGATCCTGTTATTTCTTCTTTCTTCTTGGAGATATGTATGACACTGCAAAGGCAAAATCATTTCTCATTCTCCATTCTTTGATCTTTGTTTGAATACTCTTCCCTATGCTTTTTCCTCTGTTTTCTGGATTTTCTAACAGAACATCTTTTGCTAAAATATAATAAAATTCTACTTCACTCTTACTTATTCAATTTCTTTTGAATATGCTATGTGTAGTGCCAACATAATATTCACAGCACCAATAGTGACAATGAATAAGCCAGCACAGTTCTGAATCACAAAATATAACAGACTCTTCATATAGAAGACAGGAGCAAAATATTTATTCAGACACCAGAAAACCAAATCCCAACACCAGAAAGTCAAATCCATCATAGCAACAAAGAATACATCATAATACACCATAACACACACCATTCTTTAGCCTTTCCACAAACAAACACTCACAAGCCTAGCTGTATGCTTGCCTGCATCCTCTTTCTCCCACAGTGCTAACTGCTCTGACTCCCAGTTTCCTATGGGCTGTGCTCCACCCTTTAGCAAACTGTTCCCACCACAGGCCCCATGTGATTACATTTAGCCTATTAAGGGGCAGGGAAGATCTTTAAATTACCATTACCATTACAGTATGTTAGTCCATAGCCATATTCACTCATGGGTTTCATAATAATGACCTTAATGATCAGGTTACATTATGTCCTTTGAATATTAACTGTAGTTTATCTTACTTGTTGCCTGAAATTTTGGCATCTTCCTGCTCTACTGCAATGTTCTACCACCAGTCTAGTAGTTGAGTGCCAGTCCTAGAGCCCTACACTACCTGAATAATAAGATTCACTATATGTAGCCAGAATTAAACCATCATCCTGCACTATGTCCATCTTCCTGTCATGTCACCATGTATTTGTCTTTTTCCACTCCTCTCCCACCTCCTTTTCTAACCCTTGCTCTCAATAAGTAATAAAATCAATACTTTGTTTATATAAAATGAGTCAATCAAATACTTTATGATCCTTCTCACAAACTCCATGACTCCCTGTAATGGAAATGGGAATTTGGAGATGTTCCCTGCCTCTTAATAGCCCTAGGGGGAGAGGGGAGTGATTTTAAGACCTTCCCTGCTTTGAAGATAAATTCTGCCCCCTAATAGGCTTAATTCAATCACGTGGAGCCTGTGGTGGGAAGAGTGTGATGAAAGGTAGAGGAGACCCAAAGGAAGCTGGGAGTCAGAGCTAGAGAGAGACAGTGGGAGACAGAGGGTCTCAGGTAAGGAGACTGAGAGGTTCATGAGTAAATATTATCTTATGTTGGTTAGTGGGAAGGCTAAAGGATGGCATGACTCTGCTACATTGTGGCACATTAAGTTTTTATGTTGCTTTGATGGATTCAGTTTCCTGGTGTTGGGATTTGGTTTTCTGGTGTCTAAATAAATGCTTTGGTTCTGTCCTCTATATGGAGAGTTTGTTATATTTTGCGATCAAGCATCGTGCGATATTTATGGTCATGGTCTTCATTGTGATCATGGGCACTGAAAATATTGCACTGACTCTACCCTTCCCAGATCAAAATGTATGTTCATGTCCCTCCATATATATATATAGATAGATAGATAGATAG
>CM053582.1:181905328-181962260 GCA_028627135.1 Pseudochirops cupreus | reverse complement strand
TTTTGGGACTCAGTTTTCTGGTATTTAAATGAATGCACTATCTATATTTCTTATGTAGAGAGCCTGTTCCATTTTGTGATTAATAACTATATCAGCATATTTATAGTTACTGTAGGCATTGTGAATACTGCATTGCTGATACACCCTGTCACTGATGTAACAGGAAGGGTCTGAATAGGGAGGAGGAATACTGTATATAAAGAATAACACTGGCTGGGAGAGTCAGAATTTCTTGGGATAAGCTATGTGGAGGCAGAAGCAGCTACTGCTGGGGAGGCTAAAGAGGAAAGGCCTAGCCTAGCGAGAATTATTTTGATTTTGGGAACCTGGGTGAATTTTTGATTCTGGGAACCAGCTGGAGCTTCTGATGGGGAGCTACCAGCTTCTCCTGGGACTGCCAAAGACTTCCAAGGACTAGCTGGAGCTGCAGAAGATTGAAGAAGCATGACTGTGATGCTGGTACTTTTCATGAACCTGTTTGTGGCTTTGTTAAGCCTTGACTTCCAGGGAACAGGGAATGTGAACGATTTAAGGTGGACTGGATGCTGTGAGCTTTAGTGTGGTATAGGAGCTGCTGGACAAGGAAGTGGGAGCTGTCTGCCATTGAACCCAGGTGACAGTGTGATGAATCCAGGTAGGAGCTGGGACCATGGAAGGGGTTGCAGGGAATCTGAGAGCCTATGCTGAGTCAAGATGAAAAAACCTCTCCATGAATACTGAGTAGTGACTGACCCTGATGGGAGGTTTTGCTTTGGGACTCAGTATGGGAAGAATTGTGTGATTTGGCCAGATGAGACTCTGGGCAGCCATTTAGCCTCCTCCCTCACCCCACAGCTTTGAAAACCCAGATGCTGGTGCTTCCCTGTCTGGTAACTAACTAGGTATGGATGTAATGGTCAGACAGCTGGAAGCCCTGTCTGCTGAATTGCTTTATTTTCTGTTGAATAGTGACTGATGGAATTATAATTGATTTGTGATTGTACTTTGTGATTGAATTAAAGACTCTGTGAATGAGTAAATGAATGTACTACCCAGGGGTGGAGTACTTTGACTTTTGTATTTTGTGACCCTTAAGGAGACAAACTTTCTTAAGGATGATTGAATGATTGATTGAACTACTAAGTGATTGATTGACTAAATGATTTACTTTGTTCAAAACTATGTGACCACTGTGTTGAAAACTATGTGGCCACCTTAGTGATAAATTGTTGTGAATGCTGTATTTTGATTTTATGTGATTAGTCGTAACATTGTGAATGCTGTACCTTGATTTTCTGTGAATGTTTTACTCTGATTTGTTATTGAATAGAGTGTTCACTATACTATGTAATCAGAATCTTGAAAGCTGTTCACAGTAGCATTTTTCTGGAAAGCTGCTCATGCTTGGCTTTACAGGACCGCTGCTATGAATAATTTTAACAGTCTAATCACATAGTATAATGAACTCTTTATTCAGAACTAAACATTATTCAATAAAGTATAGCATAACATTAATAACAACATCCTTAAGCAAAACATAATTTTGTACACATACACACACAAATAATGAAATAATACCCAGTATGCCATATGGAACATAGCATATATAATTACATTCAGTAGCATTCCCCAAAATACTTGTTTATACCATTGGGGGATCCAGGTTAGGGTCTTCCCTAGCACAACACATCCTTAAAGGATAGCAGAAAATACCACACCATTCACCCCTCTGTCACTGTAAGAACAATATCCTTTATCAAAACCAATTTGTAAAGCCAAGCACAAGAAGCTCTCCTAAGGACTGCTGCTGTGAATAGCTTTAAGTTTCTGATCATAGTATAGTGAACTCTCTATTTTATTCAGCAATAAACTAAAGCAAAACATTCACAGAAACCAAAGTACAACATTCACAATGACATAACATTAACAACTTATTACCAAAGTGGTCACATATTCTTAAACAATAGATATCATTCAGTAAGTCACAATCTGAATCAATCAATAGAAAGTACTCATCTAAAGTCTTCTTTCATCTTGATTGGAGACTGGCTTCCTTAACTCAATCATCCTAAAGGATCAATCATCCTTAAGGAGTATAAAGTACAAAGTTTTCCTACCCCTAGATCACAGGAAATAATGATCTTGTCAGTCAGCACTAAGTACCCAAGGAAGGGTCCTTTCATCTTGACTCAAGGCTGACTCCCAAACTCTGGATTTTCTTTCATGCTTCCAGTTCTTGCCTGAATTCACCCAACCATCACTTAGATTCACAGGTAGGTAGCTCCCAACTTCTGGTCCAGTTCCTGGTCCAATTCCTGGTCCAGCTACACACATCAAGCTTAGCAGAGCCACAACAACATTCATGCACACTGCCTGCACCATCATCAATTCACTTTCTGCTGTGAAATCAACACAGATCCACAAACAGGATCTCTGTCTGAGAAAACAACCCAAATCATCAGTAAAGTCCCAGGATCTCTGAAAACATCTGCCAAACCCTCCTTCAGGACTTCTATAAACAGACATCAAGAAAGTCCCCTTTCAAGGCTTTTGAAGTGGTAGTAAGGGCCCAGGACTTCTGTAACTGTAGCAACATCCTTTATCAGACAAGTCTGACAAAGTAACATCTAACATCAACACAGATAGACAAAGTGCTGGCACCACAGCCATCCTTCTTCCCAGTTCTGCATGGTCCAAGCTTGTGCTCCTGCTTTTATATGGCAAGTTCCTCTCACTGTGGGTTTCACAGGTTTTGTGAGGTTCAAAGACACTTGAGGAAGTGAAACAAGGAGCTCAGTACTCTTTTGCTTGCCATTACACAAGTATCTGAGTAAAGTCCTCTTAACTTGAGGTTGACTTCCAAGTTCTATGGTTCTTCTTGGGCTTGACCTCTCCCAACTCTAGCATGGATTCACATGTAGGCAACTTTCCACTCCTACTACATGTCTCAACTCATGGGAACTGCTCCACTCCAAGCTCTCCTTGCCTGACAGCAGGCTACAGGGGCTCTTGCCCACAGCTTCTGCATCTGGGAAGACAAACCTTAATAGTGCAACAACAGTACTGACACACAACACTACCATCATCATCTCTATTCACCTCCTAAGTCCAGAAGCTCTGTAATAGCATCTCTATTCACTTTAACAACTCTCAAAAAGGGCTTAAATTAAGCCTGCCTCCCATGGGTAGGTCTCTACCCCATAACTCTATTCTCTTTCAAAGTTCAGAAGTTCCCTCAGCAAGTCTCCATCATCAGGGGTCTCCTCCCATCTCTCAGAGGCCTCTTATCTCTGACCACTCAGGCTGCTTCTCTCTCTGAGCGCTGTGTCGCTCTCTCATCTCTGGCTCCCTTAATGTCTGCTTTCTCAACACCAGCTCTCTTTATATACAGTTCTACTCAGCATCTGATTGGCTAGAGGTCCCTTGCAGATGACTGGTTTGCTCAGTGCAGAGACATGTAAGACTGAGAATGGGAAACTGAATAACACACATAGAAAAACAACAACAAAAAAATCCCACTTTGCTTGCCATTACAGTTATCCATTTTCTTTCCATATGAAAGCAGATTATAATGTTAAAGCTGCGTAATCTAACTACCTACCATGAACCCAGTTTGTATGGTTAGCTCCAGACTTAAGAATGCAATTTTCAAAGCAGTTCCCAGACCACACCTACTTTTCTTTTTCTAATTTTTTTAATTTTTAACATCTGTATTCAAAAATTTGAGTTCCAAATTCTAGCCCTCTCCCTCTCTGCCCTCGTCTCTTCCCTTGACACAGTAAGTAATGAGATACCGGCTATTCATGCACAATTATGTAGAATATTGCCATATTAGTAATTTTGTACTATAACATTAAAATAAAAGAAAAAAATGAAAGAAGGAAAGTGAAAATAATCATGCTTCAGTGTGTATGCAATCAATATCAGTTCTTTCTCTGGAAGCAGATAGTATGCTTAACCTCCAATCCTTCGGAATTTTCTCAGATCATTGTATCTCTGAGAATAGCTAAGTTATTCACAGTACTTCATTGAACGTTATTGCTGTTACTATGTACACCACTGTCTTGGTTCTATTCACTTTGCATCATGTCATAAAAGTCTTTCCAGGTTTTTCTGAAATCATTGTCCTTGTCATTTCTTATAGCAAAATAATATTCCATTACAATCATATACCACAACTTGTTTAACCATTCTTTGATTTCCAATTCTTAGCCATCAAAAAAAAAGAGTTGCTTTAAATATTTTTCTACAAATAAGTCCTTTTCTCGTTTTATGGATGTCTTTGGGATATTGGTGGTCCTGCTGTATCAAAAGGATTTTTTTTTTTATAGCCCTTTGGGCATAGTTCCGAATTGCTCTCCAGAATAGTTGGATCAGTTTAAAACTCCACCAACAGTGCATTAGTGTTCCAGTTTTCCCACACCCTGTCCAAATCCAACATTTATCTTCTTTGTCTTATTAGATATTCTGATAGGTATGAGGTGATAACTCAGAGTTATTTTAATTTGTATTTCTCATATCAATAGTGATTTTGAGCATTTTATATGACTATAGATAACTTTGATTTCTTTGTCTGAAAATGCCTGTTCATATCCTTTCACCATTTATCAGTTGGGGAATGACTTCTACTTTTATAATTCTGACTCAGTTCTCTGTGTATTTGAGAAATAAGGCCTTTATTAGAGATACTTCTTCCAAAATTTCTCCCTAGTTTTCTGTTTTACTTATAATTTTTGCTGCATTGGTTTTGTTTGTACAAAAGCTTAATTTCATAGCATTAAAATTATGTATTTTATATTTTTTTCATGCTCTCCGTATCTTCTTTGGACCTAAATTATTCCCTTATCCATAAATCTGACGGATAAACTATTTCATGCTCTCTTAATTTTCTTATGGCATATAATCCTTTGTGTTAAATTGTGTACCCATTTTGACCTTATGTTGTGACCTTGGTATATGGTGTGAGATGTTGGTTTATGCCTAGTTTCTGCCATACTGTTTTCCAGTTTTCCTAGCAATTTTTGTCAAATAATGAATTTTTGTTCCAAAAGCTTGGATCTTTGGGTACATATCATATGATATGCTAGACTAATATGATCATTTACTATAATGTAATTTGTACCTAATCTATGCCTCTTCTCCACTACTGTGTTTCTTAGCCAGTACCAGATTGTTTTGATAATTACTGCCTTATAATACAATTTGATATCTGGTACTGCTAGGCCAACCTTCTTTCACATTTTCCCCTTTGATTCCCTTGATATGCTTGTTCTTTTAGATGAATTGTGCTATTTTCTCCAGTTCTATAAAATAATTTTTGATAGTTTGATATGGCACTGAATAAATAGATTAACTGAGGTAGGATTGTAATTTTATTATATTGGCTTGGCCTACCCATGAGCAATTAATATTTTTCCAATTGTTTACATCTGACTTTATTTGTGTGAAAAGTTTGTTATACTTGTGTTCATATAGTTCCTGGGTTTGTCTTGGCAGGTAGACTACCAAGTATTTTATATTGTCTGTAGTTATTTTAAATGGAATTTTTTTCTATCTCTTGCTTCTGGGCTTTATTGGTAATAGATAGAAATGCTCTTGATTTATGTGGGTTTATTTTGTATCCTACAATTTTGCTAAATTTGATAATAATTTCAAGTAGTTTTTTTCATTTATTCTCTAGACTTTTCCAAGTATAACATCATATCATCTTCAAAGAGTGATAATGTGGTTTCCTTATTACCTGTTCTAATTCTTATAATTTCTTTTTCTCCTCTTATTCCTATAGCTAATATTTTTAGTACAATATTAAATAATAGAGGTGATAATAGGCATCATTACTTCACTACTGATTGTATTGAGAAGGCTTCTAGCTTATCCTGAGTACAGGTAATGCTTGCTGATGGTTTCAGATAAATATTACTTATCATTTTACCACTATTGTGGCCTTGGGAAAGTCCCTTCTCTGCCTTTCAATTGCCTCACATCTATGAGATGATTGGGGGTTGGATTGGAACTGGATGATATCTATGAGCCTCTCCAGGTTTAAAGCTATGCTCCTATGAGCCCAAGGAAACCCATGATCAATATGCTTATGGAAGCAAAGGTAGGCTATCCAATACAGTGATTTCTCCAATATTCTGGGTAGCATGAAAAGGTTATCTCTTTCCCAGAAGATCTGAGCCTGTCATGCCCTTCAGATGAAATGAAGATAAATTTGTTGTGAGTGTTCCTTTCCTAACTTGGAAAGTGTCAAACTCTATTTTTTTTATAATGTTGAAATGGAAAGGATGTTTAATGATTGATGCCCCTCCCTCCAACATGCAATTTATCTTCAACTAGTTTTTCCTAACATCCTCTGATATCTCCTACATATGTCTTAGCATGCCATTTAGGCCAGTCTATTTGTTGTAAATAAACTTTCCTCATTATTTTCTTAGATTCCTAAGAGCATAGATCTGGTATTAAACCTTTTAGATGATCTAGTCTAGCCAGCCCAGATTTTAAAGAAAAGAGAATTGAATCTCCATGAGTTCAAATAGAAAATTGCAGGGTTGGGATGGCTAGGTGGCACAGTGAATAGAGCACCAGCCCTGGAGTCAAGAGGACCTGAGTTCAAATCTGGCATCAGACATTTAAACACGTACTAACCATGTGACCTTAGACAAGTCACTTAAAGCCAATTTCCTTGCCTTTCCCCCTCAAAAAAACAAAAAGAAAACAGCAGAGCTAGGATTCTGGAACTGTCCCATATCCACTCTTTATTATTCATGTAGTCTTTCCAGAGAGTCTTAATTTACACATAATCATTTTATTCATTAACTGATTATTTATTCAGTACCCACCATATACAATGAACTGTAATAGTGTACTCACCCTTAAATTTTGATAACAATTATTGTTGAACCTGTAGATCTTTTCTTTAACCCTAAATTCTATGTTAAATTTTATTTTTTTTCCATTTATGCATGCCAAATCCCCACAACTTGAGCATAAGCTCCTCCCCTTCTGGGACCATTTCATACTTAATACACACACACACACACACACACACACACACACATATATACATGCATACATATACTGAGTGAGGTCTAGCAGTTCCTTGAACTGTGGATAACAACAGTTGTCTTTATGGCTCTGGAAAAGTGAATGAAAAGGAAAGAAGAGGAGTTTTAAGTTGTATTCTTAACAACCCTCCCACTTAAAGGAGAGTATTCATATATGAACAAATAAGTCCTACAGGTGAGCTTTTACTTATACTAGATAGATATAGAAGGTTATTTCTTTAATAAAACTTAAAAATCACAATTTGAAGGAAAGTTTTGCCTTTCAGCTCTATCTAGGTAAGCAATAAATTTCAGTACTTTTCAATGCATTTGGTTTCAAAATTATTTAAGAAAAATCAACCATGAAAAAGGCTTATTAAATTTCCATTTTTTTCAAAGTCACTCTTGAGTCCTTCAACTAAACTAACATTTCTAATGAGGTCATGCTTTGCAAAATATTTAACTATGTGCTCAAGCTCGATCTCATGGCACATAATTTTAATCCATTTGACAGCTTCGGACAAATTATGTGATGCTGTCATCTGTGTCCACTCTGACAAGCATATTCCTGCTTAGTTGTTTTATGTACAATGATTTGAATGAATGGGTAATGCTTTGTTCCAAAGGCCAATGGCAAACTATTTGCTGTTATGGTAGAAAGTCTAATTCTGTGTTAGATAACATCACACTAGACAAATGCTATAGGGAATTTGTAGCAAATGAATAATGCTTTAATTTGTTTGCCATTTTTGGTTAAGCTTCTTTTCTTCTTGGCTTGGGTCACTGATTAAATTCAATCTAATTCAATTGAACAAATATTTATTAAGTGCATACTATGCAAGAAACACTCTACTGGGGATAAAAAAGAAGAATGAATAAATTTTTGTAACATAATACAGTTCCTGCCCTGAAAGACCTTACTTGAAGTCTTGAAAAAATAATTAAAGGGGCTTTAAACTGAAAAGCATGAAGTAGGGGGAAGAAAACTGCCTATATATACATATATCATAACTATGGACTACAGAGAATAGAAATGGAGATATCGACAAATTCACAGGAGAAAATCTCTAAGGAAAAAAAAAACAGGAATACCATCAATGGTCTTAGGTATCTAGATACATATGCACAAAGTTTAGAACATAAGCAAAGTGAACTAGAGATCTTAACGAAAGGAGATATATTTAAGTTCCCAGGGACTTGGTTGTTGAGGCCTATTACTGGCATATGGCTTTGGAAAGGTATACTTTTCTCAAAATAATATAGTAGATGGAGATGTGAAATTTCATTGCTTTTTAAGAAGGTATGCTCATCAGAGAAAATTCCAAAGTCTCCAAAATACAATTGGAAGGAACCTCAGAGGTCAATTGGTCCAACTCATACCCGAATAGGATTCTTCTCTACAACATTCTCAACAAGTAAGTATCCAGCTTTTGTTTGAAGATGTAGTGAGGTGATAAAGCATACTGTCTTCCATTACATTTTTGGATAACTATAATAGGTAGTTTCTTCTTCTTCTTCTTCTTCTTCTTCTTCTTCTTCTTCTCTTTGTCCTTCTCTTCCTCCTCCATTTCCTTCTTCTCTATCTCCTCCTCCTCCTCCTCTTTCTTCCTCTTTATAGAATATACTCATTTTTTCCCCTTTTTGGGAAAAACAAGATAAGTCCAAACCTTCTTATACATCATTGTACTTTGGATACTTGCAGATAACTATGTTATGACACCTTAGAATCCTCATAGCTAAACCAAACACTCCTAGTACTGTCAATTAGTCTTCATATGGAAGAAATAGAACCCTAAGGCATACACACATAAATACTGTAAGAAAAGGATGATGATTTGTGGAAACTTTTTTTAAGAGAGGAAGGAAATAAGCATTTATTTAACACCCACTATAAATGTGAGACAGGGTAAAGGACTTCATGAATATTATTACTTTCCATCTGAAACTTTGCTTGGTTTGAACTCTATGGAATAAGATTCCCCTATGGCCAATCATCTATTCTTCTCTTTCCAGCTTCATTTTCCGAATTGTCTTTCCCCATTAAATTGTAACCTACTTGAGGGCAGGGACTGTCTTTTCTTTTATTTGTATCTTAGCACAGCATCTGGAAGATAATAGGTGCTTAATAAATATTTATTGAATTTAAAAGTATCTCATTTGATTTTCATAACCACCCTAGGTAGTTAAGAACAAGGAGATAGCATTTTCACAAAAATCTGTGTAAGAGAGAATGCCTAAGTGTATCAGGTAATTGATAGTATGCAACGCTGTAGAGAAGGTAAGAAGGATAAAGACTGAGCAAAGGTCATCAGATTTAGCAATTTATGCATTACTGTTAACCTTGGAGGAAACATTATCAATTAAATGATGAGATTTGAAGCCAATGTGCAGAGTCATTCTTTACCTGCTTTGCTTCTAATTTCAGTATAAGAAGCTAGATTTTTAAAAATCTAATTTGATTCATGAGCTTACTTTGTTTCCACATATATCTCTTTAGAGAGCTACTATTTTGATCCTTAATGGAATTTTTCTTTTTTGTTCCTTGAGAATCTCATTCTTGAGCATTCCACTTCCCTCCTAGACTGATTTCCTATGTAGAGTTTTAGTTCATTGGTTCCTAACTTTTTTCTTCTACATACTTTGTAATTTTTTTTTTCTGAACCAGTGGCAACTATCACACTTTCCTATATTTTCTCTGTCTCTATCCTGTCAAGATCCATCTTGTTTGACACATTTCTCCTCATAGTTGAGAATCCCCTGAAATGAAATGTCTGCCTTTTGATTTCTTATAAAAGACAATGTATTTGTATTTGAATGTATTTGAATGAAAAGACAATGTATTTGAAAGATGTATTTATTAAGGTAGATTGAGAAATAATTAGCTGATTTACTTTTGGCAAGGAGTAAGATCTAAGTAATCTCTGGATAACTGAAGTATCAAATCATTATTATATATTACCGCTGTGCTGGTCTTGCAAATGGTTTCCAGGACTTCTCAAATATTTATTTCTTCTTTCTGTCCTGGTGACTTGCAGCATATTCAGAATAATTTTGAAAATGTTCCCGCTTTTGCCTCTATTAACATATTTTACCCCTTTGGTTCTTAGACTTCTACATATGAGCATGTTATATTATACATCATGTACTCCTACTCGCCATCCCTCTCCTACTCTGACATGTTTCTTTTGAACAAGGTATAACACCCAAAGCCATATTCCAGGCATGAATTTCCCCTCACCAAGTTTCACTGAGGTATATGAGATCAATTTTTTCTCCTTGCCTTGGACCTTTTAGGTCATCTTGCCTATATTTCATGCATTTGTGTATGAATCTTTGAAAGCATGATGAGTTTTACTGCACTTTTTTCTTTTCTTGCATATACATATGTAAACATATGTACATACACAAATATATACATATACATACATACATAGATATAGATATAGTCTGTGAACTTCTGGGAATGGCTCTTGCTATTCTTCCTATATTGTAACCACTGCGTTGTATCTATCTTGGCATTCATAGGCAGATTTTGCTTTACTCTTGCTTGACAGTTTAAAGCCCTTTTGATTGCATTTGAAAATCAATCTGCAAATGGATACTTAGCCCTTTTCAAGTATACTCTATTGTTATTCATGTGTTTATCATGACCCTCATGCTTCAGGAATGGGTTAAACCTTTAAGTTCCCTTTTAACTCTCAGATCTTCTACTTTTAATGGGGGGAGGGGAGGAAGATAGATATAACACACACATCAAAATAATAATTGCTTGTATTTTGGTTGATTTTTTTTTATCAGTGAAAAAGTACCTTTATGAAATTCACTTTCTTGCCCCAAACTTTGTGGTTTTTATTAGCAATTTAGATTTTCTTTTTTTCCCAGAATTTATTTACTTATTTTTAGTTTGCAACATTCATTTTCACAAGATTTTCAGTTCCAAGTTCTCTCTCCATCTCTCTCCTACCCCCAACCCAAAAGTGGCAAGCATACTGATTACCCCTTCCCACAGTATGTCCTCTCTTATACCCCCCATCCCTCCCCTTACTGCATTCCCCCTTACTTCAGTGTAGGGCAAAATGGATTTCTTTACCCCACTGACTGTATATCTTGTTTCCCAGTTGCATGTAACAACAAATTTGTTTTTAAAACTTTGAGTTCCAAATTCTCTCCCTTCTTCTCTTCTCACCCACCTCCCACTGGGAAGACAAGCAATTCAATATAGGTTATACATATGTAGTTATGCAAAACATTTCCATAGTAGTCATATTGTGAGAGACTAATTCTATTTCCCTCTATCCTATTCCACCCCCCACTTATTCTATTTTCTACTTTGATCCTTTCCCTTTGCAAAAATGTTTGCTTCTAACAACACTCTCCCCCAATCTGCCCACCCTTTTATCATCCCCCTTCTTTTCCCCTTTCTCCCTACTTTCTTGTAGGATAAGATACCCAATTGAGTGTCTATGTTATTTCTTCCTTAAGCCAAATCCAGTGAGAGTAAGGTTGACTCATTTCCTTTCACCTCCTTGCTCTTCCCCTCCATTGTAACTGCTTTCTCTTCCCTCTTTTATGTGAGATAATTTACCCTATTCTATTTCTCCCTTTCTCCTTCTCTCACCCAGGTCCAACAGAGTTCCCCACTGACCTTTTACTTTCTTTTTTGACATTTTTGGGATGAGAAGTCTGGAAATCATCACAGCTGCCACTGAATCAGAGATCTGCTCTGGCTGGTTTGTGCCACAGTTCTATGCCAGTGTGGCCCACTCTGGACTGTGCTCTGCTCCCAGCCTGGTGCAACAGACCTTTCCTGTTGGCCTGCCAGGCTGCCTTCAGTGGGAGATTTATTACACTCTGTCATTTTGTGGTTCTGTAGCTCTAAAATTTGTTTAGAGTCATTTTTATAGGTGCTGGAGGTAATTGGGGTACAAGCTCAAGTAAATTACTCTGCCATCTTGGCTTTCCTTCCCCCCATATTTAAATTTTCTTCTGGCAGTCTTAGGTGGGACAACACGAATCAAAAGAAATAGCAGCAGTCATTTATTTTTACTACTTTTGAAACTCTGCTCCATTATGTCCTTGATTCATGTGCTAAGAAGAAAACAGACTTCAATTGTTAACATGTGGGACAACAAGCTGCCCAAGTTAAGCTGAGCAGAGTGACAACCCTTCATTATTCTTCTTTCCTCAAATCCTGATCTAGTGATCTTTCACCTGACAGTACCATTAAATCTATTTTATCACTCTTTGGTCTCAATGGATTCCATCCCCAACAGATTTTAGCATAAAATGATAAAGAAATGTTAAGTCTTGTCTGAAAGTCCAATGTATAGTTGTGGAATCTTGTGGGCTCCTTACAGTTGTTTGTCATTAAATGTTTAACAATCATTTCCTTGAAAACAAAGTACACATGACACTCTTGAAGTTTTATCTGTATGATAGATATTTTCTCCATATTTTCTGAATCTAGAAATCACTAAATAATAAATCAAACTGTTAGTTACAGTGTTTACAGATTGCTGAGGTGTAAATACTCATGCTCTCGTGAGTTAGTTCAAGCTCCAGAATACCTCTCATCCTTTGTCACAAAAGGACAAATTAAAGTTGCATGAATGTGCAATTGAAACTGCTGGTTTGGAAGGGGGGAGGGGTGTCAAAGGACTTCAGTTCAAAGAATGGCTCTGCTGCTTGCTGTGACCTCAGGAAAAATATTGAGTCTCTCTGGTCCAAGGTTTCCTCATCTGTGAAATGAGAGGGTTGGACTAGATGATCTCTAAAGTTCCTTCCAATGCCCAATCTATGTGCCTATGGATATTTACTTGAAATGTTAATTAATCTATCTACTAACATTTATTAATCACTGCTCTTTGCTATACTACTTGCAGTGGATACAAATATAAATGGGAGACAGAGTCCACTTTTAAAGAGCTTGCATTATAGAGGGCCTTCATACCTCAGGAATAGGTTGAACCTCTAAGTTCTCTTTTAATTCTCAGGTCTTCTGTGTTTAATGGGGGATAAGGTAGACATAACACACACATAAGGTAATAATCACTTGTATTTTGGTCGATTTTCATCTGTGACATCCCCTCTCCTTTCTCCCAAATTGTGGTCAGGAGAGGCTATAAAAATGTTTAAATTCATGGGGATTGTAAATATTTACAAAAACTTCAGTTCTCAGTGGATAGAACTTGCTCTCTTCAGTCCTTGGAAATATCCACCTTAATGCCATTACCCTTTCAGTTCATTGAAAGAAACATAATGCTTTGTTTCTTGGGTGAATGTTTTGAGGAGTTACAGATCATTGATCTTGAGGGCTCCATAAATTTCTCATGTTCCAGACCATTAGGTAGGACTACTTGCTCCACTTCCTGCAGCATCAGTCAATGAATCAACAAACTTTAATTGAATACGTACAATGTCATGAGCTCTGTGGAGACTCGGAGGAAGCACAGTAACTTCCTTCATCTCAGCTAACATTAAATAAATGAAGACATATTTTTAAAAAGCAAACAGTTTAAATGTGAAGTGTAGTTTAGAATAAGGTAATGACCTCTTTTACCTAGTCAAAAAATCAATCTGGGAGGGGAAGACCTTCAGTTTCATGAAATTAATTCCATGAAGGCCAGAAGTTCATGAAATTAATTTCATGACAGAGTCTATCAGTAGCTATGACTGGCAGTCAAGTCAGTGAATCCTGAAGGCAAGGAAGTGACTTGTCCATCAGCTATAACATACCCAGAGGGACATGTGAACAGATAAGAAATAATGGAAGACATTAAGGTATAAATAAGCAGTTCCGACAGTAAGTACTGTAGCTCTTCTGAGATGAAAGAGACAATTATGAGCTAGAATCATTGGGGAGAACTTTGTGGGGGACGTGGGATTGTATGGAGGCATTTTCTAAATTTAAGGTTTTTTTTTGCTAACTTAAACATCAAATTTAGCTATTACTGTTCTTTTCTGATGACTCAACATAGTGAGAATGCGAACTTGGTTTCCCAGATGATACGACAGTGGAATACAAATTCTGGAAGGACTTAACAAGTTTTCCGGTTGCTATAAGTGTGATCCCCATGATAAACTATGTATGCCAGCTGATGGCCTGTCCAGATAAGCTAGGAGAGGTTTACTACCAAAGGGTGACTACCAGTCAACTTATATTCACTATATACTATTGTGTAGAGCAGTGATTTTCAACTCAAATAAAAACAAGAGTTGCTAACCTATACTCAAAAATCCCTGTGATCCACATGTTGACTTAGTTTTAAAGTGTAATATTATTGATGTTTTATTGTATTTTTATTTATTTTGCTAAATATTTCCTAATTGCATTTCACTGGGACACACTTGAGCATATGGCAGTTGGTATGAGCTGTGTGCTGGACACCTCTGGTATGGAAGAATATTAATTTTCCTCTATATTAGAGAAATCATAGTTTCTCGAGGGATGTATTGAAAATGTCACTTTCCATAGGTCAAAAGGTGAGACTAGTACAAAACAAAACAAAATAAAATGTCAGCCAACCATAGAAATGAAGTCACTCTTTGTATTTTAAACTTTAATTTTGTAGATAAGGGCACTTGACTGAAATGCAAAGAAGAGTTTATGACCAAACAAGAGATAAAGGAGCATGGGAAGTAAAAAGGATCATTGTCTTGATTAGAAGGGCTAAGTCTTTCACAGTTGCTCATCCTTACAATATTGTTATTATTACCTAAAATGTTCTGCTCACTTTATTTTCCATCAGTTCATTAAAGTCATCCAGGTTTTTCTGAAACTATTCTGCTCGTCATTTCTTATAGAACAATAGTATTCCATCACAATTATATATCACAACTTATTTAGTCATTCCTTAACTGATGGACATTCCTTCAGTCTCCTACACATTATGGGCCTCATTATCCTTCATGACATTTACAGGTGTTGGAGACTATAAGATAAAACTTGGAGCACTAACATAATGAAAACACATGTAGGAAACACATACTGAACGGAACCCCCTGGTTCTGAATCCTTTCCTTCCGTTATGGAGTTACCAACAAGTTCACTTCTGGGTATGTTATAGCTGATGGACAAGTCACTTCCTTGCCTTCAGGATTCACTGACTTGACTGCCAGTCATAGCTACTGGTAGACTCTGTCATGAAATTAATTTCATGAACTTCTGGTCTTCATGGAATTAATTTCATGAAACTCTGAAGGTCTTCCCCTCCCAGACTGATTTTTTGACTAGGTAAAAGAGATCATTCTTTGTCTCATTTCTTATCTAGCCTAAATCACTGGATGGGCATTGACTCAGTCAAACTGAGACCTGGGAAAGGCCTTAGCTTAAAAAAAGGCCAAGGTCTCCCACTCATTTGGGGCCATTTCCAGTCATCCTGACTTACATCTGGCCACTGGATTCAGATGGTTCCAGAGAAGAAAATGAGGCTAGTGACTTTATATAGCCCTTCCTTACTTAAATCCAATTCACTTGCAAGTCATGGCATTACCTTCCTGATGCCATGGTCCTCTTCGAGAACAAAGGACAAAACAATGACCTTTCAATGCTTACAAAGATATAATCTGATTCATCCCATTTTCACATAAAACAGACAAAATAAATGGGGGACCAAATGTTTGCAGACACATGATGTCCGGTAATACATATGTTATGATGTTCTTCTCACATCCAGATGGCCACAGGAGATCTTCCTTTGCTTGATATCAATAAGGAAAAGGGCAAATACAAAAAAATGGGGACAGGGTTGAAGAAGGCCACATAAATCCTTTAGTATGTGACGTCAGTTCCAGTTAATAATTTATCCATCCAGCTATAAAGCCAGGGGGAAAAAAAAACCAAGCAAAATCCCTCTTCATCATCGCATAGCAACAGTTCCTTAGTCCTTTAGAGATAGAAGCTATCTCCACAAAGTTCCATGTGTTATGCTAGTACCATGTAGACATCTTAAATTCAATATGTCCAAAAGAGGACTTATTATTTTTTCCTCTAAACCCTCCCCCAGTTCCTACCTTTCTTATTGCTTTAGAGGGCAACACTATCTTGCAGGCTCTCTGGCTTGAAATCCAGGAGTCATCCTCAACTCCTTACTGTTTCTCATTCCTTAAATCTAATCATTTCCCAAAGCCCATTGATTTATCTTTTGAATATGTCTCTTTCTCTCTTCTGACACTACCAGCACTCTAGAACAAGCCTTCATTACTGCATGTCTGGACTACTGCTATAGTGTGATGTTTGGTCTGCCTGCTCAAGGCATCTCCACTCTAATCCATATTTCATTTATCTAGTAAAGTGATTTTCCTAAAGCACAGGTATGACCATTTCACTCCCCTACTCAATAAATTCTAGTGGCTCCAATATAATTTCTAGGATCAAATACAAAATCCTCCACTTGGTATTCAAAGTCTTTCATAACTTCAGCCCCTTCCCAACTTTTCCAGTTTTCTTTTGATTTTTTAACATTTTTTTTGTTTTGTTTTGAATTTTTTCCTACCTCCAAACTTGCTTCAACTGATTGAGAATGTAAGAAATATGATACTTATTATATCTGTGAAATCAGGTAAAAATATTTCCAGATCAGCCATATTGCAAAAAAAAAAATGCAAGGAATATTAAGTGAAAAAAGTAAGCTTCAATCTGCAATAGGAATTCATCAGTTTTCTCTCAGGCTGGATCGCACTTTTCATCATGGATCCTTTGGAATTGTTGGGGATTATTGTATTGTTCACAGTATCTAAATCCTTCATAGTTGATCATTGTTACACTGTTGCTGTTACTATGTACAATACTATCCTGGTCCTACTCACATATAGGTCTTCCTAGGTTTTTCTAAATCTATTCTCCCTCATCATTTCTTACAACACAATAGTATTCTATCAAAATCATATACCACAACTTGTTGAGCCTTCCCCAACTTATGGGCATGCCCTAATTTTCTAATTCTTTACCGCCACAGAAGAAGCTGCTATAAATATTTTTGTACACAGAGGGCTTTTCACTTTTTTCTTGATCTCTTTGGGATATAGATCTAGTAGTTGTATTTTTGGATCAAGTGTTATGCACAATATTATAGTCTTTTAAATTTAATTCCTAACAGTTCTTGAGAATGGTTAGACCAGTTCATAATTCCACCAACAGCGCATTAGTGTACCTATTTTTCCACATTCCCTCCAGCACTTGTAATTTTCCTTTCCTGTAAATCTGATAGGTGTGAGGTGGTACTTCAGAGATATCTTGATTTGTATTTCTCTAATTAGTTATTTAGAATTTTTTTCACAAGGCTATTGATAGCTTTGACATCTAATCTTATAATACCTCCTTCTCCACCACTCTTCAATCCAGTTGTTGCCCCATGAACAAGACATTCCATCTCTCAGTTCCAGGCATTTTCTCTGGCTCTCTTCCATGCTTGGAATTCTTACCCTTCTTATATCTACCTTCTGATTTCCTTGGCTTCCTTAAAGTCCCAGATTAAATCTTGTCTTCTATAGGAAGTCTTTCTTAGCCTGTCTTAATCTTAGTGCTTTACCTTGTTTGGTGATTTTACTTTTATTATTTATAAATGATCTTCTACATATTTACTTATTGTCACTTCAATCAGATTGTGAGCTGCTTAAGGGAAAGGATTGTCTTTTCCCTCTTTTTGTATCCCCAGTGCTTAGTACATAACCTGCAAAACATAGACATTTAATAAAAGTTTACGGACTGATTGACACCCACATAGCCCTAAAAAGTGTGTGGTCTCATTGGCTAATCCCTCATTACAAAAATTCTATTGATACCTTTCCTTTTTTTGTTGTTCTATTTTTCTCTGTTTTATTTTCTTTTTCTTTTTTGATTTAAATGGTATTTTATTTCTTCCCTAAAATAACATATCAAGAAAAATTTTAGCATTCATTTTTAAAAGATTTAGAGTTCAAATTTTTTTTTCCTTCCCTCCCTCCCCTGCACTGTTCTGAAAATGGTAGGCAGTTTGATATAGTTTATTATAATGATATCATGTGAACCATATTTCCACATTCATCATGGTTGTGGAAGAAGAAACAGATCAAGGGGAAAAAATTGAGCAAGAATAAAGTAAGTGGAAAAATATACTTTAATATGCATTCAGAATCTATGAATTCTTTTTTTCTTTTGTATTTTTTCATTTTATTGAAAAAGGAAATTTGTTAAGATGCATATTTCTGAATTATGAAGAAAATATTTTGTTGCTAAGTAGTACTTTTATTTTTTTTATAACAGTTGTATAAATAGACAACTTTATAGGCATTTGGTTAACTCAAGAATGTTCCTAATACTCCACTAAAATTACAAATTTACAGAAGATAAAAGCTATCTATTTACAAATAATTCTATCAAATCACATATATTATAAGCCTATAATTTAAATGAAGAAAAGCTCACATATTGGCAAAAAGAAAAAAATCCCCCAAACTCCATATACTTTTTAGGAAACTCTCTGAAAAAGAAATAATTTACCAAATGATAGTCTTCAAAGGTTAAATTTACTTTATAAAAGTATTTTCCCTAACTTTGGTTCATGTCAGGATTAGACTCTTTACCCATGAACTGACATTAGCAATGCATGGTAACATCATTTTGATTTCTTCCCCTTACTTCAATAAGGTGAATACTGAAAAAAAGAGAGTCCTTCAAACAAAACACTTTTCCTAAGTAAGGGTCAAATATTAATCTCTTACAAATGGTGGAAACAATTAAAGGAGAATGTACAATATAATCCAATCCAATAATACAATCCACTACAGAGGATTCCTGTAAGAAGCAATTCAATTGTCTTCTTCCCATTACAAGTTCTTTTTTGTTTCTGATTTTTCACCTATTAGATCTTTAAATCCCAGCTTTTCCAGTGATTCTTGTGCCATTAGCTACCTTTCCATTCTACATTCTAAATATTCTTTTGATTCATTTCTGCACAAAGCATTTTCAAAATTATTATCACGAAAACATTCATATATTTTTCTTCAAAAGCTTTACATTCCCTGAAGTGGTCCAGCGGGAAGCTGCCCTTATCTGGGGGGTCGGGGCTGGAAACTCTTGGTGCCGAAGTTCATTGCAATAGACATGGTTGCGGGTCTTTAAGAATGTGTCGGGAGCCCCTTCAAACCGGCAGTGGAGCGCCGAGCAGCGAGCCGCGGAACAGGCAGCTTCAGCCGAGCCAGAATCTATGAATTCTTTATCTGGATTTGGATAGCATTTTCCATTGTGAGTCCTTTATACTTGGAACATTGTGTTGCTGAGAAAAGCTGAGTCATTCATAATTGATCATCACATGATGTTGCCGATACTGGGTAGGGGGGTTTTTCTGGTTCTGCTGATTTCACTTTGCCTGAGTTTGTCCAAGTCTTTTCAGGTTTTCCTGAAATGTGTCTGTTCATCTTTTCTTATTACACAATAGTATTGTTACATTCACATACTACAGGTTGTTCAGCCATCCCCCAATTGATGGGCATCTCCTCAGTTTCCATTATTTTGCCTCCACAAAAAGGGGTGCTACAAATACTTTTGCACATATAGGTCCTTTTCCCTTTTTATAATTTCTTTGGGATGCAGACCTAATAGTTGTATTGCTGGATCAAAGGGTTAAGGATAATTTGGTTGCCCTTTGGGAATGGTTTCAAATTGCTCTCCAGAATGGTTGGATTAGTTCTCGTCTCCACCAACACTGCATTAGTATTCTAATTTTCCCAAACCCTCTCCAATGTTTATCATTTTCCTTTTTTGTCATAGAGCCAATCTGATTGGTATAAATGCTCTTTCAGAGTTTTTACTTTGTACTTCTTTAATCAAAAGTGATTTAGAGTACTTCTTCATATGGTTATAGATAACTTTGATTTATCTAAAAACTGCCTGTTCCATATCCTCTGACCATTTATCAACCAGGGAATGGCTTGTATTCTCATAAATTTGACTCAGTTCTCTAAATATTTGAGAAATTAGGTCTTTATCAGAAATAACTTGCTGTAAAGATTGTGCCCAGATTTCTGCTTTCTTTCTAATCTTGGTTGCATTGGTTTTGTTTGTATAAAAGCTTTTCAATTTAATATGACCAAAATTATCTGTTCTTCATTTTGTATTGCTCTCTGTCTCGTGTTTGTTCATGAATTATTCCCTTCCCCATAGCTCTGATGGGTAGATTATTCCTTCTTCTTCTCATTTGATTGCTTCATTGTCTATGGTACCTGTAAGCAAGACATAGTTTCCTTCCTTATCTCTTTTAAGTAGGTCTATTTTTGCTTTTACCTTGTCTGAGATCAAGATTGTAACCCCTGCTTTTTTTTTTTTAATTTCAGCTGAAGCATTATAGATTCTGCTCCAGTCTTTTGCCTTTACTCTGTGTCTATCTCTCTCTGCTGCAGGTGTGTTTCTTGTAAACAACACGTAGGCTTCTTGTTCTTGATCCACCCTGCTATATGCTTCTGTTTTATGGGAAAGTTTATCCATTCACATTTAGTTAATGATTACTACCTGTATATTTCCCTCCATCCTCTTCTTCTTTCTGTTTGTCCTCTCTCTCCTTTCACTCTTTCCCACATCACCATATTTTGCCTCTGTTCACCACCTTCCTGATCTTCTCTCCCTTCTGTCACTGGCCCCCCAACTTTACTTAATCTCCTCCTCTCCTAGTGCCTGTCAAATAAGATAGATTTCTATATTCATCTGTTTGTGTGTACTATTCCCTGTTTGAGCCAATATAGGTGAAAGTAAGGTTCAAGCATTGCCAGTCGCCCCCTCTCCCATCTTTCCCTCCATTGTAACAGGTCCTTCTTGCCTCTTCATTTGAGATAATTTACCCCATTCTACCTCTTCCTTCCCATTGTACTCCTTTCTCATCTCTTTTTTACGTCATTCCCTCAAACAAACCTTAAACCCACTTTGTCTACATATATACCTACTTTACTCTTAGTGATACAATTTTTAAGAATTAAAAGTATCTTCCCATGCAGTGATGTATACAGTCTAGTTCTATTGAACCCCTTAGGATCTCTTTTCCCTTTATACCTATTTGTGCTTTCCTTGGGTATTGATATTTGAGGCCAAATTTTTGGTTTAGTCTTGGTATTCTCCTTAAGAGGGCTTGAGATCATTCTATTTCATTGAAATTAATTTTTATTTTGATGTTTTATGATTAATTATGTCAGGTAAGTGATTCTTGGTTGTGGTTTTAGTTCCTTTGCCCTCCAGAATATCATGTCTCCTGATTTCTGACCTTTTAATGTTGCAGCTGCCAAGTACTATGTAATCCTGATTGTGACTCTCCAATATTTGAATTGTTTCTTTCTGACAATCTGTGGTATTTTTTTTCTTTACCTGATATTTGGCTATAATCTTTTTGAGGTTTTTTATTTTGTGATCTCATTCCTGGGGTGATTGGTGGATACATTCAATGCCTGTTTTGCCCTCTGGTTCAAGGACATCAGGGCAATTTTCCCTGATAATTTCTTGAAAGATGCTGTTTGGGTCCTCCTTCTGATTATGACTTTCAAGTACTCCAATGATTCTGATATTGTCTCCCTGGATCTATTTTCCAGGTCAATTATTTTTCCCATGAGGTATTTTGTATTTTCTAATATTTTTTCATTCTTTGTAATTTGTTGGATTGATTTTTTAACATCCTTATAAATTAATTAATTAATTAAGTCATATTGTAAAGGAGGATTAGGATTGTCAAGAGAAATGACAAGAAAGAAGAAATGAACAATCAAAAAAAGATATGCCTCAATCTGCATTCAGAGTCTATAGTTCTTTTTCTTGATGTGGATAGAATTTTCTGTCATGAGTCTTTTGGAGTTGTCTGCCATCCTTGCAATACTGAGAAGAGCTAAGTCTATCAAATGTGGTCATTACGTAATGTTGCTCTTACTGTTGTACAATGTTATCCTAGTTCTGCTCACTTCACTCAGGATTAGTTCATGTAAGTCTTTCCAGGTTTTTCTGAAGTTCACCTGCTCATCATTTCTTATGGAACAATAGTATTCCATTACATTCATATACCACAACTTGTTCAACCATTCCCCAATTGATGGGCATCTCCTCAATTTCTAATTCTTGGCCACAACAAAAAGAGCTGCTATAAATATTTTTGTACATATGGGTCTTTTCCCCATCTCTATGTTCTCTTTGATACAGACCTAGAAGTGTTGTTACTAAGTCAAAGGGTATGCAGTTTGATAGCCCTTTGTTCATAACTCCAAATTGCTCTCCAGAACAGTTGCATCAGTTCACAATTCCACCAAAAATGCATTAGTGTTCCAATTTTCCCACATCTCCATCTTCATCATTTTCCTGTTTTGCCATGTTAGCCAATATGATAGGTGTGATATGATACCTCAGAATTGTTTTAATTTTCATCTCTCTAATTAATAGTGATTTAGAGCATTTTTTCATACAACTAGAGATACCTTTAATTTCTTCATCTGAAAACTGTTTATAACCTTTGACCATTTATCAATTGGGGAATGACTTGTATTGTTATAAAGTTGACTACATTTTCTATATATTTTGGAAATGAGGCATTTATCAGAGATACTGGTATAAAAATTGTTCCTCAGCTTTCAGCTTCTATTCTAATCGTGGCCTAAAAGACCACTCTATTCTGTCTTTCCACTGGCTCTGCTCTCCCAGGACTTGTTTTGGGGGGCTATTTTGTGGTTGGTTGGTTGTGTGGAGGTGAATATGGGAGAACTATGGTGATTTACTACTTATTCTACCATCTTGGCTCCTGGAAGTCCTCTTTTGATATCTTTTACTTTTATAGCAATCATTTCTAAACATTTCCCACACACTGCATGAGTCATGTCTTTAAAAAAAAAGAAATAAAATCAATAATCAAGGGAAACCAATTATCACAATAACTGTTTCTGACATCTTTTAAAACTTTGCACAGATATGGCTCTCCAGCTCTCAAATGAAAAGAAGGAAATACAATTACTCTACTTTTCTGGAGCCAAAGTTGGGCCATTTTAATTATAAGGGATTTTGTTTCACTGCTTTCAGTTTTATTATATTGTTGTAGTCATTCTGCATATTGTTTTTCTAGTTTTTCTAACTTTATTCTATATCAGTTCATAGAAGATATACCATATTCACCTGAATTTCTCATATGTATTGTTTCTTTATCATTGATAATATCCCATTTCTTTCATATACTACAACTCATTTGATCATTCCCTAAATAATGGGTATACTTTTTCTTTCTTTGCTACCATAAAGTATGCTGCTGTCAATATTTTGATCAACATGGGACCTTGCTTTCTTTGTCTTTGAACTCCCTGGGGCATCTGTCTACCAGCTGTATTTCTAGGTCAGAAGGTGTGAATATTTTAATTACTTCCGTACCCCCACCATAAGTCTAAATTGTCTCCTACAATATTTGGAACTATATGCTGCTCTGTCGACAGTATATTGATGTACTTGTAAGTTCCCAAAGCCAATCCAACATGATTATGTCCATCTTTTGTCAACTATGCCAATTTTCTGGGTGTAAGGTTTTTCCATGGAATTTTAATTTGGATTTATCTTTTTTTTTTTTTAAGTTATTTGGAACAATCTTTAATTTGGATGTTAATAATCTGATGTACTTCTTTTGAGAACTATTTTTCTCTTATAACCCTTATCTATGGGGAAATGAATCTTGGTCTTATATATTTATGTTACTTCCCTAAATATTTTGAATAAACATCTTTTAAAATTTATTTTTAGTTTTCAATATTCACTTCCATAAGTTTTAAATTTTCTCCACTTCTCTCCCCCACCCTTCTCAAGATGACATGCAATATGATATGTGACTCTACATATATATTCCTATTAAACACACTTTCACATTAGTCTCGTTGCATAGAAGAATTAAAATAAATGGGTGAGACCATGAGAAAGAAAAACAAAACAAAACAAAAAATAGTCAGCTTTGCTCTACATTCCGATTCCATAATTCTTTCTCTGGCTGTGGATAACATTTACCATCATCAAGCCTATCAAAATCAGTCATCACACACTGTGGCTGTTTCTGTGAGCAATGTTCTCCTGATTCTGCTCACTTCACTCAGCATCAATTTATATAAGTCTTTCCAGGATTTTCTGAAGTCCATCGTTTCTTATAGCACAATAGTCTTCCATTACATCCATATAAGACAACTTGTCCAATCATTGCCCAGTTGATAGGTATCCTCTCAGTTTCCAGTTTTTGGACATCACAAAAAAAGCTGCTATAAATATTTTTGAACACGTGGGTCCTTTTTCCCATTTTTATGATATCTTTGGGATATAGCCCTTGAAGTGGTGTTGCTGGGTCAAAGGCTATGAACATTTTTATAGCCCTTTGGCATAGTTCCAAATTGCTCTCCAGAATGGTTGAATCAGATTCCAGCTCCACCAACAATGAATCAGTGTTCCAACTTGCCCTCATCCTCTACAACATTTATCATTTTCCTGTTTTGTTATGTTAGCCTGTCTGATAGATGTGATGTGGTACCCAAGAGTTCTTTTGATTTGCATCTCTCCAATCAATTGTGATTTAGAGAATTCATTCATATGAGTATAGATAGCTTTAATTTCTTCCTCTGAAAACTGCCTGTTCATATCCTTTGGCCAATTATCAACTGGGGAATGACTTGTATTCTTATAAATTTGATTCAGTTATCTGTATGTTTTAGAAATGAGGCCTTTATCAGTTTAATATATCAGCCTTCCTACCTAAATCACTCACCTATTTGGACTTTATTTTGATATAGATTGTCAGACATTGGTCTATATGGCCAGTTTTTGCCATACTATTTTCCAGTTTTCCCAGTAGTTTTTGTCAACTAGTGAGTACTAATCTAAGAAGCTGTGGTCTTTGTGTTTATCAAACAGTAGATTACTGTAATCATTGACTACTGTGTCTTCTGTATGTAACCTATTCCACCCACTGATCCCTGTATTTCTTAGCCAGTACCAAGGAGTTTTGATGATTGCTGCTTTATAATACAATTTAACATCTAGTATGGCTGGGACGCCTTCCGTAGCATTTATTTTCATTAATGTACTTGATATTCTGGACCTTTTGTACTTTTTTGGTGAATTTGATTTTTTTCTGGCTCTATAAAATAATTTTTGGTTGTTTGATTGGCATAACACTGAATAAGTAAATTAATTTAGGTAGAATTGTCATTTTTATTATATTAGCTAGGTATACTTATGAACAACTGATGTTCATCCAGTTATTTAGATCTGACTCTATTTGTGGGAACAAGCACTTTTGTAATTGTGTTCGTATAGCTTCTGGGTTTGTTTTGGCAGGTAGACTCCCAAATATTTTATAATATCAACAGTAACTTTAAATGAAAAATCACTACCATATTTGTGTCATTCAGAGAGAGGGAGGTTGAAGTCCTCCACTAGTATAGTTTTGCTGTCTAGTTCTTCCTGTAATTCCTTTAATTTCTCCTCTAATAATTTGAATGCTATCTCACTTGGTGCATATGTTTAGTAATGATATTACTTCATTGCCTATAGTGCCTTTTAGCAGGATATAAGTTCTTTCCTTATCTCTTTTGATTAGATCTATTTTTGCTTTTGCTTTGTCTGAGATTAGAATTGCTACCCCTGCGTTTTTATTTTACTGCAGCTGAAGCGTAATATATTTTGCTCCAGTCTTTAACCTTTATCTTGTGTGTGCCACCCTGTTTCAAATATGTTTCTTGTAAATAATATATCGGAGGATAATGGTTTTTTCAAAATTTGTTTATTTTTAGTTTTCAACATTCATTTCCACAAGATTTTGAGTTACATATTTTCTCCCCGTCTTTCCCCTACACGCTGTCCCAAAATAGGGAGCCTACTGAATATCCCTTCCCCCAATCTGTTTTCTGTTATATCTGCCCCCATTGCCCCTCTAACTTTCTAGTAGGGCAAGATGGATTTCTATACCTCAGTGCCTGCACACCTCTATATTTTATTTCCCAGTTGCATGTAAAAAACAAACAAACAAACATTTTTTAACATTTGCTTTTAAAACTTTGATTTCCTGATTCTTTCCCTATTTCCCTCCTCACCCACCCCTACTGGGAAGACAAGCAATTCAATACAGGTTGTACATGTGTAGTTATGCAAAACATTTCCATAGTAGATATATTGTGAAGACTGCCTGTATTTCCCTCCATCCTATCCTGCACCCCACTTATTCTATTTTCTTCTTTTACTCTGTCACTTTTCAAAGGTGTGTGCTTCTAAATACCCTCTCCCCAATTTGCCCTCCCTTCTATCATCCCACCTCTTATCTCTTTACCCCCTGCTTTCCTGTAGGGTAAGATATCCAACTGAGTGTGTATGTTATTCCCTCCTTAAGCCAAATTCAATGAGAGTATGGGTGACCCTTTTGCCTTCCTGTTCTTCCCCTCCATTGTAACAGTTTTCTCTTGCCTCTTTTGTCTGAGATAGTTTACCCTATTCTATCTCTCCCTATGTCCTTCTCTCATTATATTCCTCTCTCATGTCTTAATTTTATTTTTTAAATATCATCCCTTCCTATTCAACTGATCCTGTGCCCCCTATGTATACTTGTACACATATATACACACACTCACATATGTATTTATACACATACACCCTCCTATATAAGCATACATATAGACACACACATATATGTATATGTATATGTGTGTGTGTGTGTGTGTGTGTATATGTATGTATGTATGTATATACATATTCCCTTCAACTGTCCTCATACTGAGAAATGTCTCATGAAAAACAATTATCATTTTTCCATGTAGGAATATAAATAGTTCAACTTTATTAGGTTCCTTATGATTTCTTTTTCCTGTTTACCTTCTCATACTTGTCTTGCTTCTTGTATTTGAAAGTCAAATTTTTCTGTTCAGCTCTGGTTTTTTCATTAAGAATGCTTGAAAGTCCTCTATTTCATTGAACGACCATATTTTCCCCTGAAGAATTATACTCAGTTTTGTTGGGTAGGTGATTCTTGGTTATAATCCTAGCTTCTTTGACCTCCAGAATGTCATATTCCAAGCCCTTTGATCCCTTATTGTGTAAGCTGCTAGATCTTGTGTTATCCTGATTGTGTTTCCATAGTCCTCAAGTTGTTTGTTCCTGGCTGCTTGCAGTATTTTCTTCTTGACCTGGGAACTCTGGAATTTGGCTATAATATTCCTAGGAGTTTTCTCTTTGGAATCTTTTTTCAATAGATAATCTATGAATTCTCTCAATTTCCATTTTGTCCTCTGGTTGTAGAATATCAGGACAGTTTTCCTTGATAATTTCTTGAAAAATCATATCTCTGCTCTTTTTTGGATCATGGCTTTTAGGTAGTCCAATAATTTTTAAATGATCTCTCCTGGATCTATTTTCCAGGTCAGTGGTTTTTCCAATGAGATATTTCACATTGCCTTCTATTTTTTCGTTTGTTTGGATCTGTTTTATAGTATCTTGATTGCTCATAAAGTCATTAGCTTCCATTTGCTCCCATCTAATTTTGAAGGAATTATTCTCTTCAGTGAATTTTTGAAATTCTTTTCCCATCTGGCCAATTCACCTTTTTAAGGCATTTTTATCCTCATTGGCTTTTTGGGCCTCTTTTGCCATTTGACTTAGTCTATTTTTCAAGGTGTTATTTTCTTCAGTATTTTTTTGGGTCTCCTTTAGCAGGCTGTTGGCATGCTTTTCATAATTCCCTTGCATCATTCTCATTTGTCTCTCCAATTTTTCCTCCACTTCTCTTACTTGATTTTCAAAATCCTTCTTGAGCTCCTCCATGGCCTGTAACAACTTCATATTTTTCTTGGAAGCTTTTGATGCAGGAGTTTTGCCTTTGTTGACTTCTTCTGGTTCCATGTTTTGATCCTTTTTGTCCCCCCAAAAAGGATTCTGTGGTCTGATTGCACTTCCTCTGTTTGCTCATCTTACCAGCAAATTACTTGACTTTTAAGCTCTTTGCCATGGTAGAACTCTGCTTCCAGAGTGGAGAGTTTTGTCCCAAGTTGCTGGGGTTTTCACAAATGTTGACAGAAGTCTGAGGAGGGTGCCCTCTCTACAGCTATCATATGCTCTGGCACACTGGCATTTCTCACTTCAGGACTACCTCCCAAGACAGGGACCCAGATCCAAGCAGGTCAAAGCAAGAGTGATTACCTTCTGAATGGTTGCTTTGTCCCCCTATAATCTGCAGGCCAGGAGTTTCAGAGTCAGCCATGTGGCAGCAGCTGTGGCTACTATGCCTTTTCTACCTCTTACCCCAGGGCCAAGGGCTGCACCTCTCCTCCATCACCCAGTTCCAACAGGGTTCCCCACTGACCTTTTACTTTCTCTTTGGTATTTATGGGTTCAGAAGTCTGGAAACTGACACAGTTGCTGGTGATTCACTCTCCTGAAGTCTGCTTTGGCCAGGCTGTGCCACTTGTCAGGGCTGCCCTGGGCTCAGCATGGCTCGCGTGGGACTGTGCTAGGCTCCTGGCTCAGTGTGATATACCCTTCCTGTTGGCCTGCCAGGCTGGCTTGAGCAGGAGATTTGTTTCCCTCTGTCACTTTGTGGGTTCTGTAGCTCTAAAATTTATTAATAGTCATATTTTACAGGTATTAGAAGTGGTTGTGGTGGGAGTTCATGCAATTTCCTGCTTCAGCTACTCCATTTTGGTTCTGCCCCCAGAATTATGGTTTTTAATCCATTCTGCTATCTGTTTCTGTTTTATGGGAGAGTTCATCCCATTGACATTCACAGTTATGATTACTATCTGTGTCTTTCTCTCCATCCTATCCCCCCCCACTTATGTTTTATTTCTCCCTTACCCTCCTCAAAAGTGTTTTGCTTTTGACCACCACCTCACCCAATCTTCCCTCCCTTTTATCAACCACCCTCCTTTTCTTTCCCTTTTACCTTACTACTTCTTCCCTCCCTTCAACCACCTGTCCCCTTCCACCTTTTCTATTTCCTTTCTCCTCCTACTGCCTGTGGCACAAGTTAAGTTTCTATACTTAATTGAATATGGTAGTCATTCCTTGAATCAAATCTCATGAGAGTAAAATTCAGACAATGTTCATATCCCTCCCTTCTTTCCCTCTTCTATAGTATGTTTCTGTGCCTCTTCACATGATGTAATTTACCCTTGTCTGCCTCCTCCTTTCCTCTTCTCCCATTACATTCCCTTTGCACCCCTTAATTTATTTTCTTATCATCACATCAGTTGATTTATAGCCACACTTTCTATGTATATCCCTTTTAAATGTCCTAATAAAAATATAATTTTCAAGATTTACAATTATCATCTTCCCATGTTGTGATATAAACAGTTTGCCCTTATTTAATAACATGTTTTTTTTTCTGTTTACTCTTTCATGCATCTCTTGAGTATTATTTTTGAAGATCAATGTTTCCACTGATCTCTGGCCTTTCCATCAGGAAACTCTGGAACTCCCTAATTTCATTGCATGTCTATATCCTTGCCTGAAAGATTATGCTCAGTTTTGCTGAGTTGTTGATCCTTGGTTGTAGTCTGAGCCCCTTTGTCTTATGGAATATCATATTCCAATACCTCAGATCTTTTAATGTAAAAGCTGCAAGGTCCTGTGTGATCCTGATTGTAGTTTTGCAATATTGGATTCTTTCCCCTGATTGCCTTTAAAATTTTCTCCTTTATCTGATAATTCTGGTATTTGGCTACAACATTCCTTGTAGTTTTAAATTTGGGATCTCTTTCAGGTGGTGGTCAGCATATAATTTTATAACTATTTTATACTCTGGTTCTAGGACCTCAGGGCAGATTTCCTTGATGATTTTCTGGAAGGTACTGTCCAGAATTTTTTTTCATCATGGCTTTCTGGTAGACCAATAATTCTTAGATTATCTGTCCTGGATCTATTTTCCAGGTCAGTTGTTTTTCCAAAGATAGATTTTACATTTTTTCTATTTTTTTCCATTCTTTAGATTTTGTTTGATCAATTCTTGATGCCTCCTAGACTAATTAGCTTCTACTTTTCCAATTCTAATTTTTAACAAATTACTTTTTTCACTTAGCTTTTGTACCTCCTTTTCCATTTGGCCAATTTTTCCTTTTAAGGGTTTATTTTCTCCAATTAGGTTTTCTACCTCCTTATCCATTTGGTCAATTTTACTTTTTAAGGAGTTCTTCTCTTCAGTGTAACTTCCCGCCTCCCCCACCCCAATTTATCAATTGTATTTTTACAATCATTGGTCAATTTTTCTTCTACCTCTCTAATTTAGCTTTTAAAATCCTTCTTGAGCTCTTCCAAGAATGCTTTTTGGACTCAAGACCAATTCTCATTCCCTTTTGAGGTTTCAGATGTGGGTATAGTGTCAATGCTGTCCTCTTCTGAATTTGTATTTTGATCTTCCCCGTGTCCATAGTAAGACTCTATGGTTTTTGCTTTTCCCATTTGCTTTTTGCCCATTGTGATTGCCTATTTCCTGACTTCTAAAGTGGATCTCTTCTTCTGGGGCACAAAGGGTTGTGACCTATGCTTCTTGTGCTGGGAACTAGGAGCCTGGTTACTGGGTTTGTGTTCTATAACCTCTGATTTTTGCAATTGGTAGTTATATAATGGTGTAGCTTACCTGGTGCTGAGCTGGAGCTGACTGGTGTGTGCTGAGGCTAGGTGCAGGCTTTCTGCATTTTACTGGAGTTATACTGAAGCTCATGGAAGTGAGGTGTGGGAGAGGGTGGTCTGGTTGCTGGAGGTCTCCTCCTCACCTAGGGCTGTGCTAGAGCACAGAGAGATTCAGCCACTAGTAGATGCCTATCTGCTCTATTGTCTACCAATTCTCCCTGCTGTGTAAAGGCATGCCTGGGGTCCTTATGTTGGTACTTGCTGGATCCATCACCCTGGGGCTCACACTCTCCCACTGATCTGCTGAGGTGGGGCCTGCAGCTGGCTTGCTAGGACACCTCCAGTCCTACACTGGTTCCTTTCATTCACAGCAAGAAGGACCCCTCCTGATGATTCCGTAGCCTCTCCAGCTAAAAGACCACCATCCCTTTCTGCTGGTTCCACTATTCCAGGACTTCTCCTGGGACAATATTATCTGGGTTTTTCAAGATCAAGAATGGAAGGTGGGTGCACTTGCTGTTTACTCTGCCACCTTGGCTCCCAAAAGTTTAAATAGGTGTCTTTCAAAATTCAGTCTGTGGGCAGATAGCACCGGGAGTACCTGCTGCCACTGCCATAGCCCCATGTAGGATTGTGCCTCTCTTTTACTGAGTTCCAACAGATCCTTGTCCTGTTCTGAGAGGTCTGGGTGTCACCACTCTGGAATAAACATCTTTTATATCAATAATAAGTAATATCTTTACTGTAAATTTAATATGTAATGTAACATAAATTTAATAATAATGTAAATTTAATATAAAGTTTATTTCATCTATCTCTCCTTCAAGACTAGGACCCCTTTTTCATCAAGGCTAGAAGTACAGGGGCAACTCATGGAGTAGATTCCACTACTGATAAACACAAAAGCTTTCACCTACTCTGTTTGACCTGGGTCAGCTTGTCCCTCCTTTTGCAATCTGTTGGCTCCTCCATCCTAATGACATACCATATTGAAGTTGGACTCAGTGCAGGTATCTGATATTCAATATAAAATCATTAGAAGCTTCTCCAATAAATATAGGGATAAAACACTGATTTTCCTTCCTTCTAATTATTATTTGACATGGGTCTAGAACTCCTAATAATTGTAATATGAAAATCATACTGAAAGAATATTACAGATGATAAAAATTGTCAAAGAAGCAGTGAAAGCATTTTCATTTACAGAGTAATAGGAAACTGCATGAACATGGGACTCCCATTCATTCCCACTCAGGAAGGAGAGTTGATCCTAATGAAAGCAGTAACTAAGAACATACAATTTATTCTCTTTAATAATGTGTTATCCTTATCCTTCTGACCACACCATTATGTCATAACAATAACTCATGTTTATTTAGGACTTCAAGTTTTATAAAGCACTTTTTATACATTATCTCATTTGATTCTCACCACCTTTGACATGGGTCCTTTTATCCTCCCCATTCTATAAGGAAGTTCAGGCTCTGAGAAGTTATATCACTAACCAGGTGAGGCACACAGAGTAAATGCCTGAGATTCACAAGATTCAAACCAATATCTTCTTGGTCTAGATGTGTATGTACTATGGCAAGATTTTTTTCTTATAATGTTTAAGTTAGCAATATTCATGAAAATGTTCTGAAAGCTATAGAATACTACAATTCATGATTATATGTAGAAGTATCAGCTATCACTGTAATTAAGTTTTAAAACAGCAATCAACTGTTAACTTCTGATTTTTGTTTGAGAAAAACAGTATATCTCATTACTTGAGCTATGTGGTTGGCAGTGCTTTTTTTTTTTTCCATTTCAGTATTGCCCTCAATTATTTCCTTGCTTCTTATAACTTTAAGTCAATTTCCCCTGCCTTTGGTATGAACCATTTGTATTGTCAAGAATATACTGTTTTCTGACTTAGAATGACAATTTTCTTCCAAAAACCATAAAATAGATGTTTTTTTTAAAAGGTGAAAGATATCTAGAAGGGAATGGTAGGCCCTGCATTTAGTTGGTAAAAAGTTACACCTGTTTTACACCACATCATACACTTCTGATCAAATTTAATTAAACTAGAGAGGATAGAATGAGTAGTTGATGTATGCTAATTATATGGCTTAATCTCTCTAGAATGCCTTTAGAAATGAATGATTATGTGTAACACATTTTTATCAAACATTTATTTAAAGGACACAAATACAAAACACATGCACACATGCAAATAGATGTACACACACAGTGCCTCTCTCTGAAGACCTTAAATGGTATAGAAAGGAATTGTGCCAGAAAGAGGGATCTACATATCTATAGCTATCAAAATCCCTATATCAGGAAGTATCATACAATGATGGTGAAAAAGTGGAAATATGGACAAAGTCCTTTAGAAAAATCTGAGATGGTGAAAACACTTGCAGGACATTGCAATAGGGAACGTTTTGTGGGGGAGGTGGTGACCAACTAAATCTTTTTTTTTTTAATTTTTTTTTATTTGCTCATTTACTTTTAATTTACAAGATTCTGTTCCACAATCACTTGAGTTTCAGATTTTCTTCCCTCCCTTCCCCTCCCCCCATGGTGGCATGCAATCATGTATAGGATCTGCAAATACTTTCACATTGTACAATAGTTTGGTCATATAGAAGGGTTGTAACCAATGAGTGATCACTGGGAAAAGAAAAAAAAAAAAAGCAAAACCAGACATGAAAGAGAACGATAACGAGTTTTGCTTCAGTCTCCATTTACACTATAGTCTTTCTATATCTTTCTCTGAGTTTAGGTATCTCCTTCCATCCTGAGGCTTGTAGAGTTGTCTTTAGCTGTGCGTTGTTGAGGATAGTCCAGTTTATCAAGGTTGGTCATCATATGTACGATGTGTGACCAACTAAATCTTAAAGAAAGAGAATTCATTGAAAGATGGCATTGAGGAAGAAGTACATTTAAGGTAGCAGACAGTGCCTTCAAATACATAGAGATAGGAAATGGCAGACTGATGTCAGAGAAGGGCAGTTAGCATAGTTTAAACATAATCTGTAGGAAAGACATTAATGTAAAATAAATTGGAAGATAACTAGGAACCATATTGTAATGAACCTTTAATCCAATGTGAAGAAGTTGTACTTTATTTCTGAGGCAAGAAGGAGTAATTCAAAACTTCTCTAAATCATCTAAAGCCTATGCTTCTGACCTCATCATTCAATTAAGACTATTCTCTTCATAGTTAACAATGCTATCTTAATTGCCAAATGTAATAATCTCTACCAGACCTTTTTCCTTATTGATGTCCCTGGGGAAGAGAAGGGAAGGGGAAAGGAATAAGCATTTATATAGTGTCTACTATGGGTCAGGCACTGGGCTAAGCTAAGGAAACTGAGGCAATTTGGGGTTAAGTGACTTGCTCAGTATTACATAGCTAGTAAGCAACTGAGGAGGATATATTTGAACTAAAGTCTCCCTAATTCCATGCTATCTACTGTGCTACCTGCTGTCACCAGACACTCTACAGCATTTGGCATATTTGACTGCCTTCTTCTCCTGGATACTTTCTCTTCCCTTGGTTTGTGTGACCCTGCTCTCTCCTACCTGTCTGATTGCTCTTGCTTAGTCTTCTTTGTTTTCGTCTCACTCATAATTCACCCACTAACTTTGTGTTTACACAAAGGCTTTATCTGGAAACCTCTTCTCTTTCATTTTTTCCTTTCTTGGTGAACTTATTAGTTCCGCTGAGTTCAATTATCATGTATATGTCAATTGCTCTCACATATCATCTCTATACAAATGATTAAGAATGGAAGGAGAAATATTGAAGGCATAAGTATGAAACTATTATAATAGTCCAAATGAGAAATGATAGAAACTTGAAATGAATAAGTATAACTAGAAATGTGGAAGGGCAAATGTAATACGAAAAGTAGAAGTAGTATTTATTGATTTGGAAATTTTATGGATATGAGGAGAGGTAGAGAGGAAAAAATCAAATAGAATTTTGGTGATTATGGACACTATTCAGTATAATTGTGTCCAGAACTTTAATTAAGAATTATTGTGCTCAGGGCAGTTATTGGCAGGGGGAAGGATCAGAAGTGAAAGCACCTTGATGTGGTGTATTCAAAGAATCTGCTCTTGTTCCTGGTTGATAGTAAAGAAAGTTTCCAGGAGAAACGTGTCACAGAAATCACTCTGGGAACATCAGCACACTGTTTCCCCTCTCCCAGACCACCAGTAATGCTTCTAATTTGAACCAAGCATATATCCATCGTCTAGGGAAGCAAACTCTATGGAAAAGAGGCCCACTATCCCCACCACCAAAAATAACGGACCAATTTCCACCAGTGGATCATGTAAAGCCTGCTTAGTTGAAGCAGCAAGGCATTTGGAGGGAGAGGTAGGAGTGGCATGTGGTATACAAGTGAAACCACTGCTACCTCAGTCTCTCAGGTTCTAGTAGAGACAGCCTAGGACTCAGAGTCCAATAGCCTCAGGAGTTTCAGTTAATATCCCCTATCCCCTACTATATCACTGACCATTTTAGCCCTGCCTCCACCACTATCATGGAAGAGAGCAATCCTACTTCAGAAGGAGCCCATCATTTCCTCTATCATCAATTATCAACCTCTGACCACCTGCCACCAGTAGGTAAGTAGACCAAATAGCCTCAGAAATAATAGTGGCCTGCATAGCTTTTGTCCATGGTAGCAAACCTTGTCAGATTGTACCTGTTAGTTGCCTTTAAAAATACTGTGGCACCTGCTTGCTTAACACCCACAATTACTAAAGAAGAAAGTATTTGACGCCACAAACCTTGTCATTTTTAAATGGTTTAAAATCAGATATCAACATTGTTTAATGAATGGAAATGACATTAAAGAAGATAGATTATCATCTGCTTTTACACTCTACCCTTTAAGCCACTGGGTCTTTCTATCTGACTTTCATTTGAAAAGTCATATACATATACCTGTGTGCATGTATATATGTATATATAATATATCTCTTTATTATGATACTTCTTCCCTAAGATTGTACATGCTTTTCCTTGAAAGGAGGGACTATCTTGCTCTTCTGCTTGTAGGCCTAGTGCTTATACTGTGCTTTGCACACAGTGCACACTTAAAAAATGCTTTTTCATTTATTCACTCATTATTTTTGGTACCCTGGGATTGTCATTGTAAGAGCAATAGTGCAGAATGGCTTGGAATTCCAAGATGAAGTTTGAGTTTGACAGAAAAGAAGCACTACACCTTACTCTATATTGAATATTGGCTTCTCTTGGCAAAGTCTTGGTCACTAAACTGATTATCAATTTTATGAGCCATTTAAAAAAACCATAATATTGGAAGGAGGGCAGAGTTTTGAGAAACATTAATAAGTTAAATTATGGACATGTTGAGGTTCAGGGGGAGGCAGGGCATGAAGGTGTGAATATTGGTATCTAGGAGGAAATGTGAAAATGTGAACTACAGATATTGGGGGGAAATTAGGGATGGTGGACACATATGTATGTATTGCACATGTATGTGCATACACGTGTATGTATGCATGTATATATGAATATATGTGTGTATATAAATATGCGTATGAAAGAATCTTCTTCAAAGTAGTCATAATAGGTGTGATGGCATTCAATTGGTAATAAAACTATGAAGATGGTGAGATACAATCACATTAGCCAACATAAAGAAAAGTACCAAGCACTAAAATTGGATGATAGGAAGAGAAGGATGAAAGAAAAAGAGACTAAAGAATGGTAAGACAGGAGAGACTAGTGTCATAGAAGTCATGCAAGGAAAAAGGATCATGTCAGATATTATAGAAATGTTAAGCAAGATAAAGAATGAGAAAACACTGTCACATTACCAATTCATATATGGTATTTATTCTCTATTATAATTTATGATTTTTTTTTTAGAACATGGTTTTAGAACATGGTAACATGCTCATGGCTAACTTTGAAGAGAATCATATCAGAAGAGATGTAGGGTTATAAATATTTCTACAATGATGATTTGAGTGACTCTTAGATTAGGCAGGCATCTCAGAGGATATCTAGTCCAACTCATACCTGAACAAAAGCCTTCTAAAACATCCAAGCAAGTGACACTCGGCCTTTGCTCAAAGGCTTCAAATGACAGAGAACCCATCACCTTCCATGACAGTCCATTTTATTCTTGAATAGCTATAATTATTTGAAACTTTTCCCCTGTTCTTATGTCTAAATTTACCTCTTTGAAAATTTTACCTACTACTACTACTATTTCCACCCCTTGGGGTCAAAACTCATCAAGTCTAGTCCCTCTTCTACATGATAATCCTATAAATACATGATGACAGAAATCTTATCCCCTGACTCCAGGTTTTCCATTCTCCAGGATAAATGTAGTTCTTTCAACCCTTTCTCATACAACTTAGTCTTGAGACTGTACGACATTCTGGTTGTTCTCTGGTTGCTTTCCGGTTTATTATTGTTTTCCCTATTATGTAGCATGCAGAATAAAAGACAACCTTTTTGATGACATCTGATCAAAGAAGAGTAGACAGTGACTATTGCATTAGACATCACACCATTAAAATATAGTCTAGTGTCATATTATCTATTTTTATTTGCCTTCGAATCCTGTTAGATTTTCTTTCCTCTAAAATACCCAAATACTTTTAAAGATGATATCCTTTCTGGACATACTTGCCCCATTTTATTCTATCTCTGTTACATTTAATATTATTTGATTTGATTCAATGTTCAAGTGCTACAACAGATGCTTGTGGATAAAAACTGACAACAGACCATTCAAATGGAGATGCCAAGCCATAAATTATAAAATTCTTAGTTTACAGTGACCATTGTTCTTAACTAGCTTTGTATACCAACTAGTTCAATGTCATTTTAGAAGTAAATAGATATTCCTTTATGATAAACATGAAAAAATACAGCATTTGACCGTAATTTAATTTCCCACTGGCTTTTGCCATTATCATCAAATAGAATTCAAGGATTTTATAAACTGTGAATTCAGGGGCAAAGATTTGGCTGCTGAATGAATGGGACATTTTACAACTTCTGTGATGTGGGAACATGGTAGCAATCTGTAAAAAGACTGTTAGGCAAAACGTTCTGCATCACTGTCAGACATCCAAAGTTTTGCTCTGTTTGTATAGAAGCCACTCAAGCAATGCAGGGAAATCATACTCTTATAAAACATGCACGTGTACATTTAAAGTACATGGTCCATGTTGACATGAGGAAATATCAGAGGATGGGAGTTTTAGTTACCCTTCTTTTGAGGAGTCCCTGCATAAAACAGCTGATCAGAATCATCCCAGTTAATACCTTCAAAGAGCTTTAACAAGCATATTTTTTACATCCCTAGTATGTGCCAATCTAGAATAAGTCAGGTAGGCAAAACAGAGTAGGCATGTAACAAAGGCTTGGATTGAGCTTCTTTTTTTCCTTTTTCTTGAGGGGGTTGGGGTGGGGAAGAGAGGGCAACTGGGGTTAAGTGACTTGCCCAAGCTCACACAGCTAGTAAGTGTTCAAGTGTCTGAGCTCAAATTTGAACTCAGGTCCTCCTGACTCCAGGGCCAGTGTTCTATTCACTGCACCACCTAGCCGCCCCAAATTGAACTTCTAAAAATTTTACAAAGTGCTCTTCTCAACAACCTTGTATGGTACAAAATCTGCACATTATTATCTCCATTTTACAGTTTAGAAAGTTGAAATGCTAAAAGCATAAGTGGCCAGTTTATTATAACATGGCTAATAATATGCAGTCTAGGCTGGGAATGAAGATCTTACTTCTACCACTCTCTGTCCTATTAGGCTTTTGTTGGTACAGTGACTTCATGATATTTACAATAATTAAAGTTGACATGAACAGTTAGTTCTTCAGGGCACCATAACCCAGGCTCTAGAAATCTCTAATGACACAAAAAAGCACAACCAATCAACAAAGATTTATTAAGCACTTGATATGGATTATAGAGATTAAAGCTGTAACTACTGAAAAGGGAGGAGCTTCTCATCTATATTAGATGAAGATCCAAGGATGCCACTGATGAAGAAGCCATCTGGTATTCCTACAAAGAAGAGCAGATAAGTACTGGTGGGTGGAAACTCCCTAGTGAAAGGTATTGAAGGAGTCATCTGATAACCTTACAGTAATCATAGAAAACTATACCAGCTTCCTTGGATTGATGTCTGGGATATTACAGGAAATGTCTGGAATCAAACCTGTAAATCTCAATGCACTTTGTTGATTCATGGGAGAATGAAGTGAACTGCCTCCCCCCCTCCAAAAAAACCAAAACCCTAGAAAGAATGTGCGATTTAGGGAGAGACAGAGACAGACACACACACATTCGTGTGTGCATGCACACGTGCATGTACACACACAGGCAGAGACAGAGAGAGACACACAGAGAGAAGGAGACAGAGACAGAGAGATTTGCATTTTAACAGAATTTATTTTCTTTGTAATTCTATATATTTTATTTTATGCATTTAAATAACATTCCGAAAATGGGTTTATAAGCTTTACAAGACTGTCAAAGCATTCCATAATATAAAATCTCTGTAGTAGACAGTGTATACGGAATTTTGATTGTGCTGATTTAACTGTCTTACCTAATATAGATCTTAATTGTATACTTCATTTTTACCATTTTTGTGGAAAAACAGAATCCAATATTACATATAAATTTATATAATAATTTATAAGACCATTCTATAATTGTTGGGAGTATAATCAATTTTTATATTTTTGCTGCTACCAACATATACATATATAATATTTTATATTGTATAAAATATACAGTCCTACATTTTATACACTAGATTTTTTTTCCTTGGGCTTGATATTTTCCAGACAAAGCACTGCAATGAAATCACAGGGTTGAAAGCTATGATCTATCTATATTTGACTCTTTGTCAAGTCAGTCAACAAGCACATACTATGGGTCAGGAAATACAAATATAAGGAAAAAGAAAGACAGTCTGTCCTTAAGGAGCTTATAATCGATTGAGGGAAGACAACACATGAGGGAAGACAACTCATAAAGGAGAGGAAAAGAGCAGAGATTCAAAGGTGCAAGGAGTGGGGGAACTATACCTGTATGAGAATATGGTGAAATCTAGGGAATGAAAGATGTTCTGTGAGGGCCCTTCCTAAAAATGTAGGTTCCAGGAGGAACTCACCAATAGGAGAAGGGGGCTTATAGGAGTGAAGTAAGAAAGCAGCTGAAGCATGGTGGAAAAGTCTGGAGATTAAAATGATTCTCATTTAATATCACACTATTGTTTTCCACATTGTTTGAAATGCTCTACAGTTCCACCCAAAAATATGACGATACATATGCCCCTTCAGTTTAGTCACATTGGATTATTTTTTGCTATTCTTATTATTTTATTTTTTACTCTATTACAAAGTATTTTCTTATATGACCTTGATTTACATTTATCAAATTATTAAGGAATTTGAGTTATTTTTCACATGATTATTAAAAAGTTTCTTTCTTCCTAAATTTTACTTTGATCATTGCTTATTGAAAAATATATTATTAAATTTGTAGATTTTAATTTGTTACTTGTAACTTCTGGAACTCAGGTCTTTGATTTATTTATAGCAAATAATTTTCCAAAGCAGTGTATTTATTTTAATTTTAGAGATAAGGCTTTGTGTTGTGCAAAATTCCTTTTTCTTAACTAAACCCATCAGTTGTCTCTCTAATAATTTATATTAGTTTAATTGATAAATGTCTCATTTCTCCTAGGTGTAACAATATTATCCCCTTTTCTTATTATATATATTTTTTTTTTACAAAAAGAGATTTGTCTTACTGATTCAGTTAGTTTGCTATGATGTAGGGTCTGTAGTATGGATGCAACAATCTCCATTAGACCAATAAATGTAGATTTAATGTTGAAAAAAAAATGAACCAAGCACTTAATAAGTGTAATTTACTATGCTAAGTAATGAAATGAATCAGTCTTTGCCTTGAAGAATCATGTATTCTATTGGAAAGAATAAGCTTATATAGAGATAAGTAAATATAACATAATTTGAAGAGGAAGACATAATTAATAACTGGGAAAGGCGATCAGGAAATGCTTTATGTAGACAATTAATGATACCTAAGCTATGTCCTAAAGCAAGTTAGACATAAATGGGAGATGTTGGTGGGGAGGAGATTTATTTTAGTCAAGGGAAAAACAAACAAACAAACATTGATGTAAAGTCAGAGATAGGAGATGCAATGTTGAGTCCAGTCTAAAGATATGAGGCCAATTTTATAACACAGAATAATATGAAATATAGAGTAATATGGGAAAGTTATATGACATGTCTACAAAATTTGATGAGAACCAGCTTGAGTATATCTTTACATCTCTACTTTGAAGAGTTTATTTGTGAAGAAGCAATAGGGAGTTTTGAATGATTTTTGAGCAAGAAGACTATTTGGTTACATTGGTGTATTAGAGATACGAATTTTTTAGCTTTGTAATTAATGGATTGGAGAAAAGAGAATATGGAAAAGGGGTGACCAATTGGGAGGTGGCTGTGTTAGTTTCAAGGGAAAGGTGATAAAGGTCTTAAATATGGTGGTGTCTCTGTGAGTAAAGTTAGGGAAACAGATATGAGTAATATTGTGAATGTAAAATTGATAAGAATTAACAAGTGATTGGAAAAGAGGGAAGAGGTAATGGGAAGAACTAAGGATGACTTCCCTGATTGTGAAACTGGGTTATTGGAAGGATAGTGGCATTATCAAGGGAGATGAAAATGTTTGTAGGAAGGGGAGTTTAGAGGGCAAGAAAATATATACAGTTTTTGAAATGTTGAGTTTGAGATACTGATAGGTCATTAGGCAGCAGTAATGTGAAGCTAGAATTCAGTAGATAAATAACTAAGTATAGATTTGGGAGTAACTTATATAGGAATAAAAATTTAAAATTTTGAAGGGGAAGAAAAAGAGAGAGGGGCAGTACACCAATGACATGTCTAAAAGACAGTCCTGACTAGGGGATGGTACATGAATGATCCCACAAATGGAAAAGGGGAAGCAGGGGAGCCCAGTATCATGGAAGCCGAGGGAGGAAACTTTATATGTAGCACTGCTGTTCATGATATAATAAAGACAGAGAAGAAGGTTTCCATTGAGTTATTAGATCTGCAAACAGGATCTATGAAAAGATATGAATGAATTGCAGAGGATAAGATGACTTTGATGGATTGTAATCTGTACCAGTTGAGGGAGTGTTGATATTAAGGAGATCATGGATTCATCAAAGCACTCATGTAGCATGATGGAGAAAAATTTTGTCTGTGCCCTTGTTCTGTTGATAAATATGTACTTCATAAGTTTTTTGTAATCATTTGTTGGTTCATCCTTACAATGCCCTTTTGAGAAAGAATGTGATTAACATTCTTATCTGTGTGGGGTTTTTTTATGCCAGGGAAAAGAGAAGTGCAGAGAAGACTGAAGGATTGCCCATACATTATAAAGGAGGCTATACTTTCCATTGATTTATTCTATTCTAAGTCACAGTGATGTGATTTTACCTATTATGAACCTGAGAAAATGTAACAATATGTCACACTAACAATATTATGCCATTCGGACAGTAAAACAACTGTGTTCTTCAGTGTATATGGGCTATTTATGTGTATAATTTAATGCAGCCTAGCCAGAAAAGCTAACATTATACAAAGATATATATTAAGGAATAAGTAAAGCACCTCCCTAGATTGTCTACCTATCTCACTGGGTTCTTGTGAGGAAAGAACTTCATAAATCCAAACCATTGCCAAAATGTGACCTCCTGCTGCTGCTGCTGCTCCTCCTCCTCCTGCTGCTGCTGCCGCTATCACTATTGCTATTATTTTTAGGCTTTCTTCTTTTTCTTCTTCCTCCTCCCCCTCACTTGGACTCAAGAAGTTCTTTTAAAGTACTTAGGACCAAATAGAGAATTTGGGAGGTTAGTTCAGGGTTCAGGAGTATTGCTAGAATACTGATTCAGCAAATGTATGAGTGTGATTTTGTTGCTACATAGTTTTGTAACCATATCATGCAACATATATTTGTTGAGCACCCAGTCTATGAAAGGAACTATGCATTACTAGAATAGATTTTTATGGATATTTCATTTTCCTCTACCTGTGAACTCTGAATTACAGTGGATGTTCTGAGAATTTCACAGAGGCATTTTACATATCTGACGAATCAATATGTGAAAGTGCATTAGAAAGGATAAACTACTCTAAAAATGCTATTTGCCACTATTATTCTGGATCTTACAACTTGAAAATGTGGAGAAGATTCAGAGGAGCCTCTCAAAGATCATCTAAGAATTCAAGAATCATTATAGGAAAAGAAGCCTGGATTTTAAGTCATTGGGAGGAGAGAAAGGAGGGAGAGAAAGAGGGAGGGAGAAAGAGAGAGAAAGAGGAAAGAGGGAGAGGGGGAGGGAGAGAGAGAGTGAAAGAGAGAGATTTAATTACATATTCAAGAAGTAGAGGAGTCAACTGTGGTTTTTTAAAATTATTTTTTCCATTTTATCGGCTTTGCTTTAAGGGACTAAGTGACTGGGATACAAATATAAAGAGACACTCTCCCCTCCAGTGGTCCAGGATTTGAATACTGGATCTACTACTTAATTATACCTGTGTGAACTTGGGCACTGGACAAGATGATCTCTGAGGTTTCTTCTGACTCTAAATAAGCATCATTTTATCAACCAATCAACCAGTGAGTATTTGTAAAATATCTGAAAGGAAAGCAACAAGTATTGGAGCGGATGTGAAAAAATTGGACACTAATTCATTGTTGGTGGAATTGTGAACTGATCCATCCATTTTGGAGAGCAATCTGGAATTAAACTGCTTATACCTTTTGATCCAGCAATGCTACTTCTAGGACTATTTCCAAAGATGATTAGGGGAAAAAAAGAAAGAATTATATGTACTAAAACATTTATAGTAGTTCTCTTTGTGGTGAAGAGAACTAGAAATTGTGGGGATGCCTATCAATTAGGGAATGGCTGAATAAGTTGTGGTATAAAATTGTGATGGAATATTACTGTGCTGTAAAAAAATTACAAGCTCAATAATCTTAGTGGGGAAAACATGAATAGACTTGAACACAGTAATGAAAGGAAAATAAGTAGAACCAAGAGAATGTCATGTACAGTAACACTATTGTTTTAAGAACAACTTTGAGGGAGTAAGTCATTTTGACCATTATAAACACCCAAACTAACTAAAAAGGATATATGAAGAAAGAAGCTGCGTCTGTCCACATGGAAAAAAAAATGACAAATAAAACTATGTGTAAAATAATTTTCACATACAGTAGAACCTTGATTTATGAATTTAGTTCATTCTCAGGTTCTGTTTGTCATGCGATCTGTTCCTATTGCAAAGCTAATTTTCCCAAAGGAAATAAATATGTAAAGTTGGATGATTGGTATCTCATCCCCAGAAATATTCATATAAAATAATTATTCATAATTTTAAGTATTCATAAATTTATTTGTCCCTAAAGCACCTGAAATACAATAGCAATGATTAGTACACAATATAAACCAAGAATAAAACAAATTAACCCGCACTTTACCTTTGAGAAGAATCATGGCTGGCATGAGGTAGAGAAGAGGGAAGAGGAGGAGGAAGGGTTATTGCTTGGAAGGAAAATCTCCTTCCATGGGAACATCAGGGATTTCAACATGAGAGTGTTCTCCCTTATACCCCTTTCACTAAAAGTAAGACTAACACTACTGCCTTCACTTATTTCTCATTTGTCAAAATCACTTACATGCTTTGACTCACTGATTTTTTTTCTTTATGTTCACTTCTGACTAGGAATTTATTTAGTGACATTTGTTTTTGATGTTTTTTCAGAATGTCATGGAAATGTGACATTGCATTATCATTAAAATATTCATGGCTCTCATTGCTACAGCCTTATTTGCATGATGTTTTTCAACAAAATTTTTCACTTCTTTCCACATCTAATAAACTTCCCTAATCTCACTCGATGTGAGAGATTCCTCCGATCTCTCAACCTCTTCCTCAGATGAGATATCCTCCACAATCTCTCATGCAGATCCTCATGCAGATCCATCAGATCATCCGTTGTCACCTCCTGGCTATGTTCCTCCATTGTTACAAATATTATCATAGATCACAGTCACTACTGTACACTTTTATGCAAAGTACTACTGTATGTACACAAACACACGTGAACACACTTGTAATGGTAATGTTAAGGGCAAACGATGCTGCCTCCACAAAGGGTCAACACTGAATGAGGCCAATTAGGCAGTATACTGACCTGAGGTTCCTTTGTTTGACATATGAAAGCAAAAACAAAAAACCAAAACAAACAAACATTGCCCTAGTTGAGGGTCATCCCTTTGTGAGCTCTTAAAGTCCAAACATGATGTTCGTACTGCGAATTTCTGTTCATTCTGCAAGATTAGTTTTGGGAAAAATTTTTCCTTGTCTAAAGAAGACGTAAATGAGTTTACTCATAAATCAAGGCTCTCCTGTATATAAATATTTGTGTTTAATGGTAGCCATCTCTAGAGTGGAAGGATGGGAGAGGGGAAAAAAAAGAAAGTTACAGGATAATTTTATATATTTAAAATGAATAGAAAGTTGTACATAATAGATTTGCAGATTTCTGCTGATAGAGGATGTTGCTGCCATTACAGAAGCCCTGGGACCTAACTCTGGTTCAGGAGTCCTGAAAGAGGACTTTCTTGTTATCTGTTTACAGAAGTCCTGGAGGAGGGGTTTACTGATTTTTCAGAGGTCCTGGAACTTTACCGATGATTTGTGTTGATTTCTCAGCAACATCCTCTATCAGCAGACAGGTCTGACGAAGTAACATCAACACAGGCTGCAAAATGTCTGTGCCCCAGTCATGCTTCCTCCCAGGTCTGCTCCATCCCAGCTGTGCTCAAGTTTTTATATGTCATCAGCTTCTCTCTGTTCCACCCACCTCTTATGTCCTTTTTGTTCCAGTCTTTGGCAAGTCCCTCCCACTGTGGGCTTCACATGGGGTTTTCTTGGCAAAAATACTGGAGTGATTTGACATTTCCATCTCCAGTGAATTAAAGCAAACAGAGAGGGTCCTCTCCAATCATTCTGATCTATATTTTGCCACTGGACCCAGATGGCTCTGGAGGAGAAAGTGAGACTGGTGACTGCATAGCCCTCCCTCATTTAAATCCAATTCAGTTGCATGTCATGGCATCACCTCCATGGTGCCAGGTTACTCTTTGAAAATGTAGGACAAACAACAAGGCAAACAGAAATTAAGTTACTTGCCCTTGTACCTACTTTGTGGAGAATGTTGCACTAGGCTCTGAAGGAGGTAAGATGTTAAAAAAGAAAGTTTCTTCTCTTATAGTACTTGGAGTCTTTGATACCCACAGCAACCCTGTAAGGTAAGTACATTATTACAAAATTATTATCTCCAGTTTGCAAATGAATGAAAAAGCATTTATTCAGCATTTACTAGTGGGTCAAGTACTGTCATAAGTGCTGGGGATTTCAAAACAAAACAATAACTACAACCACAACAATGAGAACAATAGCTCTCAATGCTCTCAATGAGTCTACATGAAAATAAAGGATGACATTATAGAAATAAGAGCTAGAGGTTGAAACAAAGTGAAAGTGACTAGAAGGATACCAGCACATTAGTGGCTTGGAGAAGGCCAGGAAGCATATAGTGCACCAGAGACCATGCTGGGAATGGTGAAAACTCACTCATAAGAGCCCAGAGCCCCAGGAGAGGGAGTCTGAAGTCAGGTGGAAGAAAGCACAGCTTTTAGGACGAATTGTTGGGAGATGACCATGAGGAAACTGAGAATCAGACATGAAAAGTGACTTGGCTGAGGTTGTTCAGTCAAGAAACAGTCAATAAGAATTGGTTAAGCACATACTGTTTGCCAGGTATCGTTCTAAGCTCTTAGTTGTGATAGAGGCAAGTCTTCCACTCTAAGTCCATCCAATGTTCTCTCTACCAAACTACAGTCTCTATTTAGTTGTTCATTTTTACTGGTTCAATAATCCTAAAATCTTTACTGATCTTTAGAGTACTTTACAAAACAAACTCTTTGTTCTTTCCTTTGGATAGAAATTAGGTTATTAATTTTCTTTCTGTGTGATTTCAAAAAATATATCTTTTTTATTTACCTAAAAGAATCTCAGTTTAGTAAGGAGTAGCAGCCTTTTTTTTGGTGGGGATGGAAATGGAGTAATTCTTATGGTTAACTTTTGCCTGATGTTTTGAGTTTTTTAATTATTGTAAAACCGTATAGAGTACATTATCATTTCTGGAAACCTGCCTTTAGCTAAACAGACAGTTGTAACAGTGTGGGCTCAAGCTTTCTTCTAATCTTTGTGTTTTGTTAGGTTTTTGTTTTTGTTTTTTGTTTTTGCTGAATGCCTTACTGTAAATTCATTGGCCTTCCCACAGAGCAGGTACAATATATGTAATATCAAATTCTTGGAAAAGAAGGAAATAGTCCTTGACTAGATAAGGCTCGGTCAGAAAATTACATTTTATTTCATTTTCTTTCTTCTCAGTGGATTTCTAGGCATGAAGAGGTAGGGCAATAATAGATCCCCTAGGAAGTGAATGAAAGATTGTTAGTGTTAGCTGAAGGGGATAGTGGAGAATGAGGGTTATGGAAGAGGAAAGAATTGTATAAAGTGGGGAACAGAACAACATCCCCAGAATTCAGCGCTGGTAAAAAAGGAATTAAAAAATTGACACTTTCAAAACAATCCTAGTTCTTTTAAAGACTTTTTGCTCCTACTTCTCTTGTCTGTTCTCTTTCAGACCCCTCCCATATTGCTTCTCTGTTGGACCTGAGGCTAGCTTAGGCTATAAAGGAACATAGACTTTCTTAAAATGTCTCACTATCATCTTCTCAGATTGCACACTGGTATTAGAAAGCAGCATTGAGTTTTGAAAATGATAGCAAATGAAAAGATGCAAGCTATAATGTGGAACAAGAAGGCCAGCACACAGAGGGCTAAATCATTTAAATGTATTTGCTAGCATGGCAAGTGGAGTCTGGTACAGACAAAGAGAGAATAACAAGTTCTGAAGCAAAGACCCCAAAGAGAGAAGAAATAGAAAGACATGGCAGCATATAACCAGAAGGTACAAATAAATTTGGGAGTTATTATGGAAAAATTCCCCACGGTTTAAAACACGCTATGTTCTGTATTGAAGAAGCCAAACAGAATTGCTAGAAAAATACAGCATAAATCAAAGGAGATGGTCTTATTGTATATAAAGTAGTTAGACTTCACCTGGAGAACTATAAACAACCATGCACATGATACCTTAGAATAGATATAATTGCCTCTAAAGGTGTAATGCCAGGTAGGCAGACTAGGGCCTAAAGATGTCTGCGTGAGGAACATAGGAATGTTTTTAATGGTGAAGAGGAGAGTTTGTATAGAGCTGTAACAAGAATGATTTTCACCTGCGACAAAAACAGTGGGGGAAGGGGAGGGAGGCTAGAGAGAGATAGGATGTCTGGAACAGAAAAATCTTAGGCTCCATCTCTCACAGGAGGTGGCCAGAGAGATATATGCATAACAGAGGTTCCATGGTAAGGTGGATCTTGAGGGTCTGCTTTGGACAATACACCTGATTGCCTGTGGCAGTGCTATACAGCTGGGCACTGGGAGCCTAAAGGTGGGGATAATGATCCTCATTGGGAGGATGACCCTTTCCTGAAAGTCATTTCTCTGGGGAAAAGTCCCATTCTTTCCTTGGTAGTTACATCTTTGAGTTCATGCTAATGCACAGGATTTGTTTTTAAAAAAAAAATAGAATTAATAGCAGTGAATCAAGCAAATTATATCCCATGTTCCTTGTGAGGAGTCAGGACTTTGGGTGGGAGCAGGTTACTACGCTCAAAAGTGAGGAAGATTCAGTCCTGGATATTTCTCAAGCTCCTCTCTGTTTACCACTTCAGTAGCTCCAATTTGGTTTTAGGTGAACCTAGGGAGAGGGGTCCCCTTTGGTCAAGTCAGCTATGATCAGCCTTAGTCATTGCTTTTGCCCTCTGCTGATTTTCATTTGTGGAATCTTCTGTTTTTAATCAATCACCAATCCAAAAGAAGGGCCTTTCATACATAAAGTAATGTTTATTGGAGATTCTAAGGAGGTTAATATTGAGTGATTCTAGTTGCCACCGAGTTAAATATGCAATTTGGTAAAAACCTGAAATAAAGCTGTGATAGATAGAAACCATAGCTGTTAGTCTTGATTTTACTAAACTCTATGAGGCACTGGAAGAAATACAATAATTTATACATTAATTCTCCTTCCTTTTCTGTGGTACTTCCTGATAACTGTAATTAACTCAAATCACTATTATTTTAGTGTTCTAGACAGACAACAGATCAGACAAGGATGAAACTTTAATATCACTTAATGCCTTTGGTGAATTTTTTGTTTGCAATCATGGGTTGCTCCTTGGATGTTGTATTTTACTTTCTAAACTGCAGTTATCTTCCAAGGATGTGGTGGAAGTTTGAAAGGGAAACTTTCAATTTATAAATTTCCTTGGCAGTCAGAGCTTGTCAGGTATAATGCTTCAGACTCTCTACAGGCCCAGGATCCAGGTCCATTGAGAAGATGGATTGATCACTGGTATTTCTTTGAATCATTGGATGCAGGGTTGGTTGACTAATTGTTTAATTCATTTCTTTATTCAATTCAATTAATCTGAAATGTCTGCTATATGCAAGATTCTGTTCTACAAGTTAGATACACAAGGACAGAAAGGAAACAGTCCTTGCCTTCCAAGAGTTTATTGCAATGGTGCAACATGTTCATAATGAGTCATGGAAACTGGACTTTAAAGATCCTTAGAGATCAATTAGTCCAAAACCTGAATTTTACAGCACAAAACAATAGTGTCTACAGAAGTCAGGTGGGTTTGTGAATGATAAAATTATTGTTCTCCACTGACCCACCTAGTTCAGAGCTCTTTTCCCTATACTAAACTATGGATAGTGGTAGGGGACAGAACCTAGAGATAATGTTGATTCAAAGTTGTACCAGGCAAGCCCTTTACTTGCTTATAGGACCTGACAATTACTCTCCTGTATTTTTAATGGTCTAGTCCAGAGGTGTCAAACATGGGCTACAAGCAGTCAGAAAACTCCAGAATATAGCTTAAACCAGTTTAAAATGTATTAGAGAATTATTTAACAAAAGCAATAAACATACTATAAAACACAGATATTATTATACTTTAAACCTAAGACAATATGTGGTCCACAGTTTCTTAGGTAGAGGTTAGTGATCTCCATTTCTATTAGAGTTTGAAACCACTGGTCTACAACATCTCATAACATATATCAAGTTATGGTATAAAAAAGTACATGATTTCAACACAAAGGGTAAAACTATAAGCAAATTAGGAGAGCATGAAATAATTTACCTGACAGATCTGTAGATAAGGAAATGATTTATGACCAAATAAGAGACAGAGAGCATTATAGAATATAAAATGAATAATTTTGATTACATTAAATTAAAAGTTTTCTTCACAAACAAAACACATTCAGCCAAGATTAGAAGAAAAGCAGAAAATGGGGGAAAATGTTAGCAGCATTTTTTTTTCTAATAAAGATTCCATTTCTCAAATATATAGAAAACTGGGTCAAATTGAAAACAATCTGAGTCATTCTCCAATTGATAAATGATCAAAGGATGTGAACAGGTAGTTTTCAGATGAAGAAATAAAGACAATCTATAGTCATACAAAAATACCCTAAATCACTATTGATTAGAGGAATGAAAAGCAAAACAATGCAAATGAAAAGTGCCTTAAATCACTATTGATTACAGAAATGTAAATGAAGACCTCTCTTTGGCAGCTCACTCCTATCAGATGGAAAAGACATGGGAAAATTGGGGTACTAATGTACTTGTAGTGTTGTTGGAGTTGTTAAACAAACCAACCATTCTGAAGACCAGTTTGGAACTATGCCCCCAAAGCTTTAAAACTGTGTGTACCATTTGACCCAGCTAGAACTCCATTAGATCTATACCTCAAGGAGATAAACAAGAAAAGGATCTATATGTACAAAAATATGTCTGGTAGTTCTTTTTGTAGGGGTATATAACTGGAAACTGAGGAGAAGCCCATCAATTGGGAGTGATTAAACAAGTTGTGGTATATGATTGTGATGGAGTATTATTGTGCTATAAGAAATGACAAACAGGGCACTTTAAGAAAAACCTGGAAAAACCTACATCAAGTAACGTAAAATGAAGCAAACAGAACCAGGAGAACATTGTACATAGTAACAGTAATGCTCTATGATAATCAGTTGGGAATGTTTTAGCTATTCTTAGCAATACAAAGATTCGAGATAATTCTAAAAGCCTTGTGATGAAAAATGCTATCCACCTTCAGAGAAAGAACTGGTCTGAATGCAGATCAAAGCATACTACTTTTCATTTTGTTGTTTATTTTATTTTTTATTTTTTGGCCTGTGTTTTCTTTCACAACATAGCTAATATGGAAATGTGCTTTGTACAACTGCACATATATAGCCTATATGAAATTGTTTGCCATCTCAGGGAGGAGGGAAGGAATTTGGAACTCAATATTTAGAAAAAAATCTTAAAACTGCTTTACATGTAATTGAAAAATATTATTATAAAAAAAGAAACCACTGGTTTAGCTAACTGCCTATCTGGGTGTGGTGGATGGCACACTGGGTTTGGAATCATGAAGACCGGACTTGGAAGCCTTCCTTCACACTTAGCTGTGAGGCATAGTGAAAGTCATTTAAATTTTTTGATCTTCAGTTGTCTTAGCCATAAAAACATTATCTCCCTCTCAGGACTGTGAGGATCAAATGAAATTTATTGACAGCATGGAAAAGCAGGAACACTAGATTTGGAGTCAAGAAATTTGACTAAGAATTTTAGATCTAGTAGTTATTAGCTGTGTGACATTGGACCAAACATTTTACCTCTCTGAACTTTACTCATCTATAAAATGGTGACAATAACACATAATAAATATGAGGAAAATATAACATAAACCTATAACTTATGTAACTATAACATTATTATTGGCAATTATATAAAGTAATAGTATTTCTCTATTTTAGCCAGATGTAATCTTTTTCTTCAAGCCCTGGAGTCATAGCTTGCTATCATTTCTTTATCATTTTATACTACCCCCCTCCATTTCTACTATGGATAAGTATTTCCTCCCATTAACTCTGGGCTGATGAATCAAGTTCTATTAGCTACTAAGTTTGAGTGACCAGAGTTTTCAGAGTTCCAAAAATTAAGAATCAAAAGATATTTCAGAGTTCAAGTTCTATCAATAAAAAAGAATACCCTGTACAATATTGCCATTAGGAGGTCATCAAGGTAAATCTGGAGCCCATTACCTCCTAAAAAACAACTCTACTTTTGGGTAGCCCTAATTGTTGGGAAACATTTCCTTATATGAGATGAAGTCAATATCCCCTCACATATATCAATGTAGATTTAAAAAAATTTAATTTTTAAAATTTTTAAAAGGAGATTATATTAATCTGACTACCTCTGATTTTAGTGAAGCCATACTGTCTTTTATAAATCACTGTTTTCATTTCTAAATAATCATTAACAGTTCCTTTAACAACACGTTCTGGAATATAGGTAGAAGCGAAACAAAAATTGCTAACCTATACCATGCAGAATATACTGTATCTTTTAAAATAAAACCAGGACATTTGTCCTTTTTCTGACCTGTGAGGCAGGTAGGTGACACAGCTGGTAAATAATTGGATCTGTAATTGGAACCATCTGAGTTCCAATCCAGCCTCAGACTCTTACTAGCTGTGCGACCCTGGGTGAGTTAATTAAGGTTTTATTGCTTCTGTTACCTCATTTGTAATATGGGGATAATAACAACAACTTAGGGTTGTTTTAAGGATAAAATGCAAAAAAAAAAAGCTTTGTAAACCTTAAAGCACTATATACATTTTAGCTACTATTAGCTATGGCACTTGTACACTTCTCCATCATCTTTCAAGGATCACTGACTTGAGCTCAGTGATTACATCTGTCCTCTCTTATGATACACCAAGTTATATTTCCTCAGAGCTTTCTGAATTCACAGATGGCAACTCTTTTGATTCCCTGCTAACTATTTTTGTTCCCTATATAAAAGCAGTCCAAAAATCATTCCCCTTGTAAGAGAAAAAAAATACAGTCATAATTGATTTAGTTTGTATTCTTATCATCTATTATTTTCATCTCTTTGTCAGGATTTTTATCTTTTTTCTGTTTCCTGAATTCCAACATCGATATCTTATCCTCTCCAAGTAGCTTGCAGCATATTCTGATGACAATATTGCTTCTGTCTTTTCTTCTACTGCTTTTCACTTAGGTACTCTTACCCTGAGTCTCCATTCCTTCCTTCAGATTTCTGGATTTCCTTGTGAGATTTTGTTCTTAATATTAAAAAATAACAGCCCCTCACTTTTTAAAAATCTACTCTGTTTCTTTTTGTATTAGTTATACCTGATCAGAGCCATATTTTCATTATGAGTTCCATCTCACAAAGTGTCAGTATTGAATTCCTCTTATATCTTTAACTTGGATATTTACATATAGACATGTGTGGCCATGAGTTTTATTACTAGCTTCCTTCTTGGAAATTGTCTCTTATGAGTTACTGGTGTTCTCTAATAGAATTCATCTTCCACTATTGTACCTGCTACTGCCTGTGGTATCAAACTGGGAAGATATATATGAGCACTTACTTTCTTCCCCAGACCTTTTCAGATAAAGGCATTTTGAACATATTTTCTAGTAAAATTTAACTCCAGGTAAAATTTACTAATCCCTTGCTAGGTGCACTTTGCTATTAGTGAAGAGCCAAAGTTTGTTCTAATATTAACGACAATAAATAGTGTTCATATAGCATTTTAAAGCTTACAAAGCACTTTTCATGCATTTGCTCACTTTATCTTCCCTTAAACCCTGTGTGTTGGATACTAAATTACTATTGTACCCATTTGTAGATGACAAAACTGAGACTCAGAGAGATTAAATGACTCAAACAATGAGGAAGCATTAAAAGCAAGTTTTGAATTTGGATATATTCTCAGAAACCATTTCTTAGACGGGTGGTCAATTCAATTTTATTCAACACACAGGTAATAAACAATACTATCTTGCTGCAGTAGAAAGAACATGACTTCTGGAGTAAACAGGACTACATTAAAGCCAAACTTTGCTACTTACTATTAGTGTGACCCCTGGATAAGTTACTTTCTCTGGATCTCTTATTTCTTCAGAGTTGGAGGAGGTAATGAATAAGGCCCCTTCTATATGCTAATATATCATATATCAATAAATTCCTACTATAGAAAGACATAGATATCTTCCTATTCATTCTTAAAAATGCACTTAAAAAATTTCAGCATCCAAAGATTTCACTTTACCACTATCTACTTTCTTTTCTACTACCTGCTATCCAGCTTCCAATCATAATACTTTTGTTTTCTCAAAGGCAACCTATGGTCATGTCGTAATAAAATCCCTGCTTATAAGTTCATTTCTTCAATATGCTTTTGTTTCCTGTATCTTCTATTTCCATTCAAAATAGGGATGAAAACTACATTTTCCCCCCCTTCAAGGTGTGTGCTCATAATTTAATAGCTCATAGCAAAGCTTTTCAGTTTTCTATTCTTTTTAGCTTTCTGTTTTTCCTGCCATTACAGGAAGCACCAGGAGTAGGTAATAAGTCCAGATTGGACTTATCTTAGGACTCTCTGTCATACTCCGTCTTTCAGAGATTGAAGACTGCTCTTTATGGCTGATAGACAAATTACTGTCCCTTATCAGGAAATCACAAGCTACTGCTACTCCTACTTTTTCCTTCTTCCTATAAACCATTATTAGATAAACTCTGGGAATCTATACCACTATTCCTTGGAGTAGAGGAAGCTTCTTCATCTTAAGATGGGATGGCTCACCTCTTTTAACTCCAGATAACAAGTTTTCTCTTCTCCTTCTTCTTCATCTTCTTCTTCTTCATCTTCTTCTTCTCCTTCTCCTCTGTGTCACATTCTTTCCTTCTAACTTTCTAATATAGGTTGGGATTTCTCTTTGCTTCTTCATATTATTTTTCTTCTTGGTTTCCATCTTGAAGGAAATCCATTCCTTCAAGGAATACTTCATTCTCCTTGATTACCTAAAGTATCAAGACATGTTCCTTCTCATCTTTTCCTTCTTCTAGAATGGAGACTACCTTGATCTTCATACATAAATAAGCATTACTAAATTCCCGCACAAACATTTAGCTAGTCATTTTGCTTGAAGTCATGTCTAAATACTCATTAACTGTCCCTTTAACAACATATTCTAGAATATACTTGCTTGAAGTCAGATCCTTAGTCTTTTATACCGGTAACTCATAATATTAGACTTCTTCCAGGTTCAATACTATGGTGAACCTCCATAGCTAACTGCAGTGCCAAGTTTCCTGTTTGCTATGTTGTGCATTGTGCTGGGTGATCATCAGTGGTATCTATTTATGACAGGCTTTCTCAAAGTTAACCAATGACTATCAAGTTACCAAATCCAGTGCTTATTTTTAGGTTCTCATCCTCTTTGACTTTTGACTCCTGACTTTTGACAATGTAAAGTATCCTTTCACAATGGATATTCTCTACTCTCTTGGCATGAGAAGATCTTACTTTTCCTTTTTTTGCACTATTTAGGAAGGGATATTAGAGGCCAGTTAGTCAAAATCCCTTATTTTACAGATGAGGACACTGAGACTCATTTACTGGGTCCTCATTTTTCTATTTCTTTTAGTGTTCCCTGAGTCTCTGTGCTTTTTCCTTTTTCTTTTCAGAGAATAAAAAATTCACAGAATTTTAGTGTTGAATGTTGTTCTCACCCCCACACCCCAACACGGACACACTTCAATCTCAGTCTGGAAGAGATTCCTAGCTATGATATAATAGCAAGTGATAATAAATCTTTACTTGAAAACATCCAAAGAATGTGAGCCTTTGTTTTTTGTTGTTCTATGTTCTTTTCCTTAGGAATCTATTTCCATGGTTTAAATTATGTCTGTGCCAATGAATCTGAAATCAATATCTTTATCTCTTTCTTTTCTTCTGAACTTAACTAAAAATTCAAACTTCTACAGTGGTTCTCAACTTGTGGGTTGTGCTCCCTTTGGGGGTCGAACAACCCTTTCACAAGGGTCACCTAAGATCATCGGAAAACACGTATTTCTGATGGTCTTGGGAACCGAGACACTGCTGCTCTATCCATCTCCAGGCTGGCCTGCTCACATGCAGATATGCCCACATATGAGTACTAAAGGGTCGCGGCATTAGGAAGGTTGAGAACCACTGTACTAATAAATCAGTTCCACCTGAATATTGGTCAGGCATCTCAAACTCAGTATGTCCCCAGACAAGATCGTTACCTTGCCAGCTAAGCTTGATCTTCCATTCTGGCTTCTCCATTTCTGTACATTGCCTTGCTATTGATACATGGCTCTGTTCTGGACCTTCTTTTCTTTCTCTAATCTTTCTCCTTTGGAGATCTCATAAGCTTCCATGGGTTTAGTAGTCTTCAGGATTCCAATGATTCCCAAATACATACATCCAAGACTAGTCTCAATTCTCAACTCCAGCCTTGTATCTCCAACTGCCTATTTGATATTTTAAATCAAATGTCTTGAGGGGCGGAGCCAAGATGGCGGTGCAGCAGCAGCTACATATCACAGCTCTCACATAGCCACCCCAAAATACCCATAAAATAGGACTCTAAACCAATCCTAGAACTCCAAAACGCACACAAAGATACTTCCCACTAAAGTCAGCTCAGCTACGAGGAACCATATCAGCACTGCGAACCAAAACCAGCCTGGCCTGAAGCCGCGGCTGTGCCCCGGGGGCAGCTGGATGGGAGGAGCAGAGGAGCGTCAGGTGAGAGGATTAGTGGCAGCTGCCAGCAGCGTTCAGAACTAGCTCAGTGGGGACTGTGAATCTAGGAGAGTTAAGCAGTCCGGCCAAGGCCTCCAGAGTGGAAAAGCGAAAGGCAAAGGTTTTGCACCCGCCTCTGCATTGCAGCTTCCTGCCCACGGCCTGCAGACAGCAGGGGGACTAAGCGATTGTTCTCAGGCCAGTGCTCTCACGTTGAGCAGCCTGGATCTGGATCGCCATCTTGGGCCTTGGTCTTGGAGTCTTCATTATCCAGTCAGCTGGAAGTAAATAGGAAGAGTCCCAGCATCTTCCTGAGAGCTACGGCAGCCGGGAGGACCCCA
>CM053582.1:181885057-181904828 GCA_028627135.1 Pseudochirops cupreus | reverse complement strand
AAAGTGACATAGGAGAGAATAGACTGGGGGAGGGGGACACACTGGGATGGCTGTTTTGGGGTGGTGGGCGGGGGAAAGACGGGGAGAAAATATGTAACTCAAAGTCTTGTGGAAATGAATGATGCAAACTAAAATAAAATCAAAAAATAAATAAATAAATCAAATGTCTCAGAGGTGTCTAAAACTGAATGTGTCCAAAACTGAACTTATCTTTACTTACAAACTTTTCCCTCTTCTGAACCACAGCGTTTCTGTTGAGGGCACCATCATCTTTTTAGTTATCAGGTTCACAACTTTGGCAATCCCCAACTCCTCACCTACCCCACAGATTCAATTAGTTATAGATTTTGTGTTTTCTACTTGTATAATCTCTCACATTTTTTTTCCTTCTCAATCACATATCCAACACCTTACTTCATGATCTTATCACATCTTGCCTGGATACCAAATAGTTTTCTACTTTGTTGTTTCCCTGATTCAAATCTCTCCCCTCTCCAATCCATCCAGAACAGCTGCAACTGATTGTCTTAAAATAAAAGTCATGTCACTTCTCTCCTCAATAATCAGGAGTGACTCCTTAATTCCTTTAGCATCAAATAGAAGCTCTTTGCTTTAACTCTTAAATCCTTTAACAGCCTGTACCCAACTGACTTTTCCCAACTTTGTTATATATAAATTACTTCTCTTCTTACTGTATGGTTCTGCCAAGCTGGTTATTTACACATGACATTCCATCTCATGTCTCTGAACCTTTCCACTGGCTGTCCTCCTTGTCTAGAATACATTCCCACCTCACCTGTGCCTCTTAGAATATCCAGCTTTTTCCAAAACTCTACTCAAAATATACCTTCTACATGAGGGCTTCCTTTATGCCCATAGTTAATAGTGTTTTTCTCAGGAAAAACTTATATTTTTTTTCATGTACACACACACACACAAACACACACACACATATATATATATATATACACACATAAACATATGCATGTATACACAATATGTGTATATATACACGATGTATGTATATGTATGTATGTATGCATGCTTATTTTTTCAGTTTTTTGCCTTTTTATGGAGGGGTGAAGGCAGGGCAATTCGGGTTAAGTGACTTGCCCAAGGTCACATGGCTAGTAAGTGTTAAGTGTCTGAGTCCAGATTTGAACTCAGGTCCTCCTGACTCCAGCGCCAGTGCTCTATTTACTGTACCACCTTGCTGTCCCTGCATGCTTATTTTCTTCCCAGTCAAATATATGCTCCTTGAGAACAGGGGCTTTGCCATTTTTTGCCATTTATACATCCAGACACAGCACAATTCTAGCACATAGCAGGTACATAACAAATATTTACTGATTGATGTGTTTAAAGGTTTTCATAAAACACACAGAGATGACTGCTATCTTGAATTCTATTACATTTTTGTCAAACTATCAAGCAATATCCTAGTAAATAAAGTAGAAAAACAGAATTGATAAATCCAAGCTATCCTTTGCTCAACATTGGTAGATTAATAGAAGTTATTTGCCAACATTATGTAACTTTCCTCCTACTTAAGCCAGTTTATTTATTTCTTCCCTGGCATTCATTCATTCATCACTGAGTAAGTAAGTTGTAGTTTAAGGCTAGGTGATTTGGATGTGTAAATAATAATAATTTGAATTAATATGGGACTTTAAGATTGAAAAAAACATTACTTTTTGAGGTCAATAGTGCAAGTGTCATTCACATTTGACAGATCAGAACCATGAAGCTCAGACCCATCTAAAATCAGATGATTAGTGAATGAGCCAGGCTTTGTCTCCAGGCCATAATGACCTAGAATCACATATATAGAAGTGAAGGAGGCAGGATGACACAGTGGAATAAACATTGACTTAGGAATCCTAGAACTTATGCTTATTTCCATTTCTGATTCTTGCTATCCATATTTGCAGCACCTGACTTACCTGGGCCTCAGTTTCCTCATCTAAAAGTTGAGGAGTTTCAGTTGGATAATTTCTGATGTCTTTTCCTTTATAAGTTCTATGATCTTAGAGGACATCTGCTCTATCTTTAGCATGAACCTCTTCTACAACTTCCCTGACAACTGACAATTAGCCATCTATCCTCTGCCAGAAGACCTTCAGTCATGGGGAGAGCACTACCTTATTAGAAAAACTACTCTACTTAAATGGTTAGATAGCTTTTCTTTTCTTTTTGTCTTTATTATTTTGTTTGTTCACTTTTAGTTTACAAGATTCTGTTTCACAATCTCTTGAGTTTCAAATTTTCTCCCCCTCCGTCTCCATGCCCCGAACCCCCATGGCAGCATGCGATCAAGTATAGAATCTACAAATACTTTCACATTAAACATTAGTCAGGTTGTAAAGAAGGATTGTAACCAATGGAATGATCAGAGGGGAAGAGGAAACAAAACCAAACAAGAAAATGAAAGAGAGCAGGTAGTTTGCTTCAATCTGCGTTCAAACTCGTTCTTTCTAGGTGTTTCTAGTTCTTTTTATGAATGTACACATCTTTCCATCACGAGTCTTTTGGAGTTGTCTCACAACCTTGCATTGCTGAGAAGAGTCCAGTCTATCAAAGTTGGTTGTCACACATATGTTGTGTCTGTAATTGTGTATAAATTTCTCTTGGTTCTGCTCTTCTCACTCAGCATCAGTTTGTATAAGTTTCTTCAGGTAAATATGAAGTCCATCTGCTCCTCATTTCTTGTAACACAATAGTGTTCCATTACATTCATATACCACAACTTGTTTAGCCATTCTCCAATTGAAGGGCATCCCCTTAATTTCCAATTCTTTGTCACCACAAAAAGAGCTGCAATAAATATTTTTGTACATATGGGTCTTTCTCCCACTTCTATGATCTCTTTGAGATACAACCCTTGAAGTAATATTGCTGGGTCAAAGGGTATACAATTATTTATAGCTCTTTGGGCATAGTTCCAAATTGCTCTTCAGAATGGTATCAGTTCACAACTTTACCAACAATGCATGTGTTCCAATTTTTCCACATCCTCTCCAGCATTTGTCATTTTCCTATTTTGACATCTTAGCCAATCTGACCGGTGAGATGTGGTACCTCAGAGTTGTTTTGATTTGCATTTCTTTAATCAATAGTGATGTGGAGCATTTTTTTCATATGCTTATAGATATCTTTAATTTCTTCCTCTGAAAACTGCTGGTTCATATCCTTTGACCATTTATCAATTGGGGAATGACTTATATTCTTATAGAATTGACTCAATTCTCTGTATATTTTAGAAATGAGGCCTTTATCAGAGACACTGGTTGTAAAAATTCTTTCCCAATTTCCCACTTCCCTTTTAATCTTGGTTACACTGGCTTTGTCTGTATAGAAACTTTTAAATTTAATGTAATCACAATCATCCATTTTGCATTTTATAATGTTCTCTAATTCTTGTTTGGTCATAAAGTTTCCCTTCTCCATAAATCTGACAGGTTGACTATTACTTGCTTTCCCAAATAGCTTACAGTATCAGCCTTTATACCTAGATTGTGCACCTATTTAGCATTGATTTTGGTATACGGTGTTAGATATTGGTCTATGCCCAGTTTCTGCCATACTATATTCCAGTTTTCCCATCAATTTTTGTCAAATAGTGAGTTCTTATCCCAAAAATTGGGGTCTTTGGGTTTATCAACCAGTATATTACTATAGTCATTGACTGCTGAGTCTCGTGTACCGAGTCTATTCCATTGATCCACTATGCTGTTCCTCAGTCAGTACCAAGTATTTTGATGACTGCTGCTTTATAGTACAGATTAAAATCTGGTATGGTGAGGCCACCTTCCCTAGCATTTCTTTTCATTACTCTTCTTGATATTCTGGACCTTTTGTTCTTCCAAATTAATTTTGTTACTATTTTCTCTAACCCTATAAAGTAATTTTTTGGTAGATTGATTTTTATGGCACTAAATATGTAATTTAATTTAAGTAAAATTGTCATTTTTATTATATTAGCTCGACCTAGCCATGCATAATTGATGTTTCTCCAAATAGTTTCTCCAAATGACTTTGTGTGAAAAGTGTTTTGTAGTTGTGTTCATATAGGTCCTGGATTTGTTTTGGCAGGTAGATTCCCAAATATTTTATAATGCGTACAGTAATTTTAAATGGGACTTCTCTTTGTATCTCTTGCTGTTGGATTTCATGAGAAATATATAGGAATGCCAAGGATTTATGTGGGGTTATTTTATATCCTGCAACTTTGCCAAATTTATTTATTGTCTCAAGTAGCTTTTTATTGATTCTCTAGGATTCTCTAAGTATATCTTCATATAATCTGCAAAGAGTGATAGCTTAGTCTCTTCTTTGCTTAATTTGATTCTTTCAATTTCTTTTTCTTCTCTAATTGCTACTGCTAACATATCTAGTACCAGATTGAATAAGAGGAGTGACAGTGGACATCTTTGTTCCATCTCTGATCTTATTGGAAATGCTTCTAGCTTATCCCCATTACATGTAATACTTGTTGATGGCTTTAAAAAATGTTACCTATTATTTCAATGAAGACTCCATTTATTCCTATACTTTCTAATGTTTTTAATTGTAATGGATGTTGCATTTGGAAAAAGCCTGTTCTGCAGCTATTGAGATGATCATATGGTTTCTGCTAGTTTTATTATTGATATAATCAATTATGCTAATGGTTTTCCTTATATTGGACCATCCTTGCATTCTTGGAATAAATACTACCTGATCAAAGTTGTTATTCTTGTAATAATTTGCTGTAGTCTTTTTGCTAACATTTTATTTAAAATTTTTGCATTTATATTTATGAGGGAAATTCATCTATAATTTTCTTTCTCCATTTTATCTCTTCCTGATTTAGGTATCAGTACCATATTTGTGTCATAAAAAGAATTTGATAGGACTCCTTCACCAATTTTCCCAAAGAGTTTATAGAGTCTTGGAAACAATTGTTCTTTAAATGTTTGATAGAATTGCCTAGTAAATCCATTGAGCCCTGGAGATTTTTTCCTAGGGAGTTCATTGATGGTTTGTTTGATTTCTTTTTCTGAGATGGGGTTATTTAAGTAATTTACTTCCTCATTTACTTCCTCTTCAGTTAATCTGGACAACTTATATTTTTGTAAATATTCATCCTTTTCACTAAGACTGTCAAATTCATGTGCGTACAATTGGGCAAAATAATTCCTAATGATTGTTTTAATTTCCTCTTCATTGGAAGTAAATTCACTCTTTTCATTTTTGATACTTGAAATTTGGTTTTCTTCTTTTTTTTGTCATACTGACAAAAGGTCTATAAATTTTGTTTTGTGTTTTCATAAAACTAGCTCTTAATTTATGAATTCAATAGTTTTCTTAATTTCAATTTTATTAATCTCTCCTTTGGTTTTCATTATTTCTAATTTAGTATTTAATTGGGTATTTTCAATTTGTTCTTTTTCTAACTTTTTCAATTGCATGCCCAATTCATTGACCTCCATTTTATCTAATTTATTCATGTACACATTCAGGGATATAAAACTTCCCCTAAGAACTGCCTTTGCTGCATCCCACATGTTTTGGTATGTTGTCTCATTATTTTCATTCTCTTGAATGAAGTTACTGATTGTTTCTATAATTTCTTGTTTGACCCACTCATTCTTTAGGATTAAATTATTTGGTTTCCAACTGGCTTTTAGTCTATCTTTCCATGGCCCTTTATTGTATATGATTTTTTTTGAATCATGATTAGAGAAGGATGTATTTAATATTTCTGCCTTTCTGCACTGAATTGTGAGGTTTTTATTCCCTTGTACATGGTCAATTTTTGTGTATGTGCTATGTGCCACTGATAAGAAGTTATATTCCTTTTTATCCGCATTCAGTTTTGTCCAGAGATCTATCATATCTAACCTCTCTAAAATTCTATTCACCTCATTAACTTCTTTCTTGTTTATTTTGAGGTTAGATTTGTGAAGTTCAGAGAGGGGGAGATTGAGGTCCCCCACTAGTATAGTTTTGCTATCTATTTCTTCCTCTAATTCCCTTACCTTCTCCTGTAGAAATTTGGATGCTATATTGCTTGGTGCATATATGTTAAGTAATGATATTGCTTCATTCTTGATGATGCCTTAGCAGGATGTAGTTTCCTTCCTTATCTCTTTTAATTAGATCTATTTCTGCTTTTACTTTATCTGAGATAAGGATTGCTACTCCTTCTCTTTTTTTTTTTTACTTTAGCTGAAGCATAATATATTCTACTCTAGCTTTATACCTTTATCTGTGAATTTCCCTATTTCAAATGTGTTTCTTGTAGAGAGCATATTGTAGGATTGTGGTTTTAACCCATTCTGCTATCTGCCTCCATTTTATGGGAGAATTCATCCCATTTGCATTCACAGTTTTGATTACTATCTGGGTCTTTCCCTCCATCCTATTCCCTCCTGTTTATGTTTTTATTTCTTCCTTCTCCCTTCCCCTCCTTAATTGTTTTCCTTTTGACCACTGCCTCCCTCAGTATTCCCTCCCTGTGACCCCCTTCTTTACCTACCCATTCCCTTTACTACTATTTTCCTCTCTTCTAACCATCCCCCTCCCTTTCTATCCCCCTGTGTAATCCTGACTGTAGTTCCACAATATTTGAATTGTTTCTTTCTGGCTGCTTGCTGTATTTTCTCTTTGACCTTGTAATACTGGAATTTGGCTACTAAATTTCTTGGAGTTTTCAATTTGGGATGTCTTTCAGGAGGAGTCTGGTGAACTCTTTTGATAACTATTTTACCCTCTGATTCCAGGACTTCAGGAAAGTTTTCTTTGCTAATCTCTTGGATGATGTTGTCCAGGCTGCTTTTTTCATCATGACTTTCTGGTAGACTAATAATTCTTAGGTTCTCTCTCCTATATCTCTTCCCTAAGTCAGTTGTTTTTCCAGTGAGATATTTTACACTTTATTCTAATTTTCCAATCTTTATGTTTTGTTTGACTGACTCAATGCATCATAGAGTCCTTAGCTTCAAGTTGACTGATTCTAATTTTTGGTGAATTATTTTCCTTGGTTAGTTTTTTAAACTCCTTTTTCACATCTTTAGTTTCAATTTTTAGGGAGGTATTTTGTCCAGTTAAATTTTGAATGTCCTGTCCCAGTTCACAAATTTTATTTTTTATGGATTTGTTTCCTTCAGTGAGATTTTTTTTTCCAATTTGGTCACTTTAGATTTAAATTTACCCTCTATTTCTCTAATTTGGCTTTTAAAATCTTTCTTTACCTCCTCCAAGAATGCTTTTTGGGCTTGAGACCAATTCATATTTCCTTCTGTGGTCTCAAGTGTGAGTATAGAGTCCATGTTGTCCTCTGTATTTGGTTGTTCTTGCTCACTATAATATGATTGGGTCATTTGTCTTGCTTTTGATTTCTCAGCCTCCTTCTTACCCACTGTGATTTCCTATTTCCTGACTTCTCTTCTCAGACTGGGAGCTAAGGGCCTAGTTGTTGACTCTGGATGTCTAGATTGATGCCAAGGCCAGGACTCTCAGTGTTTCCCCTGAGTTACCCTGAGGCTTATAGAGTAACCCGCGGGGGGAAAGGGTGGTCTGGCCACTTCAGATTTCCACTTCTGTGCCTCTGGGCTACAGCTCAGGCCAGCTCAGCAGCTGGTGCCCATCCAGCAAAGCTGGTATCTGCAGATTCCCCTGATGGTGCTAAGGCACACCTGGGCTTGTGTTGTTAGTGCTTGATGGCTCTACCTCCAGGACTTGGAAGCTGGGGTTGCTGGTCAGCTGAGCTGGGGTTTGTTGGGAAGCCTCCTGCCCTTCACTTCAGACTTCCAAGCCTGAGGCTGTTTCCACTATTTCAGGATTTTACTCTGGGTGGGACATTTATCTCTGGGTTTTCTGGGAGACAGAGAGGAAATCAGAGCAGCTATGGTTTACTCAGCCATCTTGGCTCCTTGAAGTTCAGATAGGTTATTTTTAAACATCCAGGCTGTGGGCTGATATTCCCAGGAGAAGCTGCTGTTGCTGTTGTGGCCCCTGTGCTTTTTCTTACCCAGCTCCCACCCATCCTCTGACCCTGTGGTGAGACAGCTGCAAATCGCCCTTAGGGTGGATGAATCTTCTGACTGGGGTTCTTTCTCACTCTGCTGTAGTCTGCTTCCAGGTCTGTGGTGGTACAGCCCCCACGTGCTCCATGCTCCCTCTGCCCAGACCTACATGGACACTTTCCTGGGCTGGGAATCTGCCACAATCCATCTCCCAGTGGATTCTGTCACTCTTGGTAGCTTTTCTTTAAGTTGAATTGAAATATATCCCTTAATAACTTCCAGCCATTGTTTGAAAGGTGAACATAGTCTTTAATTCTAAGGATCCTTGAAGAACATATTATTCCATTGCCTTAGTCTACAGACAAAATTACAATATTAATATTAGCAACAATGGAGACTTCACGTTTCTATGATGCTTTTAATTTTACAAAGTTCTTTGCTTACATTTTGTATTCTACAAAGTAACATGTGAAAGTATTATCAACTGTATTTCCAAATACAGAAACTGAGGCTCAGAGAGGTAAAATAATTTCCTCAGGGTCCTGTAGACAGCAAATGTTGGAACCTGCATAAACTTCTATAGAGCAAGAACAATTTATTCTATATAATAGTCATTTTCTTCAGTGTTTTGCTATTGAAGTACATCCTAGCTATATAATGTACATTCCATACCTGCAGGTAGATAGGACTAAATCAGAATATCCTTGCAATAAATTATTTCTTGAAACACAATGTACAATCTGCCAATCCACTGAACACACCTCCTTACCAAAACTGCTTGCTATGAATATAGGGAATATTGTTAGTTTTCTTTTATTAATTTTACAAATCATACACATTGCTGGGGATGTTATTTCCCCACTGCTTTATATAGTGCACTCCATTACAAAGAAAAATCGACACAAGTAGCATCCAAAAGAGAAATGAAATTTTAATCTATTTTATCTATAACTTCAGAGAAGCATTGAGACTTCTCTGGATGTCAGGAAAATGATTAATGGAATACTAAAAGTCCAACACACAGCTGAAAGTCAGGCTACTGGTTCTATTAGCTAAAATGATGCAGATGTGAGTTCGAGTTCAAGACAGATATTCCACAATCAATGGAGTCTTCATGAGTTTATTAAATTATTAAATTATTTATTGAAGAGTCACAATAGCATAATACACTTTGGAAAGCCTTTTGTTCAAGATAGGAATGGGTTTCAGATGGAGCATCTATGAGAGCAGGCTGTTCTTGGAAACTGTCGTTGGCACAGAATCTAGTAGCTAGAAATCTTCAGGGCTCCAAATTCTGTGTAACATGGTAAATCTGTTTAGACCTACCCACTAGTACTTATAATGCTATTCATGTTCCCTTACATCCACTAGTCATTCTATTGAAATATTAGTTATTTTATTGCCATTTAAAATTTTTTATTTTATTTTTGTATCATTCTTTCCTTTCCATTTTCCACTATCCAACCCTCCACCTCTGACTGAGAAAAGAAGAAAAAATAAAATCTTTTACAATTATGTACAGCCAAGCCTACATTCATTGGCCATGCCAAATCAAAAAAGAAAAGTCCCAATCTGTACTCTGAATTCATCACCTCCAACAGGAGGAAGCGGTTATCACATTTTATCATGAGACCTCAGAAATTGTGGTTAGTTATCGTGTTGATCACAATGCAAAGAAGTTCTTTGTCTTTACAGTTTTGCACTAAGTGTATAAATTGTCTGGTTCTGCTCAACTAATTCTTTATCACTCTATACACATATTTTCATGTATCTCTGGCCTTCCATATCTATATATGCATACATACATGTAGACATATACATATATGTACACATATAAATACACGTGTGTGTATTGTTGTACACTATTCTATCACATACACAGAACAACTTGTTCAGCCATCCCAACTGATGGGCATTCTTAGTTTTCAATGCTACTAAAAAGGCTACTATAAATATTTTTTGTACATAGGGGTCCTTTTGAGAATAGTGGGAATATTAGCTATTTTAGAAAAGAAAAAGGCAGAGTGCCTCTCAATGTTGGTAACTTTGTGTTATGAGGCTGGAAGGGGCAGATGAAAGAAGCTGACTTGAGAATTTCCAAAAGGTGGGATAGAGAGGCCTCTCTATAGTATTCAAAGTAAATGCTAAGGCATCAGTTATTCCAGGAAATAAAGAAACTTATATAGGTACAAATCCCAGATGTAGGGATTTAGAGAGGTGTCTAGATAGAAGAGAGTATGAGTTCCTTAGGAATGAGAGGATGGAACCTGCCTCCATCGGGTTGACTCCCTTTAAAAGCTGTGTTTCCCTCCACTGTTGCCAGAGAGTAGAACAAGGTAAGAATAAGTACTGCGCCCATGACTTCATTTGTGTAAGGATTCCCTAGGTGAGGAAGTTCCTTCTACCAAGGAAAGTCAGTGTCTTCTCTACAATTTGATATTCTTGGAGAGTCATGAGAAATCTTGAACCTACTTTCTCCTTCCCTCTAACTTATTCTTCATGTAACTGCCAGATTTCTGTTGCTTATTTATCAGTTTAGTCATATATACTACTTCTTTCCTCAAAAACCTTCAATAATTCCCTGTTGTTCCAAAGTAGAAAGCTGAGAAGCTAAATGACTTGCCCAAGAGTCATGAAGCCAAAATCAGAGGCAAGTCGTGAACTTGGGGCTTCCTGTCTTTGAACCTTGTGTTTTCTCCACTAGGAAATGCAGCCTCTCAAAGGATCACAAAGAAATATTTAAGCAGTTATCACCTTTGGCACTGTTCTTTAAAGGTATGAAGATATGAAGAACTATCTAGGGTCGGTGGCAATATCAACAACAGTAAATAACTTCAGTTTTTCTAGTACTTCAGTGGTTGTACAGCCCTTTACACATAGTAATCCTGCGGGGTTTTATGGAAGCCAGCTCATGCTGGGTTTGAAGAGCCTGCTTGTTAAACTTTCAGTGTGAGCCTTTACAACCTGAAAATTGGCAAATACGAAAAATCATGTCTTGATTTAATTGTTTTATCGATTGCCTAAATAAGAAAGTGATGGAGAAAATATCACTAATGCAGATTAAACTTAGAAGTGTCTCTTGCATTTTGGTTGTTAAACATTTACCAGCAGGTCACTGTCTGTGAGGTAAGTTACAGGAGGTTCATTATCCCTCTTTTACTGATAAGGGAACTGATGTTTAAAGAACTGACTCTGGGTCATCAACTTTCTTAGGACTAGAATTGGGATGAAATAGGTTTTTCTACTATGCCATACTGACTTACTCCAGAGTTATCCCAGACTAGTTCTTAGATTGGCTGGTGAGACTCAAGGTCAATAATGGTAGTGCTGAGGCAGTATTTCTGGTCAGATAGGTAAGGATCAAGCTATACCCCATAGCTAAAGCTAACTTGCCTAGAGGTCTTGATAACACCAGAGAGAGGGATCAGTGTGTTTTCTGAATCAAAAGGAACATGAAGCTGATGCTGGTCTTTGTAATAAGGCAGGCAGGGTGTTTTGGAAGGATCATTTGGCTTTAGAGTTAGAAGTCTTGAGGATTCTGGTTAGAAACCTTGCTCTAGTATCTACAACCCTACAACCCTTGTGTCCTTGGGGAAATCTCAATTTCAGGGCCTCAGTTTTGTTACTAGTGGGCATTAGACTAATGACTTCTAGGTGATGGGGATGGGATCTGAATCCCTAAATGGAAGTAATAAAACTGGGACACCTGACTCTTCCCAATTAATCCTTTCATTGCATCCCTTATTGTCTGCACCTGGCCCTACCTTAGACCACCACTCCTTGATTCCATGCAGACCCACTCCCTGACTGCTGTATATAAGGTCCATCTTGCCTCCATTAATGTGTTCAGATTGAATGTGGCCCACTTGTCTACAGAAGTGTCACAAAGATTCAGATTCCTTAAGAATCTTACCCACTTGCATTAGTGATACAGATTCTCAGATTCTTTAAGAGTCTGACCCACTTGTTAATATAAATGCCATAAATGTGCAGATTCTTAAAATCTTGACCACCCCAGTGGGTGTTTTACTAAAAGCTTGTCTCTGGCTGAAAGAAAGCTTGGGTCAAATTCATTTGAGGCAGGACTTGTGTCATTTGCCTTTGAATTCCAGGAGTCCCAGCACCCCTGAACCTCACCATAGGTACCCTTTAATTTCTCAATTTCTATGGGTGTCTGGTCACATCCACAGCGTTGGGGTGGCCAGAGCCTATTCTACAATTTCCCTGACAACTGACAAGGGAAATACATCCCTTGAAGAGAGTGAAACTATTGAGGCAGGTTTCATCTTCTCACCCATAATGAACTCATGTTCTCTTCCACCTGGAAACCTTTCTAAATCTGTATTTTGTATTATCTGAAACCTTTATCTCTATAAGCTTCTTTATTCCATGACATAAATCATAATTCTTCTTTTAATGGTTAAAAATAATGGGCAACAGTAGCAAGGTACACTATTTCATTTGGTAATAAGTAGGCAGTATATTAATATACCCACTTTATAGATTAAGAAACTGGCATTGTATAGCCAGTAAATGGTATAGTCAGTTTGAGACTTAAGTGTTTTCCAGGCACCTGTCAACAAACACGGTATATTGAAACTGAAAAGGCCCTTCAAGGCTACTTACTTTATTTTACACGTGAAGCACAAGAGACGCATAGAGGACGAATAACTCACATAGGGTAATGTACAAAGTAAGGAGAAGAACTGAAATTTGAACTCAGGCCTTCAGACTCTAAATAGGTGCATTTTTTTTCCCTCTGTACTATTACTCGACCAAGTATCTTTATCTTCTGTTATTCCCATTTTACAGATGAGGACTTTGAGGGTTAAAAGATTAAGTGCCTTGGCCATTCTGACAAAGAAGGTGTTAGAACTGGGGCTCAAACCTAGGTTTCTTTGAATAATGGAGGAAAACGAATAAACATTTGTATAGCACCCACTTACTTATCAGGCACTGTACTAAATGCTTTATGAATATCTCATTGAATAAAAGGCAATATTCTTTGTCTTCTATCAAATCGTTTCCTAGCAACACCAAGAAGTTAACTCCTCCCGTGTTCCTAATCCAACCTCCTGGCCTTATGGATGAATCCTTTCCATGAATAACAAAAATAATAACAGAACTACAACAATGAACAACACCATTTACGTAGCATCTACTATGTGCCAGGCACTGCGCTAACCACTTTATAAATGTTATCTTATTTGAACCTCATCACAACTCTGAGAGGTGTGTACTATTATTATCACTCTTCTACTAAGGAAAGGAAGGCAAATAGAGGTCAAGCACCTTACCTAGGATCATATTGCTAGTAAGTGTCTGTGTTGGAAATAAAAATCAGATCTTCCTGACTCCAGGTCCAGGGCGGGTCCAGCATACCACCCTTGATCATTCATTTGGGTTGTGTTTGAAGAGCAAGAGTGACAAGGAACTCATTAGCTCATGAAGCAGCTCCACTTCTTCCTAAATTGATTTTTATTTTCTTTTGACAGTTCTAATAAATCCATCCATATACTTCTTATAAACTGAGCTAAAAGTAATGTTATTAGCAGACATTTACATGGGCTTTTATGGTTTCAAAACACATTTAATGCATTTTCTCACATGTATCTCTCTGTGGCCCTATAAAATAGGTTACAAATGTGCAAATTGAGGCTCCGAAAGATTATATGACTTGCCTGGAGACATTTTGAATTCAGTGTGTCCAAAACAACTCAATAGCTTTCCTCCCCAATCCAGCCTTCTTCCATACTTCCCTATTACCATAAAGGGCACCACCATTTTTTCAGTTACTCAGCAGGTTCAGTACCTTGGTGTCCTTTTCTCTCCATTACTCTCTCTCACCCCATGTATTATATCACTTGTCCAGTCTTGTCTCAGCAATGTCTCTGACATGTCTCCTCCTCTCTATCCATTCTGCAACTACTGTAGACCAGGCCTTCATCAGCTTTAACTAGACTATTGTAATAGTTTCTTATTTGGTCTCCCTTTTTCAAGTCTTTTCCTGTTCTAATCTACCTTTCACAATCCACCAAAGTAAGTTTCCTATAACATGTCAATACCCTCTTCAATAAATGTCCGTAGTTTCTTATTGCTTCTGGGATAAACTGTCTTCAGTATTTAAATTTTCAAAACCTGACCATTTCCTACTTAAGATAATTTTTCACATTACAACTTTATATGCAGTAGAGCAGTGGATAGAAAATGCTGGGCCTGAACTTAGAAAAATCTAAGTTCAAATCTGGCCTCAGATACTAGCTGTGTGACCTTGGGCAAGCCATTTAAACTCTGTCTACCTCAGTTTCCTCAAGAGTAAAAAAATAATAGCAACCACCTTGCAGAGTTGTTGTGAGGACCTGGCACAAAGCAGGTACTTAAAAATGCTTATTCTCTCCCAGACCCCCATTCAAACAGGCAAATGCTGATTCCTAGTCTGGTGCTCTTTTCATAATACCTTTTTCTAATAATCTTAACTCATGATCCTTGTTCTTCCCTCTGGAGCCAAGGAGAATAGATCCAATTTGTCTTGCATATAATATCTCTTCAGATACTTGAAAATAATTATCATGTTATCTATACCTATTTCTTCTATTATTCATGCTAAACACATGGAGTTTCAAAATCAGATTCTCATATGGCTTGGTGTTAAATCCTTCCATCACCTAGTCATATCACACTACAGTTTGTCAGTATCCCCCCAAAATGGTTTTCCCCAAATTAACATGGTACTCTTGAGTGTAACCTGGCCAGCTCAGAGTACATTGGGCTTCACCTTTTTGAAATTACACTTTTTTTTTCCCAATGAATTGTTTAAAATTTTTTCTTGACCTTGTGGGAGAAAGGGGTAGGAAAATACTACCAAGAGTGCACTAATGTGGTTTTTCTGAACTTATTTATCTAGGTGGCTGTGGAAACGGTGTTTATTATCCTGGAGGTTGAAACTCATGAAAATTTATGTCTCCGGTCACTTCAGACGTCAGAGAGAACTCAAAGTCTCTCCCTCTAAACAAAGACAAATTTCAATGGCAATCAATTCAAAAAGGCTAATAGTAAAATTACCCTGTGAGTAGAATAGTAGTGAGCAGCAAGATCATTCTGAGTCCTTGGCCAAGAGCGTGTTGTTTCTTTGATGGTTTGCACAGGCACCTTTAAAAAATACCACAGGGTGGCTAGGTGACTCAATGAATAGAGTACCAGCCCTGGAGTCAGTAGTACCTGAGTTCAAATCCAGACTCAGACACTTAACACTTACTAGCTGCATGACCTTGGGCAAGTCACTTAATCCCAATTGATCTGCCCTCCTACCTCAAAAAAAAAAAAAAGCAAAAAAAAAATACCAGGCGAGGAAAAATAGCCATATTTAACTTAGGAAGTGAAATACTAAACAGCATTTATCAAAAAGCGACTATGAAATAGTCTGCATCCATGAGGCAATGAAAGAAGAATATGAAATATGAAATATGTTTTTAAAGGCTTCAATTGTATGGTGTGTTCAGGGAGGGCTGGTACCTCTGCAGTAAGGGCTTGCCAAGCCCTTTTCAGGCCTACTCATCCATCTTTGGCATCCACCTTCTCCCAACTCTCACCTTTGGCCCTGAGAAACTGTAGCATGCCCATTGTCTACACCCCAGTAGGCCATTTTGGCAAATAGTCTAAACCAGGTTGAGGGTAACTAACAGTCCTCAAACCCATCAATGAGTTAGGGGGATGTCTACTGCAAGCAGATAAAGGCTTCCCCTGATGGAATGGGCAGATGAGAACAGTTTGTTCCAATGGTCATAAAAGCAGCTGAAGCAGGTTCTGTAGAGTATTTAGAGCCTGGTCAGACATCAAAGATGCCAAGGTAATCCACTGCATCCTGGGCCATAACCATTCATCCTGACTTTGGTCTTGCTACTGGACTTTGATGATTCTGGACAGGAGAGTAAGGCTGATAACTTTGTGTAACTCTGCCTCACTTCAATCCAATTCACATGCAAGTTAAGACATCCACCCTGTGATATCATTGGTTCTCTTCAAAAAGGAAGGATGAACAACAAGAGCCTTTGACATTTATGTGGGCTTTTCTTATGATGGGAAAATAGGGATAGCCTTAAGGGTGTACAAAATTGCCTTAGGTATCCTTACCTGTTTATATCTAAAAATATATTCCTAATTCTGGGCACATACTCATGTTATACTCTTGCACAGCCCATTTTGTGTGTTGAGGGAGTGGTAAGTGGTTCCTGAGGTGTAGTACATAGAATGCTGGACTTGGACTTGCTTTCAAACCACGTGGTTTTGAGTTGCAGATCTGTCACTTAAGTGACCTGACACAGGACATGTGACTTCTCTGGACCTCATTCTCCTCATTAAAAAAAAAAATCTTTTATTTATTTTTAGTTTTTAACATTCATTTCCACAAGATTTGGAGTTAAAATTTTCTCCCCCTCTTTCCCCTATCCCCACCCCAAGATAGCAAGCCTACTGAATACCCCTTCCCTCAATATGCTCTCTCTTAAATCCTCCACCACACCCCCCTAACTTTCTAGTAGGGCAAGATGGATTTCTATACCCTAGTGCCTGTATATGTTATTTGCCAGATCATGTAAAAAACAATTTTTCTAAACATTTGTTTTTAAAACTTTGATTTCCAGATTCTTTCCCTTCTTCCCTCCTCACCTACCCCCACTAGGAAGACAAGCAATTCAATATAGGCTGTACCTGTGTAGTTACGCAAATTGTTTCCATAGTAGTTATATTATGAAAGGCTAATTCTATTTCCCTCCATCCTATTCCACCCCCCCCCACTTATTCTATTTTCTACTTTGATCCTTTCCCTTTGCAAAAATGTTTATTTCTAACAACACTCTCCCCCAATCTGCCTCCCTTCTATCATCCCCCTTCTTATCCCCTTTCCCCCTACTTTCCTGTAGGGTAAGATACCCAATTGAGTATGTATGTTATTCCATCCTTAAGTCAAATTCAATGAGAGTAAGACTGACCCATTCCTTTTTACCTTCCTGCTCTTCCCCTCCATTTTAACAGCTTCTCTTGTCTGTTTTATATGAGATAATTTACCCTATTCTATCTCTTCTTATCTCCTTCTCTCATTATATTCCTCTCTCATCTCTTGATTGTATTTTTACAAATATCAGCCCCTCCTATTCAACTGATCCTGTGCCCTCTGTCTATGTACACACATATACACACTCACATATGTGTTTATACATGCATATGCCCTGCTATACATACATACATATGTACATATACATATACATATGTATATATATATATACATACATATATATATACATACATATATTTATATATATATATATATATATACACACACATACACATATACACACACACAAATATATCACTTTTTCATGCAGGAATGTAAATATTTCATTATGATTTCTTTTTCCAGTTTACCTTCTCATGATTCTCTTGCTTCTTGTATTTGAAAGTCAAATTTTCTATTCAGCTCTGGTTTTTTCATCAAGACTGTTTGAAAGTCCTCTATTTCATTGAATGAGCATATTTTCCCCTGAAGCGTTGTATTCAGTTTTGCTGGGTAGTTCATTCTTGGTTTTAATCCTAGTGTCTTTGACCTATGGAATATCATATTCCAAGCCCAGCGGTCTCTTAGTATAGAAGTTGCTGGATCTGGTGTTATCCTGATTATGTTTCCACAGTAATCAAATTGTTTCTTCCTGACTGCTTGTCAGGATTTTGTCAAGGATTTACTCCTTGATCTGGGAACTCTGGAATTTGGCTATATTATCCCTAGGTGTTTTCTTTTTCGGGATCTTTTTCAAGAGGCAATCAGTGAATTCTTTCCATTTCTATTTTGCCCTCTGGTTCTAGAATATCAGTGCAATTTTCCTTGAGAATTTCCTGAAGGATGATTTCTAGGCTCTTTTTTTTTTATCATGGCTTTCAGATAGTCCAGTAATTTTTAAATGATCTCTCCTGGACCTATTTTCTAGGTCAGTGGTATTTCCAATGAGATATTTCACATTGCCTTCTATTTGTTCTTTGTTTGGATCTGTTTTGTAGTATCTTCATTTCTCATAAAGACATTAGCTTCCATTTGCTTCAGTCTAATTTTGAAGAAATTTTTCTCTTCAGTGAATTTTTGAAATTTCTTTTCCATCTGGCAAATTAAGCTTTTTAAGGCATTCTTCTCCTCCATTGCCTTTTTGGGCCTCTTTTGCCATTTGAGTTAGTATACTTTTTTAAGGTGTTATTTTCTTCACTCAGGTTGCTGTCCTGTTTTTATGATTTTCTTGCATTGTTCTCATTACTCTTCCAAATTTTTCTTCCACTTCTCTCACTTGATTTTCAAAACCCTTCTTGAGCTCCTCCATGTCCTGTAACCACTACATGTTTTTTTCTTGGAAGCTTTTGATGCAGGAGTTTTACCTTTGTTGACCTCTTCTGGTTCTGTGTTTTGATCCTTTTTGTCCCCCAAAAAGGATTCTATGATCTGTTTTGCTTCCTCTGCTTGCTCATCTCACCAGCCAATTATTTGGCTTTTGTGCTCTTTGCCATGGTAGAACTCTGCTTCCAGAGTGGTGAGAGCTGTGTCCCAAATTACTGGGGGTTCTCACAAATGTTGTTAGAAGTCTGAGGAGGGCATCCTCTCTAGAGCTACCACAAGCTCTGACACACTGGCGTTTCTCACCCTAGGACCACCACCCAAGACTGTGACCCGGAACCAAGCAGGTCAGGCAAGAGCCATTGCCCTCTGAATAGTACCCCTATAGTCAGCAGGGCAGGATCTCCAGAGGCAGCCATACAGTAGATCCTGCAGCCTCTGCACCACCACCATCTCTTGCCCCTGGGGCAGGGGCTGGACCACACTCTTTAGTCACCTAGTTCCAACAGAGTTCCCCACTGATCTTATGCTTTCTCTTTGGCATTTATGGGTTGAGAAATCTAGAAACCATTATAGCTGCAAGTGATTCACTCTCCTGATGTCTGCTTTGGCTTATCTGGCCATTCTTTGGGGCCACCCCAGGTCTGGGACCAGGAGGTAAACATCGAACTGTGCTAGCCTCCCAGTCTGGTGTGATAGACCCTTCCTGCATGGCCTACCAGGCTGCCTTCAGCAGAAGATTTATTTCTCTCTGGCTCTTTGTGGGTTCTGTAGCTCAAAAATTTGCTTAGAGTTGTATTTTACAGGTGGAGGTGGTTGGAGTGGGAGTTCCAACAAGTATTTGCTTTTACTCTGCCAACTTGGCTGTGCTCCATCACCTCACTTTTTTTTTAACTTTTATTTATTTTAGTTTACATCATTCATTTCCACGAGATTTTGAATTACAAATTTTCTCCCCATCTTTCCCCTACCCACCACCCCAAAACAGCTATCCCATTGTATAACCCCTCACCCAATCTATTCTCTCCTATGTTCTCCCCCATCACCCCCCTGACTTTCCAGTAGGGCAGGATGGATCTCCCTACCACAGTGCCTGTGTATCTTAAGTTCCAATTGGATGTAGTTAATAATAATAATAATTGTATATACATATATATTTTTAACATTTGATTATAGAACTTTAAATTCTAAATTCTTTCTCTTCCTCCCTCATCACCCACCACCACTGGAAGGACAAGCAATCAAATACAGGCTGTACATGTGTAATTATGCAAAACCTCTCCACAGTGGTCATATAGTAAGAGACTGATTACATGTCCCTCCTTCCTATTCTGACCCCACCCCCGTTCCACTCTCTACCCTGTCCCTGTCCCTGTCCCTCTACAGAAGTGTG
>CM053582.1:181855103-181884557 GCA_028627135.1 Pseudochirops cupreus | reverse complement strand
CTTCAGCTCATCTCTAGCTTTAAGGCAATCTTCATGTTTATTGGAAGCCTCTGGTGGGGAAGCTCTGGCTGTGCTGTCTTGCAGCTCTCTGCCTTGGTCCTTCTTTTCTTTAAAGAAGGAATCTAGGGTTTGATTGCTGTTCTTACCCTGCTTCTTATGCTTATTATTACTCATGGTTGGTCATTCCGTGATTGTTTTTTTTAAATCTTTGTGGGGCTCTGCTTGCAGAAGGGAAAGCTCTGTCCCAAATCGCTGGGGTCCTCCTGGCTGCTGTAGCTCTCAGGAAGGTGCTGGGTCCCTTTCCCACTTCTGGCTCACTGGATACAGGAGACCCACAAGACCAAAGCCCAAGACCGTGATCCGGATCCAGGCTGCTCAACACGAGAGCACTTGGCCTCTGAACGATTGCTTGGTCCTCCTGCAGTCTGCAGGCTGAGGGCATGAAAGCTGCAATGTGGAGGCGGGTGCCAAACCTCTGCCTTTCACTTTCCAGCCCTGGAGGCCTTTTGGCCAGACTGCTTTTCTCCCCTGATTTCGCAATTCCTACTGACCTAGTTATGAATGCTGCTGTAGCTGAGGCTAATCCGCTCACCAGACAGCCTCCTTGGCTCCTCCCGTCCAGCTGCCCCTGGGGCTCAGCCAGGTCTTCAGGCCAGGCTGGTTTCAGTTCACAGTGCTGATATGGTTCCTCATAGCCAAGCTGACTTTAATGGAAAGTGTATTTGTGTGCCTTTTGGAGTTCAAGGATTAGTTTAGAGTCATGTTTTATGGGTATTTTGGAGTGGCTATGTGAGAGCTGCAATATGTTGCTGCTGCTACGCTGCCATCTTGGCTCCGCCCCCCTAGTATACCACTTTCATTGTTAGTGATTTACATAATTACAAGCATCAAGTAGTTATGAAGAAAGAAGCAATCTTGAAGTTACACAGTGCCGAGGGATTTTAGAGAATGAGAAATAAATGAGATAATGTATTTTTTATTTTTCCAGTTGTCCCTTTTGAAAGTAAATAAAGATAAATTTTTCTTTTAATTGAAAACAATGTAAATGATACAGGGTAAAATTTTAACTTGATACTACATGTATGGACTCTAGGAAATACCTTGTGCACTTTGGAAGCTGATGCATAAGCTAGGAAGAGTTGATGTACAAGAGAAATATCTGAACCTTAAGGCACAAAACTCAGAATATAGGAAAAAGAGGCTTTCTCCAACTTATTTGGATGAGAATTTTAGTACCTAAGAAGGTGCCAGGTTGTTTGGGGGACTGAAGCTTTGTGTTCCACTTACAGGTTCAGATATTTTTTGCATTATTTTCCATCAGAAGAGAAAATTGTTAAAGTCAAAATGGAGAGCTGCCCAATGGGGAGAGTCCCTGGCTACAGGAGAAGAAATAATATAATTAATATACCTACATGCTTTGTTTATTTAGCAGTGTGATTATATCGATCAAAGAGGAGCCATAAGTGTGGCTACCTGGTATTTTCTAAATGCACATACCTTGCTGAACAGTAATTGGAAGTCCATTACTTCCTGCAACTGGCAGGCTGATGTTTCATGATGAGTTTGCACTAAGGAAAACAAAATGGCTGTGTTTGTGCTTTTATGGGAGAGTTTGCAACATAAATGGCTTTCTCCCTATTAAAGGTTAAAGGTAAATTTAAGCATACACCACAACAGTAAGAACTGTGATTTATATAATCTTCGCATCTCTGACAGTTCTCTGCCCACAGGAGGTGTTTTACTAAAGGATGCACAAAGTGAAGTGAACCCCTAGTTGAAGACAGGGGAGTTGAAAATGTCACTGGGTAAAGAAGAACTCAAACTAATCCAATATGGTAATTTCCCACTTTTATTCATTAGTATTGTAATAAAGTGCTTAACTCTGATATTTCTCTGCTGATGAAACACTTTGTATGATGGTCATACTCTAACTTTGATGTCCTTTAAGTTTAGTCTTATGGTGTAGAAACCCCTTTGACTTCCTGCTAGTTGCTGTATGGCTCTAGCTATGCTACTCGAAAATAACTAATAAAAATGATTAGTATTGATTAGTTTTTTTTCCATCAAGATAGGAGTGAAACATCACACATAATAATTAAAAGCAATTATTTTAAATGTTAGCCTATTCTGTAGTGCTTCCATGGGGAAAGTAAAACTTCTTTAAGTATGAGGTTAAGTTACCTGGACTCTTTCAGTTACCAGCAAGATTTAACTTTAAAAATGATGCACAAGTTGCCATCAGAGTCTGCATAAATGAATATACTGTGTCATGAGTTTTCTTAAAGTTCTGAAAGCAAAATCATGTTGAAGGTTCTTATCTGCTCTCGTTAGTGTCATTTCTGCAGCTGAGTGTCAATGCTGAGGCCTTGTGAACTGTATTCTCAAGCAAACAGACATTTGCAAATACCATGTCACAAAAGGGACAGTCACTACAAAGTAGTCTCAAGCTAAGTGGGGGCCAGTGACTAGGGATACACTAATTGATTAAGAGGAACAGGCTGATGGAGTGAGAGACATTGGCATAATGAATTAGCCTCTGTACACATATTACTAGGGTCCCTGAACTGTGGCAGTTAGGCAGTGACTCAGTTAAATAGCTGCTAAGAGAAATGGCTGGTTGATGCTTTAAAGAAAATGAAAACTTGAGGGATAGATGACTCTATAGACATGTATAAGCATGTATATGCACTCATGACTCATATATGAGCCTATGCAATATATACATAATAGGTATATTATATGTATAACTGTTTATACACCTATCACACAAACAGAATACCTACATATGTAGGTATATACATACATTATGTATGTATGTATATGTTTGTGTGTATGTATAAATATATATCCCCAAAGTACTCTTAACCCAGATTATTAAAAACACTTTACTTCTCCTTTCCTTGTCCCCTTTGACACAAACACCCATAAGACAAATCACCATTTTGTTTTTTTTAATATTAACATCATGTATTTATTTTTATAGTATTAATATTTATTTTTTTCCAATTACATATAAAAATAGTTTTCAACATTCCGTTTTGTAAAATTTTGTGTTCCAAATTTTTTCCCCTCTCTCTTATCCCTCTCCTCTGCCCAAGACAGGAAGCAATCTGATATAGGTTATATGTGTACAGTCATGTTAAGCATATTTTCACATTAGTCATGTTGTAAAAGAAGAATCATAAAAAGGATAAAGTACAAGAAAGAAAAAAAAGTGAAAATAATATGCTTCAATTTGCATTCAGGCTCCATAGTTCTTTCTCTGGATGTGATTAGCATTTTACATCATGAGTCTTTTGGAAATGTCTTAAATCATTGTATTTCTGAGAAGAGCTAAGTCTGTCATAGTTAATTATTGCACAGTATTGCTGTTGCTATGTACAATGTTCTCCTGGTCCTGCTCATTTCACTCAACATCAATTCATGTAAGTCTTTCCACGTTTCTTCTGAAATTCTCCTGCTCATCATTTTTTTCTAGAACAATAGTGTTCCATTACATTCATATACCACAACTTTTTCAGCCATGCCCCAATTGATGGGCTTCCCCTCAATTCCCAATTCTCGGCCACCACAAAAAGAATTGTTATAGAACTTTTCATACGTGTAGGTCCTTTTCCCATCTTTAGGATCTCTTTGGGATATAGAGATTATGGTGGTATTGTTGGATCAAAGAGTATGCACAGTTTTAAAGCCCTTTGGGTATAGTTCCAAATTGCTCTCCACAACGGTTGGATCAATTCACCACTCCACCACAGTGCATTAGTGTTCCAATTTTCCCACATCTCCAACATTTATCATTTTTCTTTGCTGTCATATTAACCAGTCTCATAGGTGTAAGGAGGTACTTCAGTTGTTTTAATTTGCATTTATCAATAGTGAGTTAGAGAATTTTTTTTAATATGACTATAGATGGCTTTAATTTCTTGTCTAGAAACTGCCCATTCAAATCCTTTGACCATTTATCAACTAGGGAATGCAAATTATAATTTTGTAACTTTTGTTCTAGGCATCTGGTTATAAGATCATTGATCTCAGCTATAAGGGAACTAAGAAGTTTTCTAGCCTAAACCTCTGATTTTATGGAAGAGGAAAATGAGACCCTCAGAAGTTAAGCAATTTAACAAATATTACACATGTAATATGTAGCATAACTGATATTTGAAATCAGATCCTACATTTCCAATTTTAGAATTCAATTTAATCTGATTTCATTTGGAAAGATTTTTTTTTTGGCAGAGGGAGAGCATAAGAATAGGAAGACAGTTTGCCTTGGACTTATATAAATAATTCCAAACCAGGTAGAAGTTTTTTTCTGTCCTAGGTGAAGGGCCAAAAGAAGCAGAGAATGGAGTGGGAATTCATTCCTATGCCTGGTCTTTTATGCCTGTGATAGGATAGAAAGAGATATATAATAGGGAATATTTAGACTTATGGCTGGGCAGAATTGGCATGTTCCTTTGGTCATGTGATTTGGTATACTCAAAGAATCTCAAAATTAGAAAGGACCTCAGAAACCATTTAGTGCAATGTATGTACTTCTCCTTTCATATGACATTCCATCTCATCTCTTTTTTGAATATATTGTCTTTAATGCCTACTCTTCAAAACCCAGTGAAAATACCACTTCTTACAAGGGGACTTTCCTGATCCTCCAAGATGCTTTGCTTGTATTTTCTGCACATATTATGTAATAGCCCCAACCCAAGACTGTCCTTAAACTAGATTGCTAGATTGGGTCCCCATTAGGAGATTGCTACTCATTAGTCTCTGGGTTGTCTTCCATAAGGGAATGAATTTTATAATATTGTCCCACATGTCCCACCTTCCATTATCCCCCCTATTAATAACCAACTGATTGACTTCATGTAGGAAAGTGATTTACTGAGAAGGCATGGAAAGGGATAATTGCTACAAAACATTCCCCCCCAAACTATGGGTACACACTCCCTTTACCTATAAAATGCCCCCAGCAAGAGTGTGGGTCAAACTTCCAGTATGATGGTAGTGTATGACAGGATTATAGAGATCATGTATGGTAAAGCTGTAACTCATAGCTCCTGTTCAGTAGAAGTCTTTTTCTTTCTCTGGAGAAACTTTGTGAAGTATCCCTTAGATGGAGGTCTCTGCTAGGTGAGTTATGTACTGCAGGGCAGGAGGGTTCCCTGCTGCAGGGAATCTTTTTCTCTGTACACACATCTTTCATCCTTTCTGCTCAAGTGCCATGGAAGAGAGAAAAGTCAGGGGGCAGAGCCAAGATGGCAGAGTAAAAACAAGAACTTGTTTGAGCTCACACTCCAACCACCTCCAATACCTGTAAAATATGATTCTAAACAAATTTTTGAACTACAGAACCCACAAAGTAACAGAGAGAAGCAAATCTCCTGCTGAAGGCAGCCTGGTAGGCTGGGCAAGAAGGGTCTATCACACCAGACTGGGAGGCTAGCACAGTCCCGTGTGAGCCTCCTGGGCCCAGACCCAAGGCAGCAACAAAGAGTGGCCAGACCAGCCAGAGCAGACTTCAGGAGAGTGAATCACTGGCAGCTGCAGTGGTTTCCAGACTTCTCAACCCATAAATGCCAAAGAGAAAGTACAAGGTCAGTGGGGAACTCTGTTGGAAATAGGTGACTGAAGAGTGTGGTCCAGTCCCTGCCCCAGGGGCAAGAGGTGATGGTGGCACAGAGGCTGAAGGTGCCGCTGTGAGGCTGCCTCTGGAGATCCCGTCCTGCCGACTATAGGGGGATGATTCAGAGGGCAATGACTCTTGCCTGACCAGCTTGGATCCAGGTTGCAGTATTGGGTGGTGGTTCTGGGGTGAGAAATGCCAGTGTGCCAGAGCTTGTAGTTTTGTAGAGAGGACACCCTCCTAAGACCTCTGACAACATTTGTGAATACCCAAGCAATTTGGGACACAGTTTCCTCCACTCTGGAAGCAGAGTTCTACCATGGCAAAGAGCTCAAAAGTCAAGTAATTGGCTGGTAAGATGAGCAAGCAGAGAAAGCACAAAAAGACCATAGAATCCTTTTTGGGGGACAAAAAGGATCAAAACATGGAACCAGAAGAAGTCAGCAAAGGCAAAACTCCAGCATCAAAAGTTTCCAAGAAAAATATGAAGTGCTTACAGGCCATGGAGGAGCTCAAGAAGGATTTTGAAAATCAAGTAAGAGAGTGGAAGGAAAATTTGGAAGAGAAATGAGAATGATACAAGAAAATCATGAAAATTGAGGCACTACCTAACTGAAGAAAATAAAACCTTAAAAAATAGACTAACTCAAATGGCAAAAGAGGCCCAAAAAAGCCAATGAGGAGAAGAATGCCTTAAAAAGCTGAATTTGCCAGATGGAAAAAGAATCTCAAAAACTCACTGAAGAGAATAATTCCTTTAAAATTCGATTGGAGCAAATGGAAGCTAATGACTATATGGGAAATCAAGATACTATAAAATAGATCCAAACAAATGAAGAAGTAGAAGGCAATGTGAAATATCTCATTGGAAAAACCATTGACCTGGAAAATAGGTCCCAGAGAGATCATTTAAAAATTGTACTACCTGAAAGCCATCATCAAAAAAAGAGCCTAGAAACCATCCTTCAGGAAATTCTCAAGCAAAATTGCCCTGATATTCTAGAACCAGAGAGCAAAATAGAAATTGAAAGAATTCACTGATTGCCTCTTAAAAAAGATTGGAAAAAGAAAACTTCTAGGGTTATTATAGCCAGATTCCAGAGTTCCCAGATCAAGGAGAAAATACTATAAGCAATCAGGAAGAAACAATTTGATTACTGTGGAAACACAATCAGGATAATACCAGATCCAGCAGCTTCTACACTAAGGATTCGCTGGGCTTGGAATGTGATATTCCAGAGGTCAAAGAAACTAAGAATAAAACCAAGAATGATGTACCCAGCAAAACTGAATACAATGCTTCATGGGGTGTGTGTGTGTGTGTGTGTGTGTGTGTGTGTGTGTGTGTGTGTGTGTATACATATATATGTATGTATATGTATGTATGTATGTATAGCAAGGTGTGTGTGTGGATAACTACATATGTGAGTTTGTATATGTGTGTACATATATATATAGACAGAGGGCACAGAATAAGTTAAATAGGAAGGGATGGTATTTTTAAAAATACAATTAAGAAGTGAGAGAGGAATATAATGGAAAAAGGAAAAAGGGAGAGATAGAATAAGAAGCAAGAGAAAACTGTTACAATGGAGGGGAAGAGCAGGAAGGTGAAAGGAATAGGTCAACCTTAGTCTCATTGAATTTGGCTTAAGAGGGGAATAATACATACACTCATTTGGGCATCTTACCCTATAGGAAAGTAGGGGGGAAGGGGATAAGAGAAGGGAATGACAGAAAGGAGGGCAGATTGGGGGAGAGGGTAGTTAGAAGCACATACTTTTGAAAAGGGATGGGGTCAAAGTAGAAAATAGAATAAGTGGGGGATGGAACTAGATGGAGGGAAATACAGTTATTCTTTCACAATAAAACTACTATGGAAAGTTTTGCATAACTACACATGTATAACCTATATTGAATTTCTTATCTTGCCAGTGGAGATAGGTGAGGAGGGAAGAAGGGAAAGAATCTGGAAATCAAAGTATTAAAAACAAATGTTAAGTAATTATTTTTTGCATGAAACTGGGAAAATAAGATATACAGGCACTGGGGCATAGAGATCCATCTTGCCTACTTGAATTGTTCAAGGAAAGCATTGCCCTTACATCTTTCAGAAAGAAACTAGGTCTTTGAGTCAGGATTAAAGAATAAACCGTTTACCAATTGCTGCAGTGTGAACAAAATGACATTTAAAGTCTTTTCCATACTTAGTTTTTGTGGCCTTCTGTTAAAATGTTCATCTTAGTTCTTTCTCTGCTCTCTATTCTGCTCATAGTACAAATTAAGTTGGTGGGTTCACTGTAATGAGCTGTAAACCAGAATGGAAAACCCCTTCCTTGTGCACCATAGAATAAATAGGTCATTCTGAGCAATCGTTGTTGCCTCAGATGATTTATTATGATATTTAGCACTTACCTGTACACCGGAATGCCCAGCATTCAGACCAAAATGGTTACTTTGTCTGTACCAGTAAATGAGTCTTTAAAAACTGTTCCTTAATCTCCTTAATTCCTGTTTCTGCTCAGAATCTCACCCTTTGCAGTTGCTATTCCTTCTTTTTCTTCCCTTCAGGAAGATGAAACAGTGATAACTCCACCAGGAAGTTATGCCTCTTTGTTTGGGAAAATAAAAGGAGGGAGGGGAGACAAAGAAGAAAATGAGTTTAGAAACAGATGAAAATTTCTTTCCTAGCTTCCCAGCCTTCAGGACTTACTAGATGATATTTTGAAGTATGCTGATCTCCTCAGGAGAAAAATGCCATGAGAAAAGAATCCCACTGTGTTTGTTTTGTGATGAGAAATAATGGAACTCCTGGCACTGATGGTATTTGAAACTTGGCTGGAGAAAACAAAACTCTTGGCTAATCAGGAGAAAACAATTTCGCAAGAAGTGATAGAAGGTTTCCTGTTACCATCCTCTCCACCTTCTGTTGAACCAAGTAGTCATAGATCTGGAAGGAATCTTGGGCATTATCTAATTTAATAAACTTTATTATGTGCCAGAAACTATGCTAGGTACTGTGGATACAAAGCTCAAAAAGAGATTCTCTGCCTAAAAAGGAACATAAAAAAACCTGAGTCTGTGCTTCATGGATGAAGAAACTGAAACCCAGAGAAATGAAATGAAGATTTTCCTGATATCCATAATTCTTAGTCTCCCTCATACTACTTTGGGGTTTACGTGATATGTATTTTGTACTTATTTATCTGTGTACCCATTATTTCCCCCCAGTAGAAAAGCCTGCTACTTGATTTTATTGTTGTTCAGTCCTTCAGTTGTGTCCAAATTTTGTGACTCCATGAACTCGTCCATGGGGTTTTCTTGGCAAAGATACTGGAGCAGTTTGCCATTTACTTCTCTAAGTGTGTCCCCATATTACAGATAGGAACTAAGGCAAATGGAAGAAATGAACTATTTTTGTCTTTATATCTTTAGCATCTAGGACAATGCCTAGTACAAGGAAAATGTTTTATAAATTGAATGAATGAGTGGTCCAAATCCAAGAACTGATAAATAGATGTAAGACTTGAATCTAGTCCTTTCTACTGGTTCTTTCTACTGGTACTTCCTTGCTGAATGATAGGTTCATTACAACATCATATTTTAGGAGTTTTTTTTTTTCCTTTTTCTTTTAGTGATTAGCTTTAAATAAATAGGATATGTAGACCTTTGGCATCCAACATTTTAAATTATGTCAGCAAAAATGAGGTCTGCTTAAAGAGAAAAAATAGAGAACATTTTATACTGGGCAGGAAAGAAAAGTTAATACAAGCAAGCAGAGTGAAGGTAGCAGTTATGTCTGCGCAAAGCCTTTCTAAGCCACCTAAGGAGGTCCAAACTCAATGGGACAAATAAGGTAGATTTAGAAACTGGCTTGCAACAGGAAGCAGATGGTAATCTCAAGTGGTGCTGATTCAAGTTGGGAAATTGATAGACTAGAAATAATGGATTTAATTTGGAGAAACATAAAAATCAGTTTAAAAAACAGCAGGGGAAGGTAAAAAAACAAACAAACATAGAACTTTTAAGGAAGAGCTAGTTTAAAGAACCACTAGGGAATAGAAGAACCTACCCAGAGAGTCAGTGCAGGCAATAATTACTTTATCCCTTGATCAAATTTACAATAAACAATTATGATTTAAAATTATTAGTGGGCACATATATATGTGCTGATGGGCTACAGAAAGGTTTACAAGTTGACCTAGATTGGATGGAATGGACCAGATTTTTGCATAGTTTAGTCTGTGTATATCTCCAAAGTATATTGTTCTTAATGGGAATTCCGTAAAAGAGCTATTGAATTAGACCTCCAATGCCTTCCTTGCAGCTCCATTAGTTATATGGTTTTATGAGACTCATTGTTTACACTAAGGGAAACAACTAGAGAAAGAGTCATAAGATTTTGACATGCAGTAGATTTTTTCAAAAGAAACTTTGCTCTCTAAAGTCTTAGATTATGCTTATATAAGTGGTAGCTAGATAGTACACTGGGCATGGAGTAAAGAAGACCTGAGGTCAAATCCTCCCTCAGAAATTCATTATGTGACCCTACCATGTCACTCAGTCTGCCTATGTAGTTTTATGTATCTGTAAAATGGAGATGATAATCATAGCAATTACCCCTCCACCCAAAGTTGTTTAAAGATAAAAATAAATAATATTTCTGAAGTACTTTGCAAACTTTAAAGTGATATAGATATGTGTGTATGTCATTTAATCTCTGTCTGCTTCATTTTCCTCAACTGTAAATTGAGACCTGAAGAAGGAAATGGCAATATCTTTGCCAAGAAAAACCCTGTAAATGGTGTCGCAAAAAGTCAAACACAATGAAACAACTTAAAAACAAACACATATTATTACTATTGGTCATGTTACATAAGGTTTTTTAACATATTGAGCCAATTCATTTCCCTCTAAATTTGGATTTGACTGTTCCTAACAGTTAGGCATACTTAATATAACATGCTTAGCATAAAAAAAACAAAAAAAGACACATGAAGGATTAAGGTGATAGTTATATCTGATAAAACCTCAAGTGTAGTATCTGTCTGATTAGGATCATGGCTCATAGGTTTAGGTCTTCAAGAGACATTTGGGTTCATCTTGTCTGATTTCTCCCTTTTATAGAGAGGATAACAAATAGTAAGATTAAGCAATTTGTCCAATAGCTAATATATGTAGTATATGATTACATATGTAGTATATGGCTCTGTCAGGCTTAATGACTCCAGATCCAATACTCTTTTCATTGTTATGACTTTATGCAGGTATGTTCTGTCCTTCAACCTGGCTTTAGCCTAAGCCAAGATGGGCTTTGCCATTCTGTTTTACTAATTTACTTTCTATTTTGGAAAAATAATTCTGGCAGCTTCTACACTTCAGTTGAATTCACCATAGTCTTCATCTTCTTTGGTCTCATCAGATTCATTCTCTCCATTGTGCCCGATGGCTGTGGTAGTGAAGATGAAAACTCAACATGGAAACCAAATGAAATAAATGGAATTCATCTATACTATCTGCTTGGTGCTTAGTCACACTCTGGTTCATGTTGGTAGTGAGTCTTTTGTATATGTACTCCCTCTCTCCCTGAAAGTATTGTGAGCTCCTTGAATACTCATGTGGAGCATTGTTTCTTTGCATCCTTCACAGATTTTTTGCTTTGCTGTTCTAAGACAACAAGCATTTGTTAAAGCAACAAGCATTTATTACGTGCTTACAAATGCTATGCACTTTGATATCTGCTGGGTTTACAAATATATGCAAAAAAAGATAAAGATAGTCTCTGCCTGCAGGAGCTTACTCCCCATTGGGGGAAGACAACATATTATAGTTAGGTAGAAAGTGCATAGAGGAAAGGGAGGGAAAGAACTTGAGTAGGGTCATAGTGTTGAAGTCTGGAAAATCAGAATCAAGGACAGGAGGGAAATGAAAATTGGCCGGTCTGGGCTTTGCCTCAAAATTTAGGTCCTTGGAGTGACTCAGAAATGGGAAAGTGAATATGGTATGCTATGTTGAGGGAGAGGAGGGGGATTTAAATCTTTCTGGGTTAGGAGGACACAGGAACTGAGATAAGATCTAGTATAAGATGGCATCTGAGGCATGGTGGCAAAGGGAAATGAGGGCTGGCTGGATTTTTCACTTATGTCTCACACCAAATGAAAGAGGAAGTCCTGTGGATCCCATATTCAGAATATATCTTTCATTCCCCTTCTGTTTTCCATCTTAGTTCAGACCTTCATTATTACCCATATAGATCTTCCCATCTCTAGTCTTCTCTGCATCAGCTCCATTCTTCTTGCTCTTGCCAGACTTCCTCTTGCATAGACTTGTCTTACTCCTCTACTGAAAATATTAAGTGGTTTCTTCTTGTTCTTAAATAATATATGAATTGTATTGACCAGACCAGCCCATGTTGATACACTACCTTTCTGTTCTCATATTATTCACCTCCATGTACTCTGTGTACCAAATAAATTATATAATTTTCTATCTATCACCCCTTGCCCGCCAATACATTCTATATCCTCACACCTCTATACCTTTGCTCATGTTGTTTCTTACTCCTGGAAAGTTCTTCTCATCTTCATTTGCTGAGTGATATAACATCTTTCAAAAATGAGCTCAGGGGGCAGCTAGGTGGCACAGTGAATAGAGCACTGATGCTGGAGTCAGGAGGGACCTGAGTTCAAATCTGGCCTCCTACATTTGACACTTACTAGCTGTGTGACCTTGGGCAAGTCACTTAACCCCATTTACCTTTCCTTCCCCTTTCTAAGACAAAACAAAACAAAACAAAAATGAACTCAAGTGTCATTTAATCCAGTTAGACTTCCCAATTCCCTGGTTGATAATGTATTTTTCCCTCTTCAGTTCTCACATAGCACTTTGTTTTGTTGTCAGCTAGAATATTTACTGTTTAATATTTTCCATGTTACTTTTTTCATCTCTCTGTTAAGAAATGGGATGTGTCTCATCTAACCTTTTTATCTACCCCAGCACATAACATAGTGCTCTGCAAAGATTAGGGGCATAACAAATTGATTGCTTATATGAATGAAAGTGAGTGAATGGCAGATAAGCATGGGGAAGCCATTCATCCTCTGGAAGGAGACAGTCCTAGGCAAGGGGTTATTGGTGCAGCTGAGGTATATGCCAGTATTTTCCTCACCAGTTTCCTGAAGGATGTGTTAATTTATGCCCTTGGGTATAAAAGGACCTGCTAGAGTATTCTTAGAAACCTCAAAAAAGGGACACTGAGAAATATAGGCCAGAATCTTAAGCTAGAAACCTACTAAATCAGAGGCACACTACTTTAACAGACAAAGTCAGGTTTCACCAGTGAAAGCAATGGGGAATGTGAGAAAGATGGAGCTAGAGAACTAGAATTCACTAGGAATAAGACGCTCAAACAAAAATTGAGTCCAATGGGCTCATCACAGGGCAGTTTTTTTTTTTAACAGGACTGAATACAGAGGCAAAGAGATCAAAGGAAACAAGAGCTGCCATGCATCAGTCAATAGACATTATTTAAGCACCTACTATGTGCCAGACACTGTGCTAGATGTTGGGCGTACAAGGAATGAAAAAATCCCTACCCTCATTGAGCTTATATTCTAATGGATGCATTATCTGTTTGCCTCTCTCCAGTTAAGGCAGTTGGAAATTACTTTTGTGTGTTTGCTCTATTCCTCTATCAGGCTTTTCTTAAATAAATAGGCAAATTTCATGCATCCTGTCTGGTTTAGACCAGATTGGAGGACAATCTGGGGAGCTACAGTATCTTTTTACCATCTGTCTAACTGAGTACTCAGCTCCAAACTTTTACTACAGTATATAGATTAAGTCACAGAAATGATTTGCCTTAATTTTCTTACATTTAAAATGGAAGAACTAGAAAATCCATTTCTTTGATTATGTGACAAATCTGAACGTACTCCCTTTAAGCCTACACCACTTGTATCTGTACAATGGTTATATGGGGAAGTATCATTGCCTGTTGCTTCTGGGAGAAAGTATATATTAGCTTATGGGTTATTGAAGTGAAAGAAGAGAAGAAGGTATATTTCTTTTTGACTTTTTTTTTTGAGGGGGGAAGGTAGGACGATTGGGGTTAAGTGACTTGCCCAAGGTTACATGGCTAGTTTTGTGTTAAGCATCTGAGGCCGGATTTGAACTCAGGTCCTCCTGACTCCAGGGCCGGTGCTCTATTCACTGTGCCACCTAGCCACCCCTATATTTCTTTTTTTTTTTTTATTTTCTTACTTTATGAAATACGACAAGCATTACCATAATATAGTAAAATTTTTAAAAAGGATATGAAACTGCAAATCTATTATGTACAACTTCTTTTCCTTTTAAATAATGATAAAGTCCTCATGTAAGTTTCTTTTTTCATATATATGTGTGTATATACATATATGTTTATGTATATATGTAAAATCATTATATACATATTTCTATTTATTAGTTCTTTGTTTTAAGGAAAGTACTGTATAGTCTAATAGGAATACTTGGGCCAAATGAATGATTATCTTATTTATAAGTTTATGGGGAAAATATAAAGGCTTAAATATTGAGGCCAGAAATGAAAATTCTTTGACTAATGCAGGTAATGTTAACTATTTGGAAAATAACATTCCACTGATGATTTCCATTTAACTGAACACATATTTAAGAAGTACCTACACATATGCTGAAGGAATTCTTTTCAGTACTGATGATTGTTACGGGAATATGAAGATCTTCCCTGTTCTTAGGCCCTTTGATAGGCTTAAGTGGCTCTGAGAACCTTCCCTGATTTGAAAGTATACTCTGCCCCCTAATAGGCTGAATGTGGTCACATGGAGCCTGTGGTGGGAGGCTTGTTCTTCAGGAATGCCCACGCCTTATTACTTTGTGATTGGGCAATGGGTAAAGAAGGTTGTGACATTCTCTGACCTAGGAGAAGGCTATATATACCCTGATGTGAGTTTTTGCTTTGGGGCTCACTTTGGAAAGAGTTGTGTGATTTGGCCAGATGAGACTCTGGGGAGCTGTTGAGTGCCCCCCCCCTTTGAAAAAACCCAGATGTTGGTGCTTCCCTCTTGTAACAGCAATCAGTTTAGCAGATACTTAGCATTTAGTAACTTAGGGCTAAGTATGGAAGGTGTAAGCTCTGTCCCCTCTTGAGAGGGAAGAAGGGGATTGGCTAAGACAGAAGGCCAGTGTGTGTATATAAGCAAGAATTCCAGAGACAGAGGGACAGAATTGAGTATCTTCCTCCTGGTGGCTCCTGTTGGAGGAAGCAGGATTGTCCCAGCATCTGGGAGCTGGGCTACTGGACTGAAGAAGTTGACGAGGACCTGGGAGCTGTCTGCTTCTGAATCCAGGTGACAGTTTGGTGGATTCAGGTAGGAGCTGGGACCATGGAAGGGGATCCAGGGAATCAGAGAGACCACCCAGAGTCAAGATGAAGAAAAGGCTTCCCCTTGGATGAAATTGAAGTTTGCTGGACACTGAGGGTTTGTATGGTTTTTCTAATGATTGTATTTAATGACTGATTGAGTTGATGTATGATTGCCCCATGAGTGGAAGATTGATTATTGTATTGTGAATTGATTGAATGATTAAGTATTGATTTGCCCCATGAGTGGAAGAGTGATTATTGTATTGTGAATTGATTGAATGACTGAGTATTGGTTACTGTATTGTGATTTGTAATGAATGTTTGCCTTGATTTGTAATGGAATAAACAGAGTATTCACTATACTGTGTAATCTGATACTTAAAAGCTATTCACAGTAGCATTCTTTTGGGAATCTGCTGATGCATGGCATTACTCCTCTCTGGTAACTGACTAGGTATGGATGTAATGGTCAGACGGTTGCAAGCCTGTCTGCTGATCTGTTTCTTTGTCTGCTTGTAACTTCTGCTTGTATTCTGTTTGCATTCTCTGAAGTTCGGGATGCTGACTTTTTCCCCCTGAACTAGGTAAATGATATACATTTGATTGATTAAAGTAAGACTGTTAACACATTTTGAGTTGCTTTCCTTTAGAAAAGCAGATCTAAGAACCTGTGCTAGCAGCCATCCTGGGCAAGCTAGGGTACTTGCTGATACAGTGATACAAAAAGAAATCTAGACAGAGTCCCTTATGCCAAAGAAATTACACTCTAGTGAGGATAATAACAACAGTTGACATTTACATAGTACATTAAGATTCTCCCTGTCCCTTGTCCAGCACTTGGGGAATGGCTGAACAAGTTGTTGTATATGACTATGATGGAATATTATTGTGCTTTAAGACATTATGAGTAGGGTGCTCTCAGGAAAAAAGAAAAAAAAAACAAATATGGAAAGAGCTCCATGAACTAATGCAAAGTGAAATGAGCAGAACCAGGTCAACAGTATAACAGTAACAGCAATATTATATGATCACCTACTATGAATAACTTAGCTATTCTCAGCAATACAATGATTGAAGAATATTCGGTATAACATATTATAAAAGGTTCTGTCCATCTCTTGAGAAAGCACTAATAAAGCCTGAATGCATATCAAAGATACTTTTTCTTTACTTTCCTTTTTTGTCTGTGTTTTCTTTCACAGAATGATTTAAATGGAATTCACATTTATAACCTATGCCAAATTGCTTGCTTTCTCAATGAGGGGTAGGGTGGGTAGGGAGGAGAAAATTTGGAACTCAAAATTTGAAAAATATGTTAAGATTGTTTTGGCATGTAGTTGGAAAAAATAAAATATTGAATAAAGTTGACAGTTAAAAAATAGTCTGACCACCTCCATGAAGCAAGTATTATTAGAGTCATCATCATTTTAAATTTGCAGATGAAGAAACTGTGGGTTAAGGACATTAAGTAAATAGCTCATGCTCCTGTCATCTGGCAGTAAAAGCATTTTAAAGCATCTACTATGTTCCAGAGCATGCTCTAGGCCAGTGGTTCTCAACCTTCCTAATGCTGCAACCCTTTAATAACAGTTCCTCATGTTGTGGTGACCCCCAACCATAAAATTATTTTTGTTGCTACTTCATAACTCTAATTTTGCTATTGTTATGAATTGTAATGTAAATATCTGATATGCAGGATGTATTTTCATTGTTACAAATTGAACATAACCCACAGGTTGAGAACCGCTGCTCTAGGCAATGGAGATAGAAAGATGCAAATGAAATAGTCCTACTCTCAAGGAGCTTACATTCTATTGGGGGAGATCACTTGTATAAACAAAATATCTTTGACATTAGTGTTAAAACTGGAATTTTAACCCTATTCTTCCTAATTTCAAGTTCAACAGTGTAGTCAACATGTCATCCTGTCTATCCATAGGAACAATGCTGATAAATAAAGACACATGGAGCTGAGTCAAGGACAGTCGTCAGATAGAAAAACTTCAAGAAGAAAGTCCTCTTTTGTATCCCCAGCACTTAGCACAGTGGTTGGCATATAGTAAGTGCTTAATAAATACTTATTGACTAATTGATTGTGTTTATTAATGTCTTTCTTTAAAAGTGGTGGCCAGGATTCTCTTTATACTTACTGAAGAGGCTACATAAAGAATAAAGGAAATAATCTTTTATTTTTTTTGCAGAGGAATTCTGTTCAATATATATATATATATTTTTCCCACTTTTCTGGGTGGTTACCAGAGACTTGGACTGTGTTTACTGACTAAGAATATTTCTGGCTCAAAGAAACATATTCAGAGATTAATGAGTGTTTGTTCTTGTGTGTGTGTATATATATATATATATATATATATATGCCTTAGTATATGTGCACATGTATGTTAGGATTGAAACTCCTTGATTAATACTTTTATATCAACTAACAAATATTTAAGCATTGGAATTCAACATCTATTGGATGTTTTTTCTTATTCTTTATATCTTCTATTTTCACACATATTAGGTACTCTTTTCAGCATGATTTGCTTAATAATAAAATTTGACAGTTTTACAAATGAGGAAATGTAGGTTCAGAGAATTGAAACAAGTGTTCAGGGTCACTCAGCTAGTAAATGTTAGTTAGGATTAGAATGCATTCTCTTGATTCTAAATCTAGTACTATTTCAAATATCATTGGACTTGAATACTTATTTCTGAAGATTATGACTTTAAAATTATTCATGTGCTTTCATTTCTCCTGTACCATATCTTCAATACTAAAGTATGATATGTGATTTAGAAAGTGACAAAGGCATTTTAGTCCAAGTGTGATGACTGATCAGGGAACTAAATTAATGACAAGTGTAGGGTGGAGCCAAGATGGCCACATAGAAGCAGGAAAACTCTGTGAGCTCCCCCCATAACCAACTGAAATACCTCTAAAATATGACTCTAAACAAATTTTTGAGCTACAGAGCCCACAAAGTGACAGAGAGAAACAAATCACCTGCTGAATGCAGCCCAGCAGCCCTACTGGAAGGGTCCATGACAGCGTGCTAGGAGTCCAGCCCAGCCCTGCACAAGGCAGTAGTTTTAGCCCCAACCAGCAGTGGCTGGAAAGGACTTCAGGAGAGTGGATCACCAGCAGCTGTGGTGGGTTCCACAATTATCAACCCACAAATGCCAGGGACAAAATGAAAAGTCAGTGTGGAACTTTTGGGAACAGGGGGACCAAGATCACAATCTGGCCACTGCCCCTGTGGTGAGAAGGTGAGAAGATGCAGAGGCATTGTGGCCATGCAGCCACCTCCACATGGCTGCTTCAGTGCTCCTGGCTTGAAGATCATAGGGGGACAAGACAACCATTCAGAGGGTAATCACTCTTGCTTTGACCTGCTTGGATCTGGATCGCTATCTTGGGTGGAGGTCCTGGGGTGTGTGACCAGTGAGCTGGGACTTTTGGGAGCTGTGGAGAGGGCATGCCAACTCATACCTCCAGTAGCTGCAAAAACCCCAGCAAACTGGGACAAAGCTTTCCTCTCTGGAAGCATAGTTTTACTGTGGCAAAGAACTCAAAAGTCAAGTGATTGAGTGGCAACATGAGCAAGCAAAGGAAGTAAAGCAAGCACAGTAATTAAACCTTAGATTCCTTTTTGGGGGACAAAAAGGATCAATGCATGGAACAGGAAGAAGACAACAAAGTAAGAACTCCTGCACCAAAAGCTTCCAAGAAAAATATGAACTGATTACAGGCCATGGAGGAGCTCAAGAAGGATTTTGAAAATCAAGTAAGAGAAGTGGAGCAAAAGTTGGGAAGAGAAATGAGAATGATGCAAGAAAATCATGAAAAGTGAGTCAACAACCTGACTGAAGAAAATAACACCTTAAAAATAGACCGGCTTAAATGGCAAAAGAGGCCCAAAAAGCCAATGAGGAGAAGAATGCCTTAAAAAGCCAAATTTGCCAGATGGAAAAAGAATCTCAAAAGCTTTCTGAAGAGAACAATTCCTTCAGAATTAGAGTGGAGCAAATGGAAGCAAATTACTTTATGAGCAATCAAGATGATATTAAACAGATCCAAAAAAATGAATAAATAGAAGGCAATGTGAAATATCTCCTTGAAAAAAACATTGACCTGGAAAACAGTTCTAGGAGAGGCAATTTAAAAATTGCTGGACTACCTGAAAGCCATGATCAAAAAAAGAACATAGAAATCATCCTTCAAGAAATTCTCAAGGAAAATTGCCCTGATATAATAGAACCAGAGGGGGAAAAATAAAGGGAAAGAATTCCCTGATCATCTCTTGAAAAAGATCCCAAAAAGAAAGCTCCTAGGAATATTATAGCCAGATGGCAGAGTTCCCAGACTAAGGAGAAAATATTACAAGCTGCCAAGAAGAAACAATTTGAATATTGTGGAAACACAATCAGGATAATACAAGATCTAGCAGCTTCTACACTAAGGAATCAAAGGGCTTGGAATATGATAGTCCAGAGGTCAAGTGACCTAGGATTAACCCAGCAAAACTGAGTATAATTTTCAGGGGAAAATATGGTCATTCAATGAAATAGAAGACTTTCAAACATTCTTGATGAAAAAACCAGAGTTGAATAGAAAATTTGACATTCAAATACAAGAAGCAAGAGAAGCATGAGAAGGTAAACAGAGAAAAGAAATCATAAGGAACTTATCAAAGTTGAACTTTTTATATTCCTACATGGAAAAATGATAATTGTAATTTGCAAAATTTTTCTCAGTATGAGGATAGTTGAAGGGAATATAAATGTGTGTGTATGTGTATATATGTATATATGTGTGTATGTATACATACATATATATGTCTATATAAGAGCCTATATGTGCATATGAATACTTTTGTGAGTGTGTGTATATGTATGTACATACATAGACAGAGGGTACAGGATAAATTGAGTAGGAAGGGATGATATTTAACAGGGGAGAGAGGAGTATAATGAGAGGAGATAGGGAGAGACAGAATAGGGTAAATTATTTCATATAAAAGAGGCAAGGGAAAACTATTACAATGGAGGGGAAAAACAGGAAGGCGGGAATGGGTCAACCTTACTTTCATTGAATTTGGCTTATGGAGGGAATAACATACACACTCATTTGGGTATCTTACCCTACAGGAAAGTAGGGGAGAAGGGGATAAGAGGGGAGATGATAGAGAGGAAGGAAGATTAGGGGGGATGGTAGTAAGAAGAACTTTTGAAAAGGGACAGAATAAAAGTAGGAAATAGAACAAGTGCCATGTGGGATAGGACGGAATGAAATATAGTCAGTCTTTCACAATATATCCACTATGGAAATGATTTGCATAACTACACATGTATAACATTTATTGAACTGCTTATCTGGAAGATAAGGTGACGAGGGAAGAAGAGGAAGAATCTGGAATTCAGAGTTGTAAGATCAAGTGTTTAAAAATGTTTAAAAAAAATTAAAGCTGGCCACGATTTACCCAACATGAAAAAAAAATTAATGGCAAGCAATTATCGTGTTTCCTCCTAGCCTCAAAAACATCCTTGGAACAATTGCTATAATTGGATGTTCATCTGATTTTTAGTCTTTACCAAAAACAAAAACAGAAACAAAAACTTGGCTGTCCAAGACAGAACCATAGGCTAAGGAGAATCCTGGACACCAATTTTAAAGAAGAACATTAACATTGAACAGTGAAGAAAATGACTTCTTTTTTTTTTTTGATAACAACTTCTTTAAAATTTGAATTGGCAGACTGAAAAGGAAGTACACAAGTTAACTAAAGAAAAAAATTTGTTAAAAATTACAAGTAGTGAAGTAGAAGCTAATGACTCAATGAGACTTCAAGAATCAGTAAAAATCAAAAGAATGAAAATAGAAGAAAATGTAAAATGCCTCATTGGAAAAACAACTGACCTGCAAAATAGATCCAGGATAACTAATTTAAGAATTATTGGTCTACCTTAGAACCATAATGTAAAAAAAGAGCCTGCACAGCATCTTTAATGAAATCGTCAATGAAAACTATCCTGAGATTCTAGAACTAGAGGGTAAACTAGTCATTGAAAGAATACACCAATCACCTCCTGGAAGAGATCCTGAATTGAAAACACCAAGGAATATTGTAGCCAAATTCCAGCATTATCAGATCAAGGTGAAAATATTGCAAGCAGCCAGAAAGAAACAATTCAAATATTATGGAACCACAGTCAGGATCATATAGGACCTTGCAGCTTCTACATTAAAAGATCAGAGGGCTTGAAATATGATTTTCTGTAATACAAAGAAGCTTGGATTACAACCAAAGATAAACTACCCAGTGAAACTTAGCATATTTCAGGGTAGGAGAAGGACATTCAATGAAATAGGAAACTTCCAAACTTTCCTGATGAAAAGACCAGAGCTCATGGGGCGGCTAGTTGGCACAGTGAATAGAAGACAGGCCCTGGAATCATGAGAACCTGAGTTCAAATCCAGCCTCAGACACTTAACACTTACTAGCCATGTGATCTTGGGCAACTCACTTAACCCCAATTGCCCAGCCTTACACCCTCCAAAAAATGAAAAAAAAAAAGAACAGGAAAGAAAAGAAAGAAAAGAAAAAGACCAGAGCTCAGTGGAAAATTTGATCTTCAAATACATGACTCAAGAGAGGCATAAAAAGGTAAACGGAAAAAGGAAAAACATATTGCTCAATAAGGACAAACTGCTTATATCTCTACATAGGAAGATGATACAACTCTTGAATACTGTATCTTTATTACATCATATGGAAGGGAAATACACAGACAGAGGGGGTGAATTTAAATTGATTTTGATGTGATGATAAAAACCTAATTAAGCACTGAAAAAAAGATTTTAATGGGAGAAGAGAAAAGGAGAAAGGAGAAAAAGGTAAATTACACCACATGAGGATGCACAAAGACATTACAGTAGAGGGGAAGAAGGGAAGGAGATGAGCATTGTTTTGAACTTTATTCTCATCAGATCTAGCTCAAGGAGAAAATAATATACTCAGGTATAGAAATCTAACTTGCCCTATGGGCAGTTGGAGGAGAAAAGGGAAAGAAAAGGGTGGAGTAGAAGGGAGAGAGTAAGGGAAAAGAGAAAGAAAAGGGTGGGAGGCTAATAGAAAGGGAGGGCAGATTGAGAGAGGCAGTGATCAAAAGCAAATAGGTGCCTCCCCCTTTAAAAATCTCTTTGGGATACAGACTCAGTAGTGGTATTGCTGGGGAAAAGTTATGTACAGTTTTATAACTTTTGGACATAATTGCTCTTTGCTCTCTAGAATGGTTGGATCAGTTCACAACTCCACCAATAGTACATTAATGTCCCAATTTTTCAACATATTCTTGAACATTTATTATTTTCCTTTTCTGTCATATTAACCAATCTGATAGGTGCGAAGTGGTACCTCAGAGTCATTTTCATTTGTGTTTCTCTAGTCAGTAGTGATTTAAAACATTATTATGTGACTTTAGATAACTGATTTTTTTCGTCTGAAAACTGCCTCTTCATAAGGGAGTTTATAATTTAGTAGAAGACAGCATGTAACAAAAATATACAAAGCAAACTCAATACAGGATAAATAGGAAATAATTTGAAAAATGAAAGCACAAGAATTAAGAGGGGGTTAGTGAAGGCTTCCTGAAAATGGTAGGGTTTTAGTTGACACTTAAAAGAAGCCAAGGAGTTCAGTAGTTGCAGCAGAGGAAGGAGAAATTTCTAGGCATGTGGCACAACCAGAGAAAATACCAGAACCTAGAGATGGAGGGTCTTATTCATGGAACAACCAGGAGATCAATGTCACTGGGTCAAAGTATATGTATCAGAAAATAAGGTATAACAAGGCTGGAAAAGTAGAAGATTTTGAATACCAAAAAGAGCACTTTGTATTTGCTTTGTACTTTGTACTAGAGGAAATGGGAAGCCAATAGAGTTTGCTGAAATGGGGAAGGGGAGTGCAACATGATTATTCTTTTTTTATAGGAAAATAACCTTAACAGATTTGAAGCAGGCAGACTAACTCGCAGGCTATATTTAGTAATAATCTTGGTGTGAGGTAATGAAAGCCTGGACTTCAGTTGTAGCCATGTATTTTGCCAATGTGATATCCAAAGCAGCTGCTATAAATATGAAGGGATATTCCCCAGTTCAAATCACAAAATATAACAGACTCTCTTCCTTGAACACAAAACCAAAACATTTATTCAAACACCAATAAGCCAAATCCATCATAATGATAAAGAAGTCTATCCATATTGCCAATGTGGGGGGCACCTACATCCCGAGCATTATTTTTAAGACAATGTTCATACACATCACCAATGTGAGGGACACAAACATCCCCAAGGTTTTCCTCTATTAGGTCTCTCCCTAAAAGAAGTTCCCCCAGGCAAAAATTCTCCCCCTCTCAGTCACACTAGCTGCACGGCCTGCTCTGCCTGCTCTTTCTCTCAGCTTTATCTTACTCACACTTCCCTTTGGCAAGCTCCTCTCACCATGGGCTCCATGTGGTCACATAGACCTATTAAGGGACAGGGATGATCTTTAAATTCCCATAGGTTTATTGAGGGGTAAGGAAGATCTTCAAATTCCCTTATCATAACACCATATCAGAGGAAGGAAGGGGCCCTTAAAGAGATGTTGCTATGGTGAAACAAGTAGGCCTTGGCAACAGTTTGGATATGGGGGATGGGGGAGATAGTGAGGAATCCAGATTGACTCCTAAGTTGCAAGGCTGAGGAACTGAGAAGATGATGTTGCCCTCTGTGATTGTAGGGAAGATAAAAGGGGGGCATTTAGGTTAGTGAAGAAACTAAGGGTCACGTCAGTAAGATGATATGTGGCTGCTTGTCCTGAAGAAGAGAGGACGTGTGTGTGTGTGTGTGTGTGTGTGTGTGTGTGTGTGTGTGTGTTTGGTGTGTTTGTTGGATGAGGGTGTTGATGAAAGGCTGTCAAGTGGAAGAAACAACAAACTTAGTCTATAAAGTTCCACTGGGAGGAATTGGGAACAATGATTAGAAGTTGAAAAGATGCAAATTTCTGCTGGAGGTAAAGATGAAAGTCCTAATAAGTAGAATTGTTCAAAAGCAGAATGGGAGATAGTGGTTCCCCCTTTTGAGTTGTTCAAATGAGTATAACATAACAGTTTGTCTTGTATGTTATAGAGGAATGTTCAAGTACAAAGTACAAAGTAGAATAGATATCTTCTGAGATTTCTTCCAATTTTTACACACTGTGACTTTTGTGAAGTTGCATATACATGCACCCAATTTCTTGGGAAATCCAAACAATACTGTGGGCCTAGACTTTATTAGGTTAAGAATCAAACCTGTGAAAAGCATACAAGTTAGTCACTGGGGTCCAATCCACTGGCAAGTAACAACCTTTCCTTTTCCTGGTGTCTGGATAAGATTATCCTGTGTGCTGCTGAGATGGCAATGCATGTAACCCAGCTGTGCTGTTTTGATCACCTTCCTCACCCGTGGTGCCAACTTATGTAGCTATTACCACCAAGCGTGATGCTGCAACACTTCTAATAACACTGATTGCATATGGGCACAAAGAATTGTAATAGAGTTCAGCTATTGTATATTTAGAATAGATATGCCACTTAGAGAATTTTCCTTTCAAACTCCCTTTGACCAGATTCTGTAGGCTAGTCTTTTCCTGACCCAGATATAATTCTGATTGACTCTTCAAGAAATCCTTCCTCTTTTTATATAAGTGGCCCAGGTTAGAGCCCTTCCTTTAAATGTCAAGGTCACAGGATAGCAGCAGCAACAACAAAAACAATCCTATTTCTGTAGTGCTTTATGGATTTCAAAGCACTTTACAATATCTGGTCAGGGAGGTAATGAAACATTATGCCCAGAGGCTATGAGATACTAAATACAGCATCCTTTCTATACTGTCACATCTTTTCTTTCTTATTATAGAGATGCTAATCCAAGAAAGGAAAAAAAGGCATCTTACATCTGATTCTTCTGAAACTATTATTAATTATAGCTTTATAAAGGAAACCAAGATTTTTTTTTTTTTTACGGATTCATTCATTGAAATAACTTTGAAAAGCAGAATCTTGAAAAAGGCACCTATTCTGCCCTGTCCCTCTCACCTCTCAGCCTTCCAACTTAGTTATAAAGATGGTAAAACCTGAAGGCAGTAAAGCCTACTGTGGCCTTTTTTGCCACGAGATGGCAATATTGCACCTTTGGCATTGAAAAACGCTGACTGGGTTAAATTGGACCAGTTGGATATTGACTGAGTAGCTGATTCTGGCAGGCAGCCACAAATAAGCAAAGTTCTGAGAAGGGGGGGGGGGGAAATAAGAGAAAATGTTGTCACTTCCTATTTCTGACAAAAGGCTCCTTATAGCTAACCATTCACTTCCTCTCTTGATTCACTCCTTCCCGTCTCCTTTCTGACCATATTTAATGTTTCCTTATTTCCCAGGTAACTAGGTTTTAGCATGTATTTGGTTAAATAAATCCATCCTAAACCTTCTAAATCTTACTTGTCTCAAATTTCTTCAATTATTTAGCACTTCAATTTAAATATACTCAAAATCATAGAACTTAAATTTAATTTAATTCAATAAGCGTTGATTAAACAAATGTCTGTTATATACAAGACACTGTTATAGGCAAGTAGGGACACCCATGTAGCAATGTTTTAGAGCTGACCACCCTTTCGTGTGTCTTACTTGACTGTTGCCTCTCATCTTGCTACTCGAGTGGTTACTGTATTCATTCTCATCATCCGGAATTCTAAGGAAATATGGGTTATGTTTGAACATTTCTTCAATAATAGCTAATGTCGGGAGCACCACTTTCTCATCAATTAGCCAGTTAGCTCTGAACCGTCACTGAAGTTTATTAAATGTAAGTTTGTTTAAAAACTCAAGAAATGTTTTCCCATACTTGAGCAATTTTTCACTTTTCTTTATATGCAATATTATTCACATTTATGTAACCTACAGTAATATATACAATATGTGTACATGGATACATATAGAAATATATATTTTATATATATGTGCAAAAATGTACATATAAACATATACACAATCCTAATCTTCTAGGCTTAAATAAACATCAAAGTTATTGGCTATACAATTTATTAACAAGGTCATAAACGATTACAGAAAAAACCTATGAATGATTATTTACAATATTTTAGTGTAAGGAAGACATCAGTACATAATGGCCAAAGTCATCAGTGACTATTGCTTCCATTCTTGACTTCTCTTTACTTCTGAAACATAGTCCCATCGTTTAGCTTCTCCTGATAGCAGCTAAAATCTCTCAAGAATTCCCTCCTTTATTCAAAATAAAAGGATTAAACAGTGCTCTTATAATTTTTTCCTTTTCTTTTAGTTTTCTTTGAACCATGATAGATAACATCAGAATGATAACTAAAGCTTTTAAGTCTCCTCAGACTCCTCAAGGAATTTTTCATAAAAATGTTTCTTTATAAGAAAAAGTTAAATTAATTTTTATCAATAAATTCTCTCAACCTCCTTTTCTCACTAATTCACTTAGTTTCTCTTCATCCATTCTTTAACAGTCTCTCTAGAATGATAGTCAAAAACTGCAAGTATACCATAATGCCCTCATGTTATGATACTTAAATTGTAACTCTTTAATATACCAAAGCCCCCTCTTTTTTCTCCATTACTATGTATTCAATAAAGAATTTTTTCTTTTTGCTTTTTTTCTTTTTTTGCTTTTTGGAGGGCAGTTGGGGTTAAGTGGCTTGCCCAAGATCACAATGTCTGAGGCCAGATTTGAACTCAGGTTCTCCTGACTCCAGGGCTGGTGCTCTATTCACTGTGCCACCTAACCGCCCCTAAAATGTTTTCTTAATACAAGAGAGCACATCAGTACAAAATTCTTCCCAATGCATTTGACGGAATTGTTTTATTTCTTTTCTTGATCTATATATTATGAAAATCTCTCATGTATAAACCTCCCAATATATCAATATTGAGAAAAAATATAATTTAGATTTATCTGTGAGAAGACAGCAGTTCTCTGCAAATAATAATAATAATAAAACAACCCAAAACATGGAAAGAAGCTACATATAGATGTGAACCGCATGAAAAGATCACAGTGTTATTCAAACACTAATTTTCTTTGAAACAATTTAAACTTCAGTGATTCAAGGGAATAATCAGATGAAGACAGAAAATGACAAAACTATTAATATAGACCATACTGTCAAATAACTTCACTCTTACTATTTACTTCATTGAGATGAGGACTTGAAAAGGTATGTCTGAAAAGCAGCTTTATTCTAATTGGATTTATATTGCCTTTAAAAAAAAGCCACACCCAGAATAAGACAGTATAAATTAGCACTGCATATGTCATTATTTACTTTTCTTCATATTTGATCATTCATAAAGCTAAATAGTCTCCTGAAAGGACATTGAACATTGCTGGTGGCATTTTACCTTCCTTTAATGTCAGTTTGTGGGAGTAACTAAATACCAAGAAATCTTTGCATGAACTTGTGATCTAATTACTTAGGAAACATGCAAAACTTACGTTTTATAAAATGCCACTTCAATAGAAGATTACTGAAAAAGTGTTAACTTCTATTTACTGTATTAAAAGATGGTGTTTTCTTGTATCAAGTTTCTTTCATTATTCTTCTTCTTTAGAATCAATTGTGCTTAAATGCTTAACTGCATCAACCCAGTTCCAACCTCTTGGAAGTGCACCTTTGTGATCTATCTTGTCTGCCAGCTTCTATTTCTGGGTTTTAGAAAGCTGTTCTTTGTTATCTTTTTTCCTTACTTGAGGGAGCTGTATTAGGAGTTTCAGCTGAAATAATGTTTCTTACTGACATCATTTAATATCAGAGAATCCAAACATCATGGATGATGTTTCTCCATAAACTATTCTTTATTTTTAAGTGTTCATAAACCATAACTTGACTAATAATTTATAGAAATTTAGTAGGGAAGATGGAGGCAAGATGGCAGAGAAAAAGCACAAATTTGCATATGCTTTTCCAAATTCCCCTCCAAAGAACCTTAAATTATTCCCCAAAAGGAAGTCTAGAGCAGCAGAAATATTGGCAAATAGTAAAACAGTCATAAAAATCCACTGAAGAAAAGAACTCCTTAAAAAAAAAACAGAATTAAACCTAAGGAAAAGGAGGTATAAACATTCACTGAAGAAAATAATTCCTTAAAAATTAGATTCAGACAAATGAAAGCCATGAAACACCAAGAAATAATAAAGAAAAATTATTTTAAAAATAAGAAAAAAGGGAAGAAAATGTGAAATATCTCATTTAAAGAAACTGACATGGAAAATGCATCCAGGGGGCCTGAGTCAAGATAGCTGCAGGAGAACTCTGCATCTTGCCCCATAACCACCTCAAATACTTATAAAAGGTTACTCTAAATAAATTTTAGAGCTCCAGAACCCACAAAATTATAGAAAAACACATCTCCCCCTTGGGGCAGCCCAGCAGGTGGGATAGGAAGGGCTCATCACAGCCCAGCCCGGCCTGAAACCCTGGCTTAGCCCCAGGGTGGCCAGGACAAGCTGCAGCTGGAGCACTTCAGAGAGTGGATCACCAGCAGCTGTGGCAGTTTCCAGAATTATCAACCCATAAGAAACAAGGACAAAGTTAAAGGTTAGTGGAACTCAGCTAAATTTGGGGGAGAAAAGCAGGTTGGTCATCCACCCACAGGGCAAGAAAGCAGTAGAAATGGCAGCCCTGCAGCTGCCTCAATGTGGCTGCTTCAGAGCTCTCAGCCTGCATATTTCAGGGGAGCCAATATATCATTCAGAGCCTAAGTGCTCTAGACATAACTGGCTTGGATCGGGATTGTGGTCTTGGGTGGTGGTCCTGAGGTGTGTTTTCAGTGAGCCAAAGCTGGTGGGGGCTGCAGAGATGGCAGCCTCCTAATAGCTCTGGCAACTGCAAAAACCCCAGAGATTTGGAACAAAGCACTCCCCTCTGAAAGCAGAATTCTACTGTGGTTCAAAAATCAAATTAATTGACTGGCAACATGAGCAGGAAAAGGAAGCAAATCAAGCTCAGCAATCCAACTTTAGATTCCTTTTTTGGGGACAAAAAGGATCAAAGCATGGAATGGGAAGAGGACAACACAGTCAGAACTCCCACACCAAAAGCTTCCAAGAAAAATGTAGACTAATTACAAGCCATAGAGGAGTTTAAGAAGGATTTTGAAAACCAAATGAGAGAAGTGGAGGAACAATTGGGAGGGAAATGAGAATGATGCAAGAAAATCATGATAAGAGAGTCAAAAACCTGACTGAAGAAAATAACACCTTAAAAAATAGACTAATTCAAATGGCAAAAGAGGCCCAAAAAGCCAATGAGGAGAACAATGCCTTAAAAAGTCAAATTTGCCAGATGGAAAAAGAATCTCAAAAGCTCACTGAAGAGAATAAT
>CM053582.1:181823970-181855003 GCA_028627135.1 Pseudochirops cupreus | reverse complement strand
GAAAATAGATCCAGGAGGGACAATTTAAAAATTATTGGACTACTTGAAAGCCATGATCAGAAAAAGAACCTAGAAATCATCCTTCGAGAAATTCTCAAGGAAAATTGCCCTGATATTTTAGAACCAGAGGGCAAAATAGAACTTGAAAGAATACAGAAACATTCCTGTTAAACATTCTTATTTTCCCATTAGTCATGTTGTAAAGAAGAATTGTAACAGATGTGAGAAACCATGAGAAAGAGACAAAAAAAAAAGAATATAGTCTGCTTCATTCTGCATTCAGACTCCACAGATCTTTCACTGGATGTGGATAGCATATCTCATCATGATTCCTTTGGAACTGTTTTAGGTCCTTGCATTGCTAAGAAGGGCTAAGTCTGTCAAAATCAACCATCAGTAAGACTATGTACAAAGTTCTCCTGATTCTCCTCACTTCCCTCAGCATCAGTTCATATAAATCTTTCTAGATTTTTCTGAAGTCTCCTTGTTCATCATTTCTTATAGAACAGTATTATTCCATTATATTCTGTTCAATCATTCCCCAATTGGGCTTCTCCTCAGTTTCCAGTTCTTGGCCACCACAAAAAGAGCTGCTGTAAATCTTTTTGTACATGTGATTCCTTTTCCAATTTTTATGATCTCTTTGGGATACAGGACTAGAAGAGTTCTTGCTGGGTCAAAGAGAATGCACATTTTTATAGCCCTTTAGGCATAGTTCTAAATTGCTCTGAGGAATGGTTGGATTAGCTCACAACTCCACCAACAATGAATTAGTATTCCAACTTTCCCATATCTTCTGAAATATTTATCATATTCCTATTTTGTCATGTTAGCCAATCTGACTGGTGAGAGATTGTGTCTCAGAATTGTTTTGATTTACTCCAGATGTTAGTCTATGCCCATTTTCTGCCATACTATTTCCAGTTTTCCCAGCAGTTTTTGTAAAATATTGAGTTCTTGTCTCAGAAACTGGTGTTTTGGGGCTTATCAAACAGTAGTTTACTATAGTCATTAACTACTGTGTCTTGTGTACCTAACCTATTCAAGTGATCTACCTCTCTATTTCTTAACTAGTACCAAGTAGTTTTGATGATTGCTGCTTTATAATACAATTTAAGTTCTGGTATGGCTGGCCACCTTTCCTAGCATGTCTTTTAATTAATTCCCCTGGTATTCTGAATCTTTAGTTCTAACAGATGAATTTTGATATGATTTTTTTCTAGCTCTATAAAAACTTTTTTTGGTAGTTTGGTGTGACATTGAATATGTAAATTAGTTTAGGTAGAATTGTCATGTTTATTATATTAGATCAGCCTTAACCATAAACAACTTGTTTTTTCTTTTCTAATTATTTAGATCTGAATTTATTTGTGTGAAAACTGTTTTGTACTTGTGTTCATATAGCCCCTAGGTTTGTTTTAGTAGGTGGACTCCCAAATATTTTATAATGTCTACAATACTTTAAAAGCAATTTCTCTTTCTGTCTCTTGCTGTTAGGCTTTTTTAGTAATCTATAGAAATGCAGAAGATTTATGTGGGTTTATTTTATATGCTGCAACTTTGTGAAAGTTGTTTATTATTTCAGATAGTTCCTTACTTGATTTTCTAGGATTCTCTAAGTATATCATCATATCACCTACTAAGAGTAATAACTTACTTTCTTCTTTACCTATTTTAATTCCTTCAATTACTTTTTCTTCTCTTATTGCTAAAGCTTATATTTTTGTACCATGTTGAATAACAGTGGTGATAATGGACATCCTTGTTTCACCCGCAAACTTATTGGAAATGCATCTAGCTTATCCCCATTACATATAATGCTTGCTGATGGTTTTAGGTAGGTGCTATTGTCATTTTAAGGAAGGCTCCATTTATTCCTATTCTTTCTAGGGTTTTTAATAGGAATGAGTGTTGTGTTTTGTCAGACACTTTTTCTGCATCTGTTGAGATGTTCATATAGCTTCTGTTAATTTTGTTGTTGATATACTCAGTTATAATGATAGTTTTCCTAATATTGAACCAACCCTGCGTTCATGGCATAAATCCTACTTGAAAAGTGTATTATTCTCATGACAAGTGTAATGGCAAGCAAAGTAGTACTTTGATGCTTGTTTCAGCTGTTCAAGTGCCTTTGGGCCTCACCTTTGATTGTGTCAAGTCTTTATTGGAACCAGTATGCATTGTGTTGCCCTTAATAGACCTAAGGGAGTTTGGAGAACTTCCCTGCCTTTAATAAGCCTAATGTCATCACATGAAGCCCATGGTGGGAAGAGCTTGCCAAAAGAGTGGAACAGGAAGGACAGAACAGGAAGGAGCAGAGCAGATAAAATTCTACATGAGCTGGGATCAAGCAGACGTAAGAGAGAGAAGGTTTGTGATGTTGTCACTCTGTCTGTGGTTCTATTATTCTGTGTTCGTATTACATTGTCAGATAGAAGCACTCTGTTGAATTGTGTTACTTTGTCAGACAGAAGCATTATGTCTGTTGATTTGTGTTATTTTGTCAGACGGAAGCATTGTGTCTGTTCAATTGTGTTACTTTGTCAGATAGAAGCATTCTGTCTGTTGATTTGTGTTAGTGTTAATTTGTCAGACAGAAGCACTTTGTTGATTCCTGTTGATTTCGAAATGGCAAGTCTTAACAGAGTGACCACAGAGTCCGAATAAAAAGTTTTAGGAGCTTTTATTAGCCAGCTGGAGGCTGTCCTTCTTGTACCAATCAGCAGCCTAGCTCAGAGGTGCAGACTCTTTTATACAGTACATTGTTAGATTGACATATCTAACTAACATAATTTGTTACTAAGCAGGTATAAACAGAAGTTGTTACTAAGGCAAGAGGGGGTTGTGAAGGTAAGCGGAGGGGCACAGAGCATGACAATTGAGCAAGTAGAAGAAAAATGAAGAAAAAGACAAATTACCCTAGGCCAGTTTCTTGACTCCTATCTTAAGTCCATGCAATTTTTCACTTAACTAGTTCCTGGCCATTTCAATTTCTCAGAAAAAAAGTGAATTGAGATGACAGTGCTGACAGTGAGTTTAAATATTGTTGTAGCCTCTTGAGCTTTGTTTTCCTAGAAACAGAAACTGTGAAGAGCTTGGGGTGGATCAGTCCTGGTGAGTTCCTATGTGAAACAGGAGGGGAGAGTTGCTTACCTGTGCCTGTGAATCCAGGCAACAGTCAGGAGAATCTAGGCAAGAACTTGGAGCACGAAAGAGGAGCCATGGGGTTTGGAGGTCAGCCTTGAGTTAAGATGAAAGGAGACTTTACTTGGGTACTCAGTGCTGACTCATTATATTGTAGCTTACTGTGACCTAGAGGTGGATGGCCTTTGTACTTTTCACTACCCCTTAAGGATGATTGACTTAAGGATGATCATAAGCCAGCCTGGAGTCAAGATGATAGAAGACTTGATTTGAATACTCTATATAGATTGAGGAGATTATGACGTATTGAATGATATCTCTTGTTTAAGACTATGTGGCCACCTTAGTAGTAATAAGATGTTATGTTATGTTCTTGCGAATGCTATGCATTAGTTTCTTGAATGTTTTCCTTTAGTTTATTGCTGAAAATATGCAATTAGATATAGATATAGATACAGATAGATATATAATAGATATATAACTATGCAGTTAGATCCTTAAAGTTATTCACAGGAGCAGTCCTTTGGAGAGTTGCTTGTGACTGACTTTACAATAGGTTGTAATTTTTTTTTTTTTTTTTGCTTTTTGGAGGGCAGTTGGGGTTGTGACTTGCCCAAGGTCACAGTGCTAGTTTTTGTGTTTAAACTCAGATCCTCCTGACTCCAGGGCCAGTGCTGTATTCACGGTGCCACTTAACCACCCCATTAAGTTGTAATCTTTTTGGTAATATTTTATTTAAAATTTTTGCATCTGTATTCATTAGGGATATTGGTCCATAATTTTCTTTCTCTATTTTGACCCTTCCTGGGTTAGGTATCGTTACCATATTTATATTATAAAAATAATTCGGTAGAACTCCTTCTTCACCAATTTTCCCAGATATTCTATATAGTTTCAGAATTAATTGCTCTTTATATGCTTGATAGAATCTGTTTGTAAATCCATCTCGCCCTGGAGATTTTTTCCTAGAGAGTTCATCGATGGCTTGTTCAATTTCATTTTCTGAGATAGGTTAAGTATTTTACTTCCACTTCTGTTAATCTGGGCAATTTATGTTTTTGTAAATATTCATCCATTTCACTTATTTTTATGGGCATATAATTAGGCAAAATAATACCTAATTATTATTTTAATTGGTGTTGAATTTACTCTTTTCATTTTTGATACCAGTTATTTGATTTTCTTATTTTTTTACATCACATTAACCAAAGTTTGATCTTTTTTTTCATAAAACCAATTCTTACTTTTATTTATTTGTTCAATAGTTTTATTAACTTCAGTTTTATTAATCTCTCCTTTGGTTTTCAGTATTTCTAATTTGTTCTTTTCCTAGCTTTTTTTTCAGTTGTATGCCCAATTCATTGATCTCTTTCTCTATTTTATTCACGTAAGCATTCAAAGAGATAAAATTTCCCCTAAGAATCGTTTTCCCTACATCCCACAAGTTTTGTTATGTTGTCTCATTATTGTCATTCTCTTCAATGAAGTTATTGATTGTTTCTGTGATTGATTGTTTGATCCCCTCATTCCTTAGGATTAGATTATTTAGTTTTCAGTTAATTTTTAGTCTATCTTTCAATACCACTTCATTACATATGATTTTTTATTGCATCATGATCTAAAAAGGATGCATTTAATATTTCTCCTTTTCTGCACTGTATTGTGAGGGTTTTATGCCCTAATACATGGTCAGTTTTTGTGTGAGTGCCTTGTAATGCTGAGAAAAAAAGTAATTCCTTTTTGGAATTTATATCCAAAGAGGTATAAAACTGTGCCTACCTTTTGTTCCAGTTATACCACTTCTATGCCTGTATCCCAATGAGGTCATAAAAATGGGAAAAGGACCCACATGCCCAAAAGTATTCATAGCAGTTCATTTTGTGGTAGCAAAGAATTAGAAAATGAGGGCATGCTCATCAGTTGGGGGATGACTGAAAAAGTTGTGTTATATGAATGTAATGGAATACTATTGTTCCATAAGTAAAGATGAGCAGATGAATTTCAGAAAAACCTGGAAAGATTTACATGAACTGATGTTGAATGAAGTGAACACAACCAAGAGAATATTGTACACAATAAGAGCAACATTCTGTGATGATCAACTTTAATAGACTTAGCTCTTTTCAGTAATGCAATGATCTAGGGCAGTTCTAAAGGACCAAAATTGTAGAATGCTATCCACATCCAGAGAAAGAATTATGGAATCTGAATGCAGATTGAAGCATACTATTTTCCTTCTAATTTTTGTTTGTTTTCTTTTTTTGTGAACCTTTGCTTTCAATTCTTCATTGCAATATGACTAATGTGGAAATATGTTTAATATGATTGTGCATGTATAGTCTATATCAGATTACATGCCATCTTGGGGAGGGGAAAGGTGATCATAGGGGAAATATTTAGAACTCAAAGTCTTTGTTTTAAGAATAATACAAAAAAGAAAAATGATAAATGTTTTGGAGGATGTGGGAAAATTGGGACAATAATGTACTGTTGCTAAAGTTGTGAACTGATCCTAGAATTCTGGAGAGCAATTTGTAACTTGACTTAAAGGGCAACCAAAAGGTGCATACCCTCTGATCCAGTAATAACACTACTAGGTCTGTATCTCAAAGAATTTTTCAAGGGAAAAGGACCTACATGTGCCAAAATATCTGTAGCATCCCTTTTTGTGGTGGCAAAATATTGGAAACTGAGGGGACACCTATCAGGAAATGGCTGAACAAGGTGTGGTACACGAATGTAATAGAATACTATTATGCAGTAAGAAATGATGAACAGGCAGATTTCAGAGAAAAAAACAAACCCTGGAAAGACCTATATGAACTGATGCAAAGTAAAATGAACAGAACCAGGAAACCATTGTGCACAGTATAAGCAACATTGTGTGACTATAAATTGTTAATGACTCAGTTCTTCTCAGCATCACAATCTAAGACAAATACAAAGGACTCATGATGGATAATGCTATCCATGTCCAGATAAATAATGGATGGGCACTGAATTCAGATTGACACATACTTTTTCACTTTATTCTTCCTTAATGTCTTTCCCCATTTTTATCTGTTTCTTCTTTCATATCTGTGACTAATATGAAAATTTTATGCAATATCCTCTATATAACCTATTTCAAAATTCCTTATCATTTTCAAAAGAGGGGAGGGAACATAGGAAGGGAAAAAAATTTGGAACTCAAAATCTTGTAAAAATGAATGCCATAATTTTTCTTGACATGTAACTGGAGAAAGAATACTATCACAAATAAATTATCAAGGAAAATTGCTCTGATATTAGACAACCAGAGGATAAAACAGAAATTAAGAGAATGTACTTATCACTTCCTAAAAAAAAGATCCCCAAATGAAAATTCCCAGCAATATTATAATCAAATTCCAGAGCTCCCAGATCAAGAAGAAAATATTACAAGTAGATAGAAAGAAATAATTCAAATATTATAGAGCCATAGTTAGGAAAACACAGGTTTTAGCAGTTTCTACATTGAATGACTGGAGTGCTTAAAATAAAATATTACAGAGGACAAAAAAGCTAGGATTACAACAAAAAATCTCCTACCCAGAAAAATTGAATATAATCCTTCAGAAGAAAAAAAATGAATATTTAATGAAATAGAGGACTTTCAAACATTCCTGATGGACAGACCAGAAATGCATAGCAAATTTTACATTCAAAGACAAGAATCAAGAGAAGTCTAAAAAGGTAGACAGGAAGGAGAAATAATAGGAGGTACAATCAGCTACTTACATTTCTACATGGGAAGATGATACTTGTAACTCCTAAGAACTTTCTCATTATTAGCACAATTGGAAGTATAAATCAATAGAGGACAGAGATGTGAATTGAAAATAATGGTATGATATCTAAAAAAATAAATCAAGCATTGAAAAAGAGGAATTCACTCAGATAATGGGAAAGGTTGAGGTTGAAAGAGGTAATCTATCTCACATAAAAGAGATGCGAAAGAACTTTTACAGTGGAGGGAAAATAGTGAAAGTGGGAGGTGGGCTCTTGCACTTTACTCTCATCAGAATTGGCTAAGAAGGAATCACATTCACACTCAGGTATAGAAATCTATCTTACTCCATAGGAAAAAGGAGGGGAGGGAGGTAAGAAAAAGAAGGTGAAGGCTGATAGAAGGGAGGGCAGAGTAGCAGAGGTGGCAGTCAGAAGCAAAACACTTTTGAGCATGAACAGAGTGAAAGGAGAGAGAGAATAGGAAAGTAGAAGGAAAAACAGGATGAATAGAAATATAAAGTTAGTAATCAAAACTGCGAAAAAACATTTACAGCAAATTTCTCTCATAAAAGCTTCATTTCTCAAATATCTAAAGAATATGAGTCAATTTTTTAAGAAAGGGATTCTCCAAATGATAATTGATCAAAGGATATTAACAGGCACTTTTCAGATGAAGTAATAAAAGCTATCTATAATCATAGCAAAAAGAAAAATGCTTTAAACCATTCTGGAAAGCAATTTGAAACTATGCCAAAAGGCTTGTTCTAGCAATACTGCTCCTAAGTCTGTGGCCCAAAGAGATAAAAGAAAATAAAAAAAATAAAGTACCTACATGTACAAAATATTTACAGCAGCTATTTCTGTGGTGACAAAGAATTAGAAATTGAGGGTATATCCATAAATTGAGGAATGACTGAACAAGTTGTGGTACATAATTGTGATGGAATACTATTGTACTGTAAGAAATGGCTAGCAGTATGCTCTTAGAAAAAACCTGGAAAGGCTTATATCAACTGATGCAAAGTAAAATGAGCAGAACAAGCAAAACATTGTGCAAAGTAAAAGTAATCTTGTACAGTTACAACTGTGAATGACTTAACTATTCTCAGCAACACAATGATCAAAGACAATTCTAAAGGACTTATGCTGAAAAATGCCATCCATCTCTAGAAAAAAGAGTGATGAAGTCTGAATACAGATCTAAATATACTTTTGAAAATCTTTAATTTTTTTCTTTTCTTTTTTTTCTGTGTTTTCTTTCACAACATAACTCATGTGGAAATATTTTTGCATGACTGCACATATATCATGTAAGTGAAATTGCTTTCACAAGGGGGGAGGGGAGAGAGAATTTGGAACTCAACAATTGAAAAATAAAATGTTAAAAATTTTTACATATCATTGGGAGAAATAAAATAATAAAAAAACATTTAAAAATCATGAATCAAATCCACTAACATGTAATTTGAGATAAAAAAACATTTGTTATGTGTTTATTTTCTGCAAGTCATTATTTAATAACTCTCTTAGATATTGTGATCATTTAATGTTTTTGAAACATCTACCTTCTTGTCCTTGAAGACCAGGACAGAGCTTGCCACCATGTAGACCTGTAGTATGTCTCAGAATCTCAAACAAACAAATGTGATCAACATCAAGACAACAATCAACAATCACATGTGTCATTTCTTTCAGAATCACTTAAAATGTATGCAGCATATCTAAGACTAGTGATGTGAGCTGATTAAGGATAGTTATGTACCCTATTATATTCTCTTCATTAATTTGGGGTTTGAATTCCCTTGTCAAGATTTTGACTCGATCTTTCTAATTTTCCATTTTTGGTAGCAAAAACAGGCACAAAATTAGAGTTAACTATTTCTACTTTTCTTCCATCACCTGTTATCAACACCTATTTCACCCCCAGATATGACTTTTTCTTGTCTTTTGAATTCTTCTTTCTCTGAAAAACTTTAAAATATTTACTTTCCTTAGCATTAATTGCAAAGGTCTACTCATTCTGTGTTTTAGTGTTCCTGACCCTCTTCCAAAAAGTCTACGTATAGGAGATTTTGTCTCTAACAGATGAAAACTAAGGTAAAATAGAATTCTTGTCTTAAACTATTTGTAGGGCTATCATATCATAGCAAGAATGGACTTGTTCTTCTTGTTCCAAAAGGGATAACTACTATCAACATGCTGATGTTACAAGTAGACAAACTCCTCAGTATAAGAAAGAACAGTTTGGCTTATTTTGTTCAGCCCAGGGGATAGAATGAAAAGCAGTGAAAGGATACCAAGAAAAGCAAATTTCAACTGAATGCAAGGGGAAAAAGAAAACCTTCCAAATACTTAGAGTTGTACAAAAATGGAGGACATTCTAGGGAGGTTGCAACAGCATTAGAATTTACATAGAATTTTAAGGTTTGCAAAGGACTTTGCAAATATGTCATTTGATCCTTGTAGCAGCTCTGAGAGGTAAGTACTGTTGTTATCCCCCTTCACAAATCAAGAAGCTGAGTGTAAGAGAGATTTTGACTTGTCCAGACAGAAAGTAACTATCTATGGCAGGTTATGAACTCAGGTCTTCCATACTTCATGCATAGAATTCTGCCCATTATGTGGATTTACCCTAATTAGAGGTCTTCAATAAAAGTTTGGATGACCCTTCATTGACCACTTCGCGCAAAATATTCTCAGTCAGTTATAAGATGGACTAGATGGTCTCTGAGGCCCTTTTAAATTTTAAATTCAGGTGATTCTAATAGTATTTGATCACGATAGATTATTTTATTCATGTGTGAAAGTAGAAAATGGACATTTTGGGTGTTTAAACTTGTTATGATTGTCCTTAGGCCATATTCATTCTTGACTGTATTTTCTTCCCATTGATACAAATAATTATACCCCCTTCTCAGTGTATACATTCTCCATCTGAAAAACTAGTGAACTACCTAAGTAAGTTTTGAGTTTTCATGAGAGCTCAGTTTCTTCATCTTTAAAGTAATATAAAGTTGTCAAGAGAATTAAATGGATTTATTAAAATGTTTGTGTTAGCAGTTATTTACCAGGTAAGTTAATTCACATAAGACAATAAGCTATTTGTCATATTGGAAACTCCTGAATCTTCTGGGAAGGTCAGAGTAAGCATTGTCACTAGGGTCTTAATGCAAAATTGTAAAGTAGGTGGTTTGTCTGCTGTGTTCTCACACTTCATTGTTCTTTTCCATTATAGAGATACCTTGCTCAGGGCTCTCTTGTTTCTCACTTGCTACCCAATGGTCTCTTACTTTGAATTAATATGCCCTAAGTCATCCTTCCTAGACCTTTCTAGCCTTAATGCATCTTGTTCTCCAAAATTTCTGTTCTAATACAGTAATATAGTAAAGAAGAAATCAGAGTTCTTTTTTTTCAGAGTTAAAGATTAGAAAGAAAAGAATTTTTATTTTGTTGAAGGGGTTAATACCAATAATTCACCTTTATATAGCACTTTAGGGTTTACAGATCACTTTTCTCACAACAACCAGTGAAGTAGATATTACAAAATATCATAATTATCTTACTCATGAGGAAACTGAGGGCCAGAGAGGTTTAATGACTGGTCCACTGTAAGTTCCAGGGAAGTAATTCGCACTAAATTGTCATTGACTCATAGGCTAAATTTTAAGGATGTTGGCATTTTTTTTTAAAGGAGCTCATTTGGCATTAATACACAAATGAATTTCTGATCGACAAAATTAGGGGGGGATTTCTGATTAGGACTTTGCTTACTGACCTTTACTGGAATGTTCCATTGGCTGGTCATACCTTAGCTACTTATTATTGAGCAAAATGAAACAGAGGTGGGAGAACTTTATACAGTTAAGCAAGACCTTAGTTAATTCATTTTTCATAATTAAACATCTCTTAAAAGACAGGGTAGTCAGCTCATTGGGGATTGCCGGCAAGCCATGTGGTTGGAGAAAGTCTTTTATTCAGTGGAAGCCTGTGTCATCTAAGTTTGGCATGGCCACAATTGCTATTCACAGGAAGAAATTGGATCCTGGGCGGGGGGGGAAGTCTTACTCAAATCCTGCCCCCTCCTCCTGTCCACTTGAGACTTGCAGCTCTAATCATGAATTGGCAACAATTCTGTGTGTCAAAGAGGTCCTCCCAAATTAGCTAGCCTCTATTATATTATCAAAAAGGAAGGGAGTAAAGAAAGGAGAATGATCATTAATCTCAGAATTCTATTAGAAGTCACCTCTTTAGGAGGTAGGATGCCAGGCAGGAAGTGGAAAAAAAAACTTCAAAACTATTAAATTTGCTACTTAATGCCAAGTCTGAGGGGACAGAAATGTTCCAGGGTAAGGAGCAATGAGGGAAGCACCAGCTCTCAAGTAAGAGAAGAGGGATGCAAATGCTACTTCAGATTCTTAACTATCTATGTGACCCTGGGCAAGTCATCCGGTCTTTCTACACCTCAAATTACTCAGTTGTGAAAGGAAGGCTCAGGGAGGGGTGTGCTGGTAAGTGTTTAACAACAGACTGTCTTAAAAGCTAGAAATATTTTAATCTACATTATAAATGTTTTCTTCATCACTTTTTTCCTGAGATAATCAACAATATACTGAGCCTTGGTTTGTAGAATTTGCTTATTTATGGGGTGTAAGGACTCACACTGAATATTTTAACAATTGACTTTCCCGAACTTGCATGAGTTGTCTCTAACACATACCCCTGGGTATAGGAAAAGATGGCCTCATAGTCTGGTGACTTGTGCTCTTCAGTCAATGATTATATAAACTGTTTGCTGGTTTGGATGACCAGAACTTTAAAGATCTTTACACACACACACACACACACACACACACACGCACACACACACACACACACACACACACACACACACACACACACACACATAGTGAGGTAGTGAATTTAAAACGAGAGATAGATAGATAGATAGATAGATAGATAGATAGATAGATAGATATGAGATCTTATATTATGGATATATACACATATACACATATGTGTATATATACATATATAATAGACATATGTGTAAATACACACATATGTGTGTATACATACATGCACATACATACACATATATATTTCACTTCAGGAGACCTGTTGCCAAAGTGACTCTCAACAAGTACATTTGTTTTCTCTTTCATTACCTGGATGAAATATTCCATTAATTTCAGCAGCTCCTTGGTTTACCCTTCATAATCTTGACCACAGTCATCTCCATTCCAGATAAGTGCAAAATTGGGGCATCATTTTTTTTTTCCAAAAGGATTCCTGGCTTTGCCTTTGCAAGTTGCAGGATTGATAAAGACAAATTAGCCTTTCCAAATTTTAGCATACAGCAACGTCCCCAGGCTTTATTCAAATAGCCATTTTAACAGTTGTAATTTCATTCTCTTGCTTTAACTAGAAGTTCTATACTATTCACTCTGTATTCATTCTTTAGGAACATAGCTGTTTTCAGTTTCTCTCCCTGATTACAGTGTAAGCTCACTGAGGTCAGGAAATGGTTTTGTTTTTCCTTGTGTCCTCAGTCCTTAGCTTCCATGAATGACACATAATAAGTGTTTCATAAATTGTTGTTAATAAACTGATTAATAACCCAGAAGGGAGGAAGAACATAAACAGAAAAGAGGAAAAGGGAGGGGAAACTGAAGACTATCATAAAACTATAGAAGATAGAGTTGAAAAAAGAACAATAAGTAATTATTTAGTTCAACTCGTTCATGGTGCTTATTTGGACATTAAAAAAATGAAAACATCAGAAATTTTATGCTATATTTGCATTGCCTAGCTATCTTCTTTAAGCCTCCTGTGTATCAATGAGTATCATAAATTCATGATTTTGCACTGGTTTAGCCAGGAGCAGGTATCTTCTCCAACCTGGACCTGGACATGGTTGGTAATCTGTGGTACTTCATTAAATATCAAAAGAAATATTAATAATAATAATATCAATAATTTTGACAAAGAAGATGAGACATTGCTTTTTTCCTTCTTGAAAATTACATGTTAAATTTACTACACATTTAAGAGAAAAGCAAGACATACATAATAGAGATTCACATTCTCATATATGATCATCTACTTCTTTATTACCACACATAGGAATGCCCATACCAGCAGAGTCTGTTAAGTTCAGAACAAAGAAACCTAACAAAAGTAATTAAAATTGTTTCATGGGTTTCTTCTCAACAGAACCATAACCCAGAACAAAATTGCAAAATGGAAATTACAATAGCATTTACCTCACTGGGACATTGTCAGAATCAAGTGTGATAATATTTATAAGGTGTTCAGCATAGTTCTTGGTCTGTGGTACGTCCATAATAAATCCTTATTTCCTTACTTTCCTCCTTCCTTACCTGGGGATACAAAGAAAAATCTTCCATTAAGGAACTCACATTCTAATGGAGGAAAAAACATGCAAACACATGTATGCATGTTTAATGGTAATTAATTTTAATTTGAAGACTCCTTTTTAAATTGGCAAGTAAGCAGGTACTTAGCTGTTAGTAACTTATCAAATCTCTGTGAAAGAAACAAAAGATATGAACTCCTGTCTCCTGTTTCTGATATAACAGGAAGGGGTTGGCTGAAACAGGAAGCCAATGCTGTACGTATATAAGAAGAGCCCCAGAGAGGCACAGTCAGAATTTCTTGAGACCAGAATCTGGTGGCAGAATCTGTTCTGCTGGGGACAGAGAGTTTTCCTCAGCAGCATCTGGAGGCTGGCAGCTACTGCTGGAGTGAGAACTGAGTCAGAATTTCTTCAGACAAGAATAGTAGAGGCTAAAGTTGCTGCTGCCAGGAAAACTGAAGTAGGCTGAAGAGGAAAGCCACCCACCCCCATGCCCCACCCCCAGGCTAGAGAAAATGATTTTGATTTTGAGAACTTGGGAGGAGTGATCTTGATTCTGGGAGCCAGCTGAGATTTCTTCTGGGTCCTAGGGCCAGCCTAACTGCTGGAGGACTGAGGAAGTGTGGCTGTGGTGCCAGTATTATGTCTGTCTGTTTTGATGTTGTTTTGTCAGACTTGTCTGCTGGTGAAGGACAGTGCTGTTGTTGCAGAGATCCTGCAACCTTGCTGTAGGCTCAGAAGCCCTGAAGAAGGATTTTCTTACTGTACACTTACAGAAATCCTGGAAGAGGGTCTTGCTGATGTTTTCAGGGGTCCTGAGACTGTTATGCAGGCAGAGAGTGAACTGATGAGGACACTGGCAATGCATAATGTGGCTTTGTTAAGCTTTGTCTCCCCAGGAACACAGATTGCTGAGAACTTGCTTCAGGTCAAGATGAAGACCAGACCTCTCCTTGGGTATTGAATGCTGTAATGATAACGTGGTTTACTAGTGACCCAGGGGGGGAAGGGTTTGTGTATTTTCTAATGATTGTACTCAGTGATTACTGATACTTAGTAACTGATTGCTAAATAAGTTATCGATTGAGTTAACATAGTGTGCTCCATGAGTGGAAGACTGACTATTATACTTTGAGATGACTGAATGACTGAGTAAGGAAGGAAACCTCCTTAGGGATACCAGATGGTTGTTCTTTGTTGGAAACTTTGTGGCCACTATGGTGAAAACTATGTGGCCATTTTAATGATAAGCTGTTGTGAATACTATATTGTGATTTTCTGTGAATGTTTTGCTTTGATTTGTTATGGAATAAATAGAGTTTTCACTATATCGTGTAATCAGAATCTTAAAAGCTGTTCACAGTAGCCATTCTTCTGGAAAACTGCTTGTGCAAGGCATTACAGCATGTGAAATATGTACAGGGTTAATTGGACATTAACTCAGAGGAACACATTAGCATTGAGATGGACTAGTAGGGCTTCTTGCAAAAGATAAGATTGGAGCTGGTACTGGAAAAAAGTTAAGGAATCATGGAGGCAGAAGTAAAGGGAAGAACATTTTATTCCTCGAGGATAGGTAGTAAAAATAAACTTAACATGGAGTATTGTGTGCAAGAAACATAAAGGAAGCTAGGGTCTCAGAAACATAAAGGAATTGTTGTTGTGTTAGTCCTTCATTCTCAAAGGGGACCGTGGCATCAGGGAGATGATGACATGACTTGCAGTTGACTTTGGCTTAAGTGAGAGAAGGTGTATCAGCAATGCAGTATTCACAATGCCTACAGCAACTATAAGTATGTCGATATGGTTATAATCACAAAATGTAACAGGCTTTCTACATGGGAAATATAGCTAGAGCATTTATTCAAATACCAGAAATCTGAGTCTCAAAACCAGAAAGTCAAAGCCAACCCAGTAGTTATGAAGTTGGCACATGTAGTTAAAGTAGTAAATCCCCACATTTTCAAGCCTTCAAAACAGGACAGGCTACCTCAGCAAAGATCCTCCTCTCCTCACTCAGGACAACTGCTCAGCAGACGGGCAGCTTGCTCCCAGCAGCTCTGCCCCCCCCCCCCACCCCTCCCCATAGTTCCCATCCCTGGCAGTCCTCAGGTTCATACTGCAACTGCCACAGCCACTGTTGCTGCTTCCAGTTACCATGGCACGGCACAGACACTAGCTTGGTTCCGGCGTTCTCTTGCTCCACCCCTTCCTAATACATCAGCAAGTTCAAGGAGCATGGAAGATCTTCAAATCCTAGTATCATTACAGAAGGTTGTGCAAGATCAGCAGCCTCACTTTCTCCTCCAGTGCCATCTGGGTCCAGTGACCAGATATTCATCAGGATGACTGGAGATGGCTCAGGATGTAATGGGAGACTCTGACCCTTTTAAGCTAAGGTCTCTACAGGTTCTCACTTTGAGTGAGGTAATGCCAATTCAATAAATAGTCCTCTTTCGTAGTATAGTTTCCAGGGATGTACACATTGATAATGAGAGTGAAGCATGCAGTGCCAGAGCTAGCTCAGTGTTTGGGAGGCTCTGAAGGAATATATGGAAGAAAAGAGGTATTGGACCAACTACCAAGCTCAAGGTCTACAGAGCCATTGTGCTGACCTCATTGTTGCATGCCTGTGAAATCTGTACCATGTACCAGTGCCATTTCTGGAAACTGTAACACTTTCATTTGAATTGTCTTAGGAAGATTCTGAAGATCACCTGGCAGGATAACGTACCCGACACTGAGATCCTTACTCAAACTAAACTGCCAAGCATTAAAACACTGCTTCAGAAATTGGCTGATGGACTGGCCACATTGTTTGAATGCAAAACGTACAGTGCCAAAAAGACTATTTTATGGAGAACCCACATAGGGCAAGCATTTGCATAGTAGTCAGAAGTAATACAAGGACACCCTTTACGTCTCTCTTAAGAACTCTAGAATTGATTGTGTGAATGGGAGACACTGACACAGGACCACTCAGCATAGAGTACCCACAGTAGAGAAAGTGCTGTGCTTGCTGGACAAAGCAGAATTGAAACAGCTCAAAAGAAATGCAGAATGCACAAATTTAGAGAATCCACTGCAAATGTTCATATGGACTATTTGTGCCTGACCTATGGTAGAGCTTTCTAAGCTCGTATTGGTCTGATCAGCTACAGTGTGACACATTGAATCTTGACTCTACCACAGTGATGTCACACTGATCCTTTTCTTTTTTTAGTGATAAATTTTATGTTTATTTTTAATTCACAACATTCATTTCCACAAGATTTTGAGGTACAAATTTTCTGCCCATCTTTCTCCTATGCACCACCCCAAAACAGTGATCCCACTGAGTACCCTCTCCCCCAGTCTGCTCTCTCCAATATCCTCCCCCATCTCCATTCCACCTTTCTGGTAGGACAAGATGGATCTCCATACCTCAATGCTGTTATATCTTATTTGCCAGTGGCATATAAATGATGATGATGATGATGATGATGATGATGATGATAATTTTTTAAAACATTTTATTTTAAAACTTTGAATTCCAGATTCTTTACCTTCTTCCCTCATCACCCACTCTTACTGGGAAGATTAACAATTCAATGTAGGTTATACATATGTAGTTATGCAAAAAAATTTCCATAGTGGATATATTGTGAAAGACTGACTATATTTCCCTCCATTCTCTCCCACCCCCTCACTTGCTCTATTTTCTATTTTGACCCTGTCCGTTTTCAAAAGTATGTGCTTCTAACTACCCTCCCCACCAATCTGCCCTCCCTTCTATCATCCCCCAACTCATCCCCTTCCCCCCTACTTTCCTAAAGAGTAAGATACCCAATTTAGTGTGTATGTTATTCCCTCCACAAGCCAAATTCAGTGAGAGTAAAGTTGACCCATTCCCTTTTGCCTTCCTGTTCTTCCCCTCATTGTAACACTTTTCCCTTGCCTCTTTTATATGAGATAATTTACCCTATTCTGTCTCCCCATCTCTCCTCTCATTATATTCCTCTCTCACCTCTTAATTTTATTTTTAAGATATCATCCATTCCTATTCAATTGATCCTGTGCCTTCTATCTATGTTTACCTGTCCACATACATACACACACTCATATATGTATTCATAAGCACATATACCCTCCTATATAGACATATGTATGTATGTATACATTTATATACATTTATATTCCCTTCAACTATCCTCATACTGACAAAAGTTTCGTAAGTTACAATTATCATTTTTCCATGTATGAATGTAAATAGTTCAATTTTGATAAGTTCCTTATGATTTCTCTTCCCTGTTTACCTTCTCATGCTTCTCTTACTTGTCATATTTGAAAGTCAAATTTTCTAGTCAAATCTGGTTTTTTTCATCAAGAATGCTTGAAAGTCCTCTATTTCATTGAATGACTACATTTTCCCTTGAAGTATTATACTCAGTTTTTCTTGGTAGGTGATTCTTGGTTTTAATGCTAGCTCCTTTGACCTCTGGAATATCTTATTCAACCCCTTTATGTAGAAGCTGCTAGATCTTATGTTATCCTGATTGTGTTTCCACATTAATCAAATTGTTTCTTGGCTGCTTGTAATATTTCCTCCTTGACCTGGGAACTCTGGAACTCAGCCATAATATTCCTAGGAGATTTCTTTTTGGGAAATTTTTAAAGAGGTAATCAATGAATTCTTTTAATTTCTATTTTGCCCTCTGTTTCTTAAATATCAGGGCAATTTTCTTCAAGAATTTCTTGACGGATGATTTCTAGGCTCTTTTTTTGATCATGGCTTTCAGGTAGTCCAATAATTTTAAAATGATCTCTCCTGGATCTATTTTCCAGGTCAGTGGTTTTTCCAATGAGATATTTCACCTTGCCTTCTATTTTTTCATGTGTTTGCATCTGTTTAGTAGTATCTTGATTTCTCATAAAGTAGCTTCCATTTGCTCCAATGTAATTCTGAAGGAATTATTCTCTTCAGTGAGCTTTTGAAATTCTTTTTTACATCTGGCAAATTCAGCTTTTTAAGGCATTCTTCTCCTCATTGGCTTTTTGGATCTCTTTTGCCATTTGAATTATTCTATTTTTTAAGGTGCTATTTTCTTCAGTCCTGTTTTTCATGATTGTCTTGCATCATTCTCATTTCTCTTCATAAGTTTTCCTCTATTTCTCTTACTTGATTTTCAAAATCCTTCTTGACCTCCTCCTTGGCCTATAACCAGTTCTTATTTTACTTGGAAGCTTTAGGTGCAGGAGTTCTGACTGTGTTGTTTTCCTCCTGTTCCATGTTTTGATCCTTTTTGTCCCCAAAAAAGAAATCTAAAGTTGGATGACTGTGCTTGCTTTGCTTCCTTTGCTTGCTCATGTTGCCACTCATTTACTTGACTTTTGAGCTCTTTGCCACAGTACAACTCTGCTTCCAGAGAGGTGAGCTTTGTCCCAGGTTGCTGGGGTTTTCACAGCTGCCAGAGACACTACTTGGCTACCCTCCCTGTAGTCCTCATAAACTCTGGCTTGCTGGTCACACACCGCAGGACCACCACCAAAGACCACAATTCAGATCCAGGCAGGTTCAAGCAAGAGTGAATACCCTCTGAATGTTTGCTTGGTCTCCCTATGATCTGCAGGCCAGGAGCTATGAAGTAGCCACATGGAGGTGGCTACAAGGCTGCAGCACTTCCCCCAATTCTCAGTGCTGGGACAGGGGCTGGACCTCACTCTGTCCTCCCCAGTTCCAAGAGAGTTCCACACTGACCTTTTACTTTTTCTTTGGCATTTATGGGTTGATAATTCTGGAAACCACCACAGCTCCTGGTGATTCACTCTCCCAAAAATCTGCTCCAGCAGCTCCTCACCAGGGCTGCCCTGGGGTTAAAACCAAGGGCTCAGGAGGTGCTGGGCTTGGCTCTCAGCTGGCTGCAGTGGACCCCTCCTGTCCATCTTCTGGGCTGCCTTCAGTGGGAGATTTGTTCTCTTTGTCACTTTGTGGGCTCTGTAGCTCTACAATTTGTTTAGAGTCATATTTTATAGGTATTTGAGGTGGTTATGGGGAGAGCTCATAGAATTTTACGGCTTCCACGTGGCCATCTTGGCTCCTCCCCTCCCACTTCCTTTTCAAGAGCAAAGGCCAACAACCAAGGGAGGGCCCCTCTAATGAAAAAACTAAACAAACTGAGGGGAAGACTCTCTGGGTTACTGGCTGGAAGAGAAACGATTACCATTTACATTCACTTTGAGCTGGGAGAGAAAATAACCATTAAGTGGTGCTTGGGTAGGGACCTGTTGCTTTCCAATCTATGAGCTCCAGGGTAAAATGTGCTTAAGGTTTGGTCTTTGGTGAGGAGATCTAGCCAGAAAATCCCAAGTTAACAAGGCAGCTTTTAGCCATTAAAATTTACCTTCTTTTGGAGAGGAGAAGGAAGAGTAGAGGGAAAAGCAAGTTCACCAGCCTCACTTTCTCCTTCAGTTATCTGGAAGCCAGTAAGGTGGAAGAAGAAGACTGTGTACATCAGAAGGGGACAGGGTTTTAACTCCAACATATTTTATATTTGATCCTAAAGAGAAAAGGGGAAAAAGAAAAGAAGAAGAAGAAGAAGAAGAAGAAGAAGAAGAAGAAGAAGAACAACAACAACAACAACAACAACAACAACAACAACAACAACATCAAAAATAGCATGAAGGCGATGGATATAATGTTAGTTTAGAGCTAGTAGGTATTTTAGAGAACTTGGGAATTGAGAAGTAGGATATAATTAACTCACCATATGAGATTAGGCTCTTATTATCACATGTGCTACAAGACTGTAGCTCCAGTCAGACCAATGTCACACTACCCTTGGTCTGGGAAGTCCTAAGAAAGTGTAAACTCTTAGACTTAGCTGATTTCCATCATTGTTACTACTTGGAGCAAGAAAACGTTCCCAGTGCCATTACTAATAAATATCTTCAATAACAGAGTTAATGAACATTCCTAATTCAAGAGTTAATAGGTATCCCCATTGAGGGAGTTAAGAAAATCCTACCATTTGCTTTCCCATTCGTGCCCTCTTGAAGGGTTGGGAGTCCTTCAAGTATGGGAGGGGGAGAGTTGTATACTGAGGCCAGAACTCAAAACCAGTGTTTTTCTGCTTAGAGTTCTAACACTGATAACAAACTCTTCATGGAATTGGATCTTTTAAAAAACAAAACAAACAAACAAGAAGCCCATCAGTCTAAGGTCCAACTCCTTCTTGTACTCTGATAGGTTCCAGTCCCCATTTTGGTCGGGATGCTACTTCCAAAGCAATTCTGAATAGGGTGGCCTGACTTCACATCCTGCCCTAGTCTTTGGATTCTGTCTCCATCTGTTTCTATAAGTTTTAGACCTATTTCTGTCTCCTTCTCCTTGAATGATGCTCAAATAAAGTTGATCATATACCCTTCTCCATCCCTTATAGATCTCAATCATGCGTTTGAGACTCTGTTTTCCACTCTGTCTTTTATCCTCAAGGAGACAGGAACCAGTCCCATAAAGGTCAAAGTCATCATGAAGAGAGACAGGGCTCAGAAACCTGTTTCTGTGTGAAAGATAGATAGATCCTTAGGTATATTTCATGTCACCATCTTAACCAGAAGTCTTACAGATGTGCTTCTCCAATATACCCTCTCCTTATCCCTGCTCCCAGCGAGTAGAATGGAAACATTTTGAAAGCAGAGGCTATTTCTTTTTATTTCTTTAGGTTTTGTAGATTAGTGTCCCATTTATTAAGTACCCAAACACAGTAGGTACTTAATACATTTTTCTCAATTTGAATTGATCCAAATTCAATCAAAAAGAGTCATTAGGACATCAGCAGTACTGTTGACATAATCAACAGACAGTGCAAAATATAAACAGTGTTTCTCAGCTTTGTGGGGATCGTGTTCTGATTAAATAGAAAAGCTGAGCTCTTATCAGATCTTTAATTATAAACTATAGACACACATACTAGATTGTAGCATTATGAGAGAGTTAGGGATTACAGTGGACTAAGCTTGGAAATGGAGTCAGGAAGACCTGAGTTCAACTCTGGCTTCAAACTCTTCTACACTGTGAGATATTGTTAAAGTCACTTTAATTTTCTTATCTGTTGAATGGAGATGATAATATAATGTACTTTTCATGATTGTTGTGAGGACAAGATGATCTAATATTTATAAAGTACTTTGCAAACCCTCAAGTACTTTATAAATGCTACTACTATTATTATTAAAATTACACATACACACAACAATATTTTAGGACCATGAGATTTAGTACTGGATGGGACCTTCAAGGGGCTTTGAGATAAGTTATCCCAAGTCCCTCATGTTACAAATGAACAGACTATGACTCAGAGAGATTGACGCCTGCTAAAGGTCACATAGCTTCTAAGCCAGCAAAGCTGAGATTCAAATCCTGTTCTCTAACTCCAAATCCAGGCTCTTTCTTTTACACCTTACTTTCCTATCTCATAGATATGTGACATTATAATCAAAATGGAGGTTTCAGAGAATATGCTATAAAAGTGATCTTCACCACCACCTCGCTATTTGGGGATAGATAAAAAATTTTGTCACTTGACTATTTGCACAAACTACTTGTCTCACTCATAACATAAAATGAAATACGAAATGATAACACAGAATTTACAACATTAATATGAAGTACAAAGATGAACATTTCCATACTGAATTACATTTTCAGTTGATTCTTGATGAGGATATTATGATTAATTTCTTTACATTGAATTTAAAACTATCAGTTCAAGGGGGAAAATAGGTGGGAATTACATCATCCATAATCCACTTAGCAACAGTTTCATTTTCCACAGTAATTTATAGATGCTGTTCTGAGAATTAGTCACCTTATTGGGTTTAACTCTGATGTATCTTTGGAGTGGCAAACTGTCTGAAATTTATTAAACCAGAATAATTTTCCATTGGTTCCAGAAGCTATATGCATCTTGTCCCAGTAGCATACCTTTCTGGCTCCAAATCAACAATCACAGAGCAAACAGAGGGAAAAAATAAGTTATTTCTTATAAAAAATTCAAAACTAGATTGAAAGTATAGGTTTCATGGGCCAACTCTCTGATTTTTCAGAATCAGTCGGTGATAATTATGTGTTTTAATAGTATTTGGATGCTATCCAACCAAGAAAAACAGCAGAGAATGCTTTTCTCCCCATTGCTAAGCCTAAAGAGGCTGCTCTCATCATCATGTGACTGGGTAATGGGAAAATGAGACGTTTCAGTTTGAATAATTTCTTTGAGGGGTGTAAGGGATAGGAGGGTAGTGTACAAGCTTCTGCCTCTTATCAGTTCTTTAGATTTGGACATAGCTGAAGTCTCAATACAATGCAAATTATTATGTTTTCATATTTTGGAACAAACATGATGGTTAACCAGGTAGATTATTGCCTAGCAGAAGTCACACTAAGAAGATACCTTAGATACCTTTTTGGGTAACTCAACCTTGGCCCATAAATATGATTTTACAGATTCTCTAAACTCTGTACCACATGTGGTTTTATTAAATTTAAATTGGCCATGTATCTCTAGGGGTATCTTAATGGTGCATGAGTCAGAGAGGGGATGTTTCAGTGAAAGCTATGTTATCTCCAGAGTTGGAAGACCTGGATTCAAGTTCTTGTACTGCCATTTATAAGTTACATGACTTCTGGCAAGTCTTTCACCCTTGGTTTCCATTTTTATTTTTTCAAAAAGCTTGATAGCTTTAAATCCAGTATAAAGAAATTAATCATGATATCAAGATAAATGTAATTTATTTAAAATGTAATTCAGTAGTATAATAATTGCACCATAATGCACATGCAGTGCTATATAAATATGTATCATTTCTGTTTTGACTCATTATCATTACCATCTTCATCATTCTCATAATTCCATCTGTTACTGAGTTTTCCTGGAGATGCTTTCAATGAGTCTAGAGAAGATGAGTTTACATAACAATACTTTGATTAGGTTACAGAAAGTAATAATTTCATCCACCTGTTGAATAGTCCATAGAACATTAAATATAACATAATAATAAGATAGTGAATTATTTCAAGACAATTTCTATCTGAACTCTTTAAAAAAGATCAGCAGAATTATTAATTATAATAGCAATAATTATACATCAACATATCATTTATATTTCCTAGGCTTAAAGACCATAAATGCTCATAAAACAGAGATTTCAAGATATACTAGAAAACATAATCAACTAATTTATTGGAAGTGAACCATTCTGACTATTGCCTACAATCACCCAGCCATAATATTGGTTGATAGGAATAATTTGTCCAAACCAAAGACTCACAATTTAGAAGCTGCATGAAGTGAAAAGTTTTCAAAATTAAGTATGTATTAGGGGCAGCTAGGTAACATAGAGAGTAGAGCACTGGCTCTGGAGTCAGGAGGACCTGAGTTCAAATCCGGCCTCAGACAGTTAAAACTTACTTGCCTTGTGACCTTGGTCCAGTCACTTAGCCCCAATTGCCCTACCTTCCACTTCTAAAAAGCAAAAAAACAAACAAAAAAAGGAAAAAAAATTAAGTGTATAGTAAAGAAAAAAATCATGTAGGAACAGCAGATGACTCTCATCACTGTTTTCATTTCTGCTACTGGAGATTTGCCTAGCATGGATGAAACACTGAGCTTATGAATGGCAAACTTTTATCCTGACACTTTCATCAAAATATGCAAAGTGGGGGAGGGGGGGGAGCAGAGCCATGATGGCAGAGTAAAAGCAAGAATTTGGCTGAGCTCCCACTCCAACCACCTCTAATACCTGTAAAATAGGACACTAAACAAATTTTAGAGCTACAGAACCCATAAAGTGACAGAGAGAAACAAATCTCCCACTGAAGGCAGCAGGAAGGGTCTATCACACTAAGCTGGGAGCCGCACACAATCCTGTGTGAGCTGTGCCTGCCCAGACTCAGGGCAGCCCCAAAGAGCAGCTCAGACCAGCCAGAGCAGACTGTGTGAGAGTGAATTACCAGCAGCTATGGCAGTTTCTAGACTTCTCAAACCAAAAACATCAAAGAGAAAGTAAAAGGTCAGTGGGGACCTCTGTTGGAACTTGGTGACTGAAGAGCATGGTCTGGCCCCTGCCCCCAGGGCAAGAGGTGATGGTGGCCTGGAGGCTACAGTTGCTGTTGTGTGACTGCCTCTAGGGATCCTGCCCTGCAGACCACAGGGGGACCATTCAGAGGGCAATGGCTCTTGCTTTGACCTGCTTGGATCTGGGTCACAGTCTTGGGTGGTGGTCCTGGGGTGAGAAATGCCAGTGTGCCAGAGCTTGTGGTGGCTGTAGAGAGGACACCCTCCTCAGACCTCTGAAACATTTGTGAAAACCCCAGCAATTTGGGACACAGCTTTCTCCACTCCAGAAGCAGAGTTCTACCATGACAAAGAGCTCAAAAGTCAAGTAATTGGCTGGTACAAGGAGCAAGCAGAGGAGGCACAATCAGACTATAAAATCCTTTTTTGGGGATCAAAATATGGAACCAGAAAAAGCCAATGAAGTCAAAACTCCAGTGTCAAAGGCTTCCAAGAAAAATATGAAGTGGTTACAGGCCATGCAGGAGCTCAAGAAGGATTTTGAAAAGCAAGTAAGAGAAGTAGAGGAAAAATTGTGAAGAGAAATGAGAATGATCCAATAAAATCATGAAAAGAGAGTCAACAACTTGACTGAAGCACATAGCATGTTAAAAAATAGGCTAACTCAAATGGCAGAAGAGGCCCAAAAAGCCAATGGAAGAGAAGAATGCCTTAAAAAGCCAAATTGCCCAGATGGAAAAGAAATTTCAAAAACTCACAGAAGAAAATAATTCCTTCAAGATTAGATTGGAGCAAATGGAAGCTAATGACTTTATGAGAAATCAAGATACTATAATACAGATCCAAGCAAATAAAGAAATAGAAGGCAATGTGAAATATCTCATTAGAAAAACCACTGACCTGGAAAATAGATCCAGGAGAGATCATTTAAAAATCATTGGACTACCTGAAATCTATGATCAAGAAAAAAGCCTAGAAAACATCCTTCAAGAAATTCTCAAGGAAAATTGCCCTGATATTCTAGAACCAGAAGGCAAAATAGAAATTGAAAGAATTCACTGATCACCTCTTGAAAAAGATTCCAAAAAGAAAACTCCTAGGAATATTATAGCCAAATTACAGAGTTCCCAGATCAAAAAGAAAATACTACAAGTGGTCAGGACAAAACAATTTGATTACTGTGGAAACACAATCAGGAAAATACAAGATATAGCATCTTCTACATTAAGGGATTTCTGGGCTTGGAATATGATATTCCAGAGGTCAAAGAAGCTAGGATGAAAACCAAGAATGACCTACCCAGAAAAACTGAATACAATGCTTCAGGGGAAAATATTCTCATTCAGTGAAATAGAGAACTTTCAAGCATTCTTGATGAAAAAACCAGAGCTGAACAGATAATTCAACTTTGAAATACAAGAAGCAAGAGAAGCATGAGAAGGTAAACAGGAAAAAGAAATCGTAAGGAACTTATTGAAGTTGAACTATTTACATTACTACATGGAAAAATGATAATTGTAACTCATGAGATTCTCAGTATGATGCAGTTGAAGGCAATGTGTATATACATATACATATATACTTATATATGTATATATATATATACATATATATACACATATACACACACACGTATGTATGTACATATTTATGTATGTATGTATATATGTATGTATAGCAGGGTGTATGTGTGTATAAATACATATGTGAGTGTGTGTACATGTATAAATAGAGTGCATAGGATCAGTTGAATAGGAAGGGATGATATTTAAAAAAATAAAATTAAGAGGTGAGAGGAATATAATGACAGAAGGAGAAAGGGAGAGGTAGGGTAGGGTAAATTATCTCATATAAAAGAGGCAAGAGAAAACTGTTACAATGGAGGGGAAGAGCAGGAAGGTGAAAGGAAATGGGCCAACTTTACTCTCATTGAATTTGGCTTAAGTAGGGAATAACATATGCACCCATTTGGGTATCTTACCCTATTGGAACGAAGGGGGAAGGGGATAAGAGGGGGGATGATAGAAAGGAGGCCAGAATGGGGGAGAGGGTAGTTAGAAGCACATACTTTTTTTGCTTTTTTTTTTGGAGGGGAGAGGGCAGGACAATTGGGGTTAAGTGACTTGCCCAAGATCACATGACTAGTAAGTGTGTCAAGTGTCTGAGGCTAGATTTGAACTCGGTTCTCCTGCCTCCAGGGCTGGTGCTTTATTCACTGAGCCACCTAGCCATGCCCAGAAGCATATATTTTTGAAAAGGGACAGGGTCAAAGTAGAAAATAGAATAAGTGGGGCATGGGACAGGATGGAGGGAAATATAGTCTTTCATAATATAACTACTATGGAAAGTTTTGTGTAACTATTCATGTACAAGCTATTTTGAATTGATTATCTTCCCAATGTGGGTGGGTGAGGAGGGAAGAAAGGAAAGAATCTGGAAATCAAAGTTTTAAAAACAAATGTTAAAAAAAATGTTTTTTTTCATGTAATTTGGCAATAAGGTATAAGGGCACTGGGGTATAGAAATCCATCTTGTCTTACTAGAAAATTGGGTGGGGGGGGTTGTGGAGGATATAAGAGACAGCAGATTGGGGGAAGGGGTATTCAGTAGGCTTGATATTTTGGGGTGCGGGTAGGGGAAAGACAGGGAGAAAATTTGTAACTCAAAATCTTGTGGAAATGGATGTTGAAAACAAAATAAATTTTTAAAAAAAGAAAAAGTGTTGAATGACTAATGTGAAAATATGTTTAATAGCAATGTATATGTAGAACCCATATCAGATTCCATACAGCCTGGGGAGGGGAAGGAGAGGGAAAGGGAGAAAATTTAAAACTTATGGAATTGAATATTGAAAACTAAAATTAAATTAACTTACTTTAAAAAATACACAAAGCAATTGTACAATATCCAGTAGTACATTACTTATCAAAGAACAATTGCAGAGTAGTGACTTTTCCTCGGGCTGTTTCTATCTAGCCTGCCTTTGTCCCCCACCTGTAATGTTAATGGAATTTAAGATCTTCCCCTCCCTTTAATAGACCTCAAGCGGACCTCATTAAGGGAAGCTTGCTCAGGGGAGGCTTGCTTGTGGGAAGGCTTTCACAACTTTTGCTAATTTCTAATTAGGCATTCAGTCATGAGGGTTGTGATGCTTTCTGGCTCTGAGGAAGTGTATATATACTCTTAGTTTGTATTTTGCTCTGGGGGCTCATATAAGTGAGATGGATCCTGTCATACCCTGGCTGAGATTCTGGGTGGCCGTATGTTCAGTGCTTCCCAACTGTTCAGATGGAAAGACTCTCTCGATCTAGCATTGTGCATAAAGTATATATCAATATTGCTTTGATTCAGACAGAGCCCTGTCTGTTGGTTTTTATCTCTCTGCTTGTATTTTCTTTGAAAGCCAGGGTGCTGATTTTCCCTCTGAACTACTGAATGTAGTTTTTTTAAAAAAATGTTGAACCCTTAAACAGTAATATCTAAGAATCCTGTGTTCACCATTGTGGTTGCTGCTATACCACTCCACATGCTCAAAGATGAGAAAGAGATGTGATAGTGGTGGTGGTGGTAAGCAGCAATAGTGATGGTAGTGATGAGAGCAGGTAACAGTATAGTGGATAAATGACTGGCCTTAGAATCAGTAGGACATGGGTTCAAGTCTGTCCTCTGAAATTTTCTAGCTGTGAGATTATGAGAGAAGTCACTTAACTTTTCAGTGCCATGGGCAACTCTGTAAGATGAAAACTAAAGGTTAGCTTATCATCTGCATTGGTAGAGGTAGTTACTGAATCAGAAGTGATGAAATCATTGGTTTGAATATATAAAGAGCTGGTTATAGTTATTAATTCTGTATCCTTGTTGCTTGGTATAGAAAAATTTCTCGCCAGTGTCACTGATGCTGGCTCCCATAGCTGTGTTATATTGCACAATTCACTTTGGCCCCCTGGACCTCAGTCTTTTTGTTGTAAAATGAGGGGGTTGGGCTGTATAAGTCTAAGTGTACCTTCCAACATTATATCCCATACTATTTTTCAATGCTTGAGGATTAGCCATAAACATATGGGGGTTCCCTTTTTTTATTCCTCAGAGTCAAATTTTGTGAGGTGTCCTCTTTTTTCTGGGGGTCTTCTGTAGCATGTAATTGCAGATGATTCTCTTACTCATTCTTTCCTTTTAAAGATGAACTAGGCTTCTGAGTTTCATTCACTTTCTTTATTAGTGGGAATTAGAAGGAAAAGGGCCTATAGGAAAAATCAAAGAAATATCATATCCTCTGGATATATGACCACATCTGAGAATGATGTATTAAAAATCTCAGAACCTGGTGCCATATCTAACCTCTAAGCTTGTCTTAGATGCCTGGAGAGTGACTGAATACCTAAGAAATTCAGAGTGAAGTCTAGATAAAAGCAGGCTGTTTCCACAGTTTACTTTTCAAGTCCCTCAGTTTGGCTTTCGCTGCCTGCCCCATGTGTGCTTAGAGGTGAAAAAGTTATCTGGTGTCACTAATGTTCTCTCAGTGCAAGGATGATTCCTTTGGCTGTTTGAATTCTCATGGAGTGTGGAGAGCAAGTGTGATTGAATTTTTTTTGCCCCCTGGCAATGGGTTTTAGCTACAGCCTTGCATAAAAATATGTGTTAAGCATATTACAGCCTGATACAAGTCTATCCTGGTCAATCTGCAGAGAAGACTCATCCATCAACCTTGCTGCTGCCTCAACTCCTTCTTAAGTGCTCATAAAATGAGGACAGAGGATTTATTACAGTGTGGGGTAATGATCTGTTGTGGATCACAGTTGATCGTTATAATTCTGAAGTGAAAAATGAACTGCAATTCCAATGATTTGTTTTCCCTTAGACCTCATTTGTAACTCACCTATTCGTTATATAGAATTTCAATATCCACTTACGATATACACAGCTAGGGATATGGTGCAACAGTGAAATAGTGGTCTCCAGATAAGGTGGATTTTTTTTAACCTTTGATGAAAGTTTGCAAAGAATTTTTGAGGTATATTTACAGTTATGCCTTCCACATCAAGGGGGTTAGGGGTGCAGCACCCCTGTAATCTGGAAAATTTGTATAAAACTTCTTGGTTCTCCCTTTTTACCAGAGGACAAGTAAGAATTATTGTGGTATTAAAAGGTAAAATATGTTGATATTATACAATACTATACATATATTTTATACATTTCTGAGTTTCTAAACTTTTTCTATCATCCTCTGGCCTTCACAAGTCACGTGTAATTTCTGAAAAACTCTCAAAAAAATCCCATTTAATTTCTTACATGTGCCTGCAATATATCGAAATTACAATGGAGAAGGTCACAGTGTGGAAGGGATAATTGTAATATATTATTTTAAGGGCAAGCTATATGTTCTTCACACAACAAGTGCCTGGGAATAAAGACTTTTGTCAAGTTTCAAATCTTGTACCATATGTGGCATAATCCAAGATTTTCCTTTGTTCATTTTGGTTTTAGTTTAGTATTTGTTTTAGTGATGGGTGAGGGGTGAGAGGAGGATATGTAATGTGAGTTACTTCTGTGGCTTTGAGTGATAATTAAACTTCATTATTATCACTCTTTTTACTACATACAATATGGTGTTATAAAAATAAAAAGGCAAATGTTATTATATTGGGGGTGTAAAATGAGAGGAATGGATACATTTTATGTCATATCACATGCAGGATCTCATTTGATCTTCACAATAATTATGTAAGTTGGGAACAGACAAGTATTATGCTTATTGCATAGATGGGAAAATTGAAATTTAGGGTGGTTAATCTCTGCCTTCAGGAGTATATTCTTTACAACCATTCCACTCTATCATTAGTGTTATTGCCCATGTTTTCTAGTGGAGGAAATTGATTTTTAGGGAAATGCAGTGATATGTCACATGTATAGGGAAATGCAGAGGTAGCACTGGAAACCAAGCCATTTGATATGGAATCCAGTGCATCTGCTACATGATATTCCGTCTCCCATTTCCCATCTCTAGGCCTTTGCACAGACTGCTGTTTCCCTTTCCTGGGATGCATTCCATTCTCTCCTACATCTCTTAGAATCCCCAGCTTCCTTCGTAGCTTAGCTCAAACACCACCTTTTACCTGAGACCCTGCCTGACCACCCTCTCAGATTTCTGGTGCCTACATATCCCAACTAACTTGTGTTTATATGTATGTGTGTGTGTGTGTGTGTGTGTGTGTGTGTGTGTGAGTATGTGTGTGTGTGTATATATATTCATATAGTATATGTATATGTGTGTATGTGTGTGTGTGTGAGTATGTGTGTGTATATATATTTATATAGTATATGTATATGTGTGTGTATATATATTTATATAGTATATGTATATGTGTGTATATATATTTATATAGTATATGTATACGTGTGTATGTGTGTGTGTGTGTGAGTATGTGTGTGTGTATATATATTTATATAGTATATGTATATGTGTGTATATATATTTATATAGTATATGTATATGTGTGTGTATATACATTTATATAGTATATGCATATGTGTGTATGTGTGTATGTGTGTGTATGTGTGTGTGTGTGAGTATGTGTGTGTGTATATATGTTTATATAGTATATTTATATGTGTGTATGTGTGTGTGTGTGAGTATGTGTGTGTGTATATATATTTATATAGTATATGTATATGTGTGTGTATATATATTTATATAGTATATGTATATGTGTGT
>CM053582.1:181792528-181823470 GCA_028627135.1 Pseudochirops cupreus | reverse complement strand
ATATGTGTGTGTGTGTGTGTATATATTTATATAGTATATGTATATGTGTGTATACACTCACACATTTTTTTTGTTATTCAGTTATTTTTTTCCTTTGTGTCTGATTCTTTGTAACAACATTTGGTATTTTCTTGGCAAAGATACTGGAGTGGTTTGCTATTTCCTTCTCCAACTCATTTTAGATGAAGAAACTGAGTCAAAGTTAAATAACTTGCCCATGGTCACACAGCTAGTAAGTGTCTGAGGCCAGATTTGAATCATGGAGAGGAGTCTTCCTAACCCCAGCCCCAGCACTCTATTCACTACACCACCTAGTTGAGTACACACACATATACATACACACACACACATGCTACACATATACTACACATATACAGACACACACAGTATATGTGTATATTCTTTATGCAGAAATGTGTGTAGTATGTTTAATATAATGTATTGTAAGTTTCTTTTGGAGGCAGCTTAGTGCATAGAGTATTGGGCCTGGAGTTAAGAAGACCCACTTTCAAATCTAGTCTCAGACACTCACTAGCTATGTGACCCTGAGCAAGTCACTAAGCCTCTGTTTATCTAATCCACTGGAGAAGGAAATAGCAGACTGCTCCAGTATCTTTGCCAAGAAAACCCCATATAGGATCAGAAAGAGTCAGACATGAATAAGTGAACAAAATACAGTCATTATATTATAATGAATAATGCTAATATTCTTTCCCTTAAAATTATAATAAAAATTAAAAAAAAAAAAAGACTCCCTTGCCAATGGGTATCTTGTATCCAGTATGCTACCCATAGACATTGCAACTCATGGCTCTGTAGTCAGTGACTCCTTCCCACTGGGAAGAGCATGTATACAGTGATCCATAATACTTTATTTTCTGCATGTCCACTGTTAATATCACTCTTCCTTCTGCCTTTATTTGCATTTATTGCCTGTCACCTCCATTTTACCTCTGATCTACTAACACAAGTAGACTAGCTCCCCACCTTGTCTCTCTCTCTTCGTGGGACTCTCCCATCTACACTGTGTTTGGACTATGTGTACCTTTTTCACTTGTTGAATGGTCTCTAAACCCAGAAACAGGTTCCCCTCTCATCCGGTTGTTTACATGGAACCATTTCTTCAGATGAAGTGGGGTTTAAGCTTCACTGATTTCCTTTTTTGCATGTCTAATATAAAGATAATAAGACAATTTCATATTTTACAATTTTTTACATATTTTGTTTCTGTAATTTTCATTTACCAACATGTCCCCATCTTATCCAGAGAGTTATTCCTTATACAAAGAACTTAAAAATGAGAGAAAAGAAGTATAGCACTATTAAGCCACACATTTATCAGTTCTGAAAAATATGTGCTATGTTCTATATGCATAGTCCCTCACCCTCTGAAAAGATGGAGGAAGGAGGGGACATTTTCAAATCTCTTATTTGGTCTCAAACTTGGTTATTTTAATTTTACAGTGTTCAGTTTTGATTTTATTTCTGTTGTTCCTATTTACATTGCTGTAGTTACAGTGAATACTATCTTGTGGTTCTGCTTAAGTCACTTCACAACAATTCATAGAAGTCTTCCATAAATTCCTAAAATTTTTCATGTACATAATATCTTATAGCACTGTAGTATCTTATCATATTAATGAATCACTACTTGTTTAACCATTCCTGATTCGATGTGTAGATGTTTTATTTCCAGTAATTTGCTACCAGAAAAATTGATACTGTAATAAAATTGTTGTATTTGAGATCTTGCTATCTTTAAACTTCTTTGTTTCTAAGTCTACTAAAATCAGCTCTGTATCAAAGGATCTGGATATGGTAACATTTGTAACATCTTTCTTAATAGCCTTCCAGGACAAATACACTCCTTCACAGTACACAAGTATGCCTCCTTTACTACAGCCCCTCCAAAACTGGCTTTTCTCATCTTTTATAATCTTCACCAATTTGCTAGGCGTGAAATGAACATTAAGTTGTTTTGATCTGCACATATTTTATTATTGCAATTTGGAGGGAACTTTCTGGGTTGTTAATAGTTTGCAAAGTTAAATGACTTGCCAGTGATCACAGAGTTAGTATCAGTCTGAGTAGAGAAATCAGATCTGTGCCCCCTCATGCTCTGTCTGCCCACCTGTGCTATCTCTGAAAGCAAACCAAATGCTTGAAGGCCAGACAGATTGAGGTGCATGCACGTGAGCAAAGACCAAACAGAGGAGGGTTAACCGTCCTTCTTGTGATGAAAGAATATTGCAGATGGAAATGAAAGGCAGCATGAATCTAGGAAGAACATTTTGTTTTGCAGCTGAAGATGAGCATAACACATGAGTTTGTTATAAACTACAACTCCAGCTTTGGTCCTGCTATGCTAATAAAATATTAATTATCGTGTAACATTCTGATTTCTTTCTATCCTTTCCTTTCCTAGTACCCAAGTAAAAAGTGCAAAGATTCTTTATGTGGTATTTCTCATGTACTTTATGTGGTATTTCTCATGTTAAACATGTACCAAACTTTGCAATTTGTTTTTAAAGGTTTCAACATCTCTCTTCAGCATTATTTCTATCTGCCAGTGAACAATTGAAGGTAAATAGACAGCTTTTTCTGTCTCTGTCTCTCTGTTTATATCTCTGTCTCCTTCTCTGTCTCTGTCTCTGTCCATTTAGGAGGACTGATGAGAAAAGCAAGTATAATATCTCAGTAGAGGAGCAACTGAAGTGTCAGAGATGGGGGTTTGAACATATATGCCCATATGGCTTCCCATGCAGGAAAGAAGAGAGAGAAATTTTCATTATTTTCTTGTTTTTGATTTGTTTAACTACTGGAAGAAGGGGAAACATGGTGAGGGTCATTATTGAGTATTCCATTCAAATGAATTAAACTCAGTTAACATTTACTCTATATGTACCTAGCATAGGGTACTGTGATAGATACTAGTAGTACAGAGACCAAAAGGAAACAATTCCTGCCCTCAAGGAGCTTACATCCTTCTGTGAGATAAAATATATACACCGAAAAAAAAACTACAAAGTATATACAAAATAATACAATTTCTTTTTTGTATTCATTTATTTGTTATTTTAGTTTACAAGATTCAGTTCCACAGTCCCTTAAGTTTCAAATTTTTTCCCCCTACCTCTCCTCCCCCGCTCCATGGTGGCAAGCAATCAAAATATAGGATTTGAAAATACCTTCACATTAAACATTAGTCAGGTTGTAAAGAAGGATTATAACAGATGAAATGAACAATGGGAAAGAGGAAACAAAACAATACAAGAAAAGGAAAGAGAGCTGGAAGTTTGCTTCCATCTGCATTCAGACTCTGTAGTTCTTTCTCTGGATGTGGACATCTCTTTCCATCATTAGTCTTTTGGAGTTGCCTTATAACCTTGCATTGCTGAGAAGAGCTCAGTCTATCAAAGTTGGTCATCACACAGAAGTTGTTTCTGTAATTGTGTACAAATTTCACCTAGTTGTGCTCTTCTCATTCAATATCAGTTTGTATAAGTCTCTCCAGGTTATTATGAAGTCTGTCTGCTCCTAATGTCTTATAGCACAATAGTATTCCATTATATTCATATATAACAACTTGTTTTGCCATTCCCCAATTGATTGGTATCCCCTTGATTTCCAATACTTTGCCACCACAAAAAGAGCTAGTATAAATATTTTTGTACATATGGGTCCTCTTCCCACTTCTATGATCTGTTTGGGATACAACCCTAGAAGTGGTATTGCTGGGTCAAAGGGTATGCACTTATTTACTGCCCTTTGGGCATAGTTCCAAATTGTTCTGCAGAGTGGTTGAATCAGTTCACAGCTCCACCAACAACGCATTAGTGTTTCAATTTTTCCACATCCTGTCCAGCATTTATCATTTTTGTATTTTGTCATCTTAGACAATCTGACCGGTGAGATATGGTACCTCAGAGTTGTTTTGATTTGCATTTCTCTAATCAATAGTGATATAGAGCATTTTTTCATATGCTTATAGATATCTTTAATTTCTTCATCTGAAAACTGCCTGTTCATATCCTTTGACCATTTATCAATTGGGGAATGACTTGTATTCTCACAGATTTGACTCAGTTCTCTGTATATTTTAGAAATGAGGCCTTTATCAGAGACCCTAGTTTTAAAAATTCCCAATTTCGTACTTCCCTCTTAATCTTGGTTACATTGGCTTTGTTTGTGTAATACTTTTCAGTTTACCAGAATCAAAAACATCCATTTTGCATTTTATATAGCTCTCTAATGCTTGTTTGGTCATAAAGTCTTCCCTTCTCTATAAATCTAAAAAGTAAACTATTCTTTGCTTTCCCAGATTGCTTACAGTGTCAACTTTTATACTTGGATAGTGCAGCCATTTAGACTTGATTTTGATATATGGTTTGGTTAGATATTGGTCTATGCCTAGTTTCTGACATACTATATTCCAGTTTTCCCAGAAGATTTTGTCAAATAGTGAGTTCTTATCCCCAAAACTGGGGTCTTTGGATTTATCAGACATTAGATTACTATAATCATTGACTGCTGAGTCTCGTGTACCCAATCTATTCCATTGATCCCCTACTCTATTCCTCAGCCATTACTAAGTAGTTTTGATGACTGTTGCTTTATAATACAGATTAAGATCTAGTATGGCTAGATCACCTTCCCTAGCATTTCTTTTCATTAATTGCCTTGATATTTTGGACCTTTTGTTCTTTCAAAAGAAATTTGTTACTATTTTTTCAAGCTCTATAAAGAAATTTTTTGGTTGATTGATTGGTATGACACTAAATATTCAATTTAATTTAGGTAAAATTGTCATTTTTTTTTCACATTAGCTCGACCCACCCACAAGCAACTGATGTTTTTCCAGTTAGTTAGATCTGACTTTATTTGTGTGAAAATTGTTTTGTTGTTGTGTTTGTATAGGTCCTGGGTTTGTTTTGGCAGGTAGATTCCCAAATACTTTATAATGTCTACAGTAATTTTAAATGGGATTTCCCTTTCTGTCTCTTGCTCTTGGATTTCATTAGAAATACATAGGAATGCTGAGGATTTATGTGGATTTATTCTATATCCAGCAACTTTGACAAATTCATTTATTATCTCAAGTTGTTTTTTACTTGATTCTCTAGGATTCTCTAAGTATATTATCATATCATCTCCAAAGAATGATAGCTTATTCTCTTCTTTGCCTAATTTGATTCCTTCAATTTCTTTTTCTTCTCTGATTGCTACTGCTAACATTTCTAGTACCAGATTCACTGAGAGGGGTGATAGTGGACATCCTTGTTTCACCCCTGATCTTATGGGAAATGCTTCTAGCTTATCCCCATTACATATAATACTTGCTGATGGTTTTAGATAGATGCTTCTTATTATTTTAAGGAAGACTCTATTTATTCTTATACTTTCTAGTGTCTTTAATAGGAATGGATATTGTATTTCGTCAAAAGCCTTTCCTGTATCTATTGAGATAGTCATATGGTTTCTGCTAGTTTTATTGTTGATATAATCAATTATACTGATAGATTTCCTAATATTGAATCATCCTTGCATTCCTGGAATAAATCCTACCTGATCAAAGTGTATTATTCTCATGATAAGTTGCTGTAATCTTGTTGCTAATATTTTATTTAAAATTTTTGCATCTATATTCATGAGGAAAATTGGTCTATGATTTTTCTTCATTTTGTTTCTTCCCGATTTAGGTATCAGTACCATATTTGTGTCATAAATAGAACTTGGTAGGACTTGTTTTCTTCACCAGTTTTTCCAGATATTCTATATAGTTTTGGAATTAATTCTTCTTTATATGTTTGACAGAATTTACTAATAAATCCATCTGGCTTATAGATTTTTTTCCTAGTGAGTTAGTTGATGGCTTGTTCAATTTCTTTTTCTGAGATGAAGTTTTGTAAATAATTTACTTCCTCTTAGCTTAATCTGGGCAACTTACATTCTTATAAATATTCATCTATTTCACCAAGATTGTCAAATTTATGTGCATACAATTGGGTAAAATAATTACTAATTATTGTTTTAATTTCTTCTTCATTGGAGGTAAATTCACCCTTTTGATTTTTGATGCTCATAATTTGGTTTTATTTTTTTAATCTTATTGACTAAAGGTCTATCAATTTTTTTTTATAAAACCACCTAGGTTTTATTTATTAATTCGATAGTTTTCTTAATTTCAATTTTATTATTCTCTCCTTCGGTTTTCATTATTTCTAATTTAGTATTTAATTGGGGATTTTCAATTTGTTTTTTCTAGCTTTTTCAGTTGCATGCCCATTTATTAACCTCAGTTTTCTCTATTTTATTCATGTATGTATTCAGGGATATAAAACTTCCCTTAACAAGTGCCTTTGCTGCATTCCAGAAGTTTTGGTATTTTGTCTCATTATTGTCATTTTCTTGAATGAAGTTAATATTTGTTTCTATACTTTCTTATTTGACCCACTAATTCTTTAGGATTAAATTATTTAGTTACCAATTAGTTTTTAATCTATCCTTCCATAGCTGTTTATTACATATGATTTCTATTGCATCATGATATGAGAAAGATGTGTTTAATGTTTCTGATTTTCTGCACTGAATTGTGAGGTTTTTATGCCCTAGTACATGGTCAATTTTTGTGTATGTGCTATGTACCTCTGAAAGGATGGTATATTTCTTTTTATCTCTGTTCAGTTTTATCACATCCAGCCTCTCTAAAATTCTATTCACCTCCTTACCTCTCATCTCGTTTATTTTGAGGTTAGATTTAACAAGTTCAGAGAGGGGAAGATTGAATTCCCCCCCACACCCCACACCCCAGTATAGTGTTGATATCTCTTTCTTCCTGTAATTCCCTTAACTTCTCCTCTAGGAATTTGGATGCTATACTACTTGGTGCGTATATATTAAGTAATAATATTTCTTCATTCTTGATGATACCTTTTAGCAGGATGCATTTTCCTTCCTTACCTCTTTTAATTAAGTCTATTTTTGCTTTTGCTTTATCTGAGTTAAGGATTTCTACCTCTGCTTTCTTTTTTTTTTTTACTTTAGCTGAAGTATAATATATTCTGCTCTTGCCTTTTACCTTTACCCTGTGCATATTCCCTTGTTTTAAATGTGTTTCTTGTACAGAGCATGTTGTAGGATTGTGGTTTTTAATCCATTTTGCTATCTGCCTCCATTTTATTGGAGAGTTCATCTGATTCACTTTCACAGTTATGATTACTACCTGTGTCTTTACCTCCGTCCTATTCCCTCCCCTGTTTATGTTTTTATTTCTTTCTTTTCCCTTCCCCTTCTTGAGAGTTTTCCTTTTGACCATTGCCTCCCTCAGTGTTCCCTTCCTGTGCCCCCCCTATATTTACCTACCTTTTCCCCTTACTACTGCTTGCCTCCCTTCTATCAACTTTTATCATATTTTACACTTTCTTTTATGATAGGATTGTATCATTACTGTATCATTCTTGACTTCCCAATTTCCTTCTTGCCCATTGTGATTGCCTGTATCCTGACTTTTAGGGTGGATTTCTGCTCCTGCAGTACAGAGGGCTCTGACTCAGGCTTCTCAGGATGGGAGCTAGGGGCTTGGTTGTTGACTTTGTGTGCTGTAGCCTCTGGTGTCTAGACTGAGGCCAAGGCCAGGACTCTTAGTGTTTCCCTGGGTTACCCTCAGGCCTACAGAGTAACATGTGTGTGGGGGGGGGCGGTGGTCTGGCCACTTCAGGTTTCCGCCTCTGTGTCTCTGGGCTACAGCTCAGGCAGGCTCAGCAGCAGCTGAGTGGCAGTGCTGGTGTCTGCAGCTTCCCCTGGTGGTGCTAAGGCACACCTGGCTTCTGTTATTAGTTCTTTATGGCTCTACCCCCCTGGGCTTTGGGATCTCCCTAGGGTCAGCTGAGGTGGGGCTTGTTGGGAGGCTTCCCACCCTTCACTTCAGGTTAGGCATATTTTCAGTCACACCCTTCCTCTAGGACTCCCAAGCTTGAGGCTGTTTCCACTGTTTCAGGATTTTATACTGGGTGGGGCATTGATCTCTGGGTTTTCAGAGTCAGGGAGGGAAATTAGAGCATCTAAAGTTTACTTTGTCATCTTGGCTCCAGAAAGTTCAGGTAGGTGATTTTAAGACATCTAGGCTGATAGCCCCAGGAGAAGTTGTTGCCACAGGTCCTGTACTTTCTCTTACCCAGCTCTGACCAATCCTCTGTCCTGGGGTGAGAAGTCTGTTAATAACCCCTGGGCTGGGTGGATCAGCTGACTGGGGCTTGCTCTTACTCTGCTGTGCTCTGCTCTCAGGTCTGTGCTGGTGCAGCCCCCATGTGCTCCCTGCTCCCTCTGCCCAAACCTACGAGGGCACTTTCCTGGGCTGGGAATCTGCCACACTCTATCTCCTAATGATTCTTTCACTCTAAAATTCATTCAGATTCACTTTTTAGAGGTTAGTAATGGAATTCATGGAATCCATTGGCTCTGCTTCAATACAGTTTCAAAAGGTGATGCTACTAACAAGTAGAGTGATTTGGAAAGGCCTTAAGAAGAAGGCAGTACCTGAGATATGAGTAGAATTAACCTGAGAATTCTAGGAAAAGGAAGTAAGAAGGGAGTGTACTCCTTGCATGGAGTGTCATGTACAGAGGTATAGAGGTACAGAGGCAGAAGATGGAAAATTGTTTAGGAAAAGGGCTAATAGACAAGTTTTCCTAGAATGCAAAGTACATAAAGTTAGAGTAATATGAAATAAGATTACAAAGATAGGTGGGAGATAGATACTTGTGGATTTTAAATTCCCTTGACTTCTAGATGCTGGCGATCCAGACTTCATAAGATTATTCTTATTTCAATGATAGACAGACAGACAGAGGGAAGGAGGAGGGAGAGAGAGAGAGAGAGAGAGAGAGAGAGAGAGAGAGAGAGAGAGAGAAAGAGAAAGAGAGAGAGAGAGAGAAAGAGAGAAAGAGAGAGAGAGAGAGAAAGAAAGAGAGAAAGAGAGAGAGAGAGCTAGTCTCAGACTGAGGTTGAAATGAAAGGGGAGATATATGGAAATTTAATAGAAAGAAATTAAATTTATATTGATCCTGCTCACAGGTATAGAGATCTAAAACATAAATTATAAAAATTTAGTGTGACTGAAAAGCTAATACTAACACTAACACTCATTACTGTCAGTTTCACAGAGTGTTTACCATCCAAGTGCATTTCAGATTAAACAGTAAACTCTACATTTTAGTCTGCATAACTCTTCATGCATTGTGGTCTTCTGTAATATTTCTATAATATCTGCTCACATTTTTTAAATAAAGAAAAAACAGTTTCCCAATTTTGCTTTTCTCCTTTGTTAGAAATCAATGCTTTGACTTACATTTTTTGCTGTTTCATGATAAGATTAAAACAATACATACGGCACAAGGGAATTAAGGTCTATATTTCAATACTCAGGTGCCCATATCAGCCTCCCACTTTGGAGTGGGCTTTTGAAAAACTCAAATGGGAAATTCTTACATAGTAACATACTTGTGAGATGTTAAAAGATACCAGATATAGTTTCTCAATGCATTGTCTTTTTTTTTCCCCTATTCATATTGATGTATATTAAGTCCTCTATACTTATACATCCTAATACTAGTTTGTAATACTAATCTTTGTGGGATTTCCTGCTCCTCCTGCTAGCACTACTTCTGGAAACAGGACCAGTATTACTACAAATATTGAACTTATGTCTCATTAACTTTTTGGTAAAGTCTGTGTTAAGTTGCCACGTAATAACACACTATAGGGCTCAAATGACATAGTGCAAGTAGAAAGTAAGATGGTAGGTAACTGAGAAGTATAAATACTGTGCTTTCTTTAGTGCCCCGGAATGTCAACAACCTTGCAGTAGTTACCAGAACTCAGAAATCCATCATGTGCTCTCTCTATGTACTAAAGAAACACCAAGGTCAAGATCATATGGAAGCATTGCCCCACAGAATCCTCCATGATTGATGGATGACTTAATTATCCAGGTATCTTATTGAATGAAAATTGTCACAATTCCTAGGAGATATTCTAGAGGAACTAGGCTGACAATGGCTTAGCTGAGTGTTATAGACCAAATACATGCTGGTAAGATCAGAGCATTTAAAAAAAACAAAAAACAAAAAATGACAAAGTGTCTGTACTTTGCCCTCTGCTAGTGATCCCACAGTTTTGACAGGGAACCAGTAACACAGCAAGAAAGACAGTTCATGAACGGCCAACATTTATATCTGTTGAACATGTACTTGCAATGAGGAAAAATGGATTCAGTGTGACTGCAACAGATGTTCTATTAGACAAGTTCAGCAGAAAGGACTGACTAATCAAGTGCCTAGCTCAAGGGGGGGAAGAAAAAAAAACACAAAATTAAAAAAAAAGAATTTAAAAATACATCCAACATCTTGTCACAGGATTTCAGTTCATGGGCAAAGGGAAGTGATAAAATAATCACGTCAGATTGGTGAATTGAGAAGAAATGCATGAAAAAAAAACTATCCATTGATTGTCAGTACTGAAGCCAATACCGTCTCTAGGAATACAATTATACTTACCAAATGGGTCACAGAGGGCTAAAGGCAGCCTTCTAAATCCAGTAGAATTAGTAAAATTCTGTATGTTCAACTTCAATAAAAATATATAAAGTGCTCTCTTAGTTGCTATTGCTGAGTCCCTCAAATATGTTGGGGGAAGGGGAACCTAGAAGAATGCTCAAAACTTCCAAAGTCTATCCCTTTTGCTAAAATATTCCTTTGAATGAATATCTATCATATACCTTACTGCATTCACGTGGATTTAATGAAGTCTACAAAATGACCAAATCAGCAATGGAAGTAAAGCCTGTACAGAAAGTGGCTCTAGAACATGCCCACTGTACTCATCCCCAATGGAGAAATTCATGATGCTTTCATGCACATGAATAAATATCCAAATATCTCTAACATTCATCTACATTGACCTTCAAATGCATATGGAATTTAACTGGCTCCTGTCACTCTGGCTCCTGCCCAACAGTGAGAATTTTTCTGGTATGGTTCCCACTTCAGCCTTGAGATGAATAATAATAATTGACCTTCTTATAGCAAGGGGGCTGTTTTTAAAGTGTTTTAAACAATAATCCCAGCAAGTATTTTAAAAATTAAACAAAATTTTTAAAAAAGTGAAATCATGCATTGCGGTCTGTTTAAAAACTAAACTATTTAAATGTTTCCCAAAAAAGAAGATTTATGATTTTAACAACACAATAACACTACCAATAATAGTACTGAACACTTTTATGGTGTTTTAATGTGTGTAAAGTACTTTACAAATTGTGTTCCTTTTAAGACTCAAAAAAACATTTTGAGGTAGGACTACAAATACGATTATTTCTCTCCATTTTACAGTTGAGGAAACTGAGTCTCAGAGATGTTACAATATGCCCAAAGTTACATAGCTAGAAAGAGCCAAAATCACATTTGTTTTTGCTCCTTTGTCCCTTTCAATTTCCTTTTCATTTCTATAATTTATTAAATTTTGTTGCTGTTATTACTTTTATATCACACTGAATCTTTTTTCAGAGCAGGATCTGTTTTGTTTTGTTTTGTTTTGTTTATGTCCACAGAATTTGGCATAGTAGTGCCTGGCACATAATAGCACTTCATAAAATGTTTATAAAAGAAAGCAAATTGAAATGAATTTCTTAAAGGTAAAAGTCTCAGTCTATATCTTTCTGTGTTTCTCTGTGATTCCCCTCGCCGCATATCTGTATGTCTATCTTTGTTGATGTCTGTCTCTTTTTGTGCACATAATTGTATTCAATGTATATATTGCTTTTTTTTAAACTACCTGTTGCTTTCTTATCCCTTCTTCTTTATGCCTTGATATTTTTTATTCTTAATATTTATTGCTTTCAGAATTGCAAAAATGTTTTTTTTTCACAATAATAACCATGGGCATTAAGATGCAAATAGTCTTTTGCCCATTTTATAGAGATTAAGTGGGTTATCCATGACCACACAGCTGCTGGCCATTGGAGGCAGGATGTGTACTCTAGTATGTGGACACGGAGTCCAAGGCTCTTCAAATAATTCTGCCTTTGGAAGTTTGAGGGAAGAGGTAGGCAGGAATCTTTCTGGATGGATGGATGTGTTTGTATATATATCTGTGTGTGTGTGGGGGGGGTAAATATACACACACTGATATATGTGTATATGTGTATACATCAATCTACAGGGTGTCCCTAATGTTTGGACACATAGGAAATCTCATTAACTATACATATTTTCAAGAAATTAAATGAATGAAATTTTCAACAACATTTTATTTAATTACCATTAATGAAACTTCATAGGAAGACATAGGAGACACATAGGAAACCTCATGAATTATTTAAATTTAATTAATCTCATTAATATGGAAAATAATCCCTAACAGCTAATGAAAACTCTTATTCCATATGAAATTGTCATGGCTAAAATTTATGCTAATTAAATAAAATGTTGTTGAAATTTTCATTCATTTCTTGAAAATATGCATAGTTAATAAGATTTCCTATGTGTCCAGACTTTAGAGATCCCCTGTATATATACAATCGCTCTGTGTGTGTATGCATATATATATATATATATATATATATATATTACACACACACATGTATATGCACATACACACATATGTAGGTATATTTATACACATAGACACATCAGTCTGAACTTTGAATCCATTAATAAGTCAACAAGCATTAAACATCTACTATGTGCCAGGCACTGTGCTAAGAACTGAGAATACAAAGAAAGGCAAAGATAGCCCCTACTCTTTTGTGGCTCACAAGGTAATGAGTTCCTCTTAGCTTAGTGTGTTTCATTATGGATCCTCTGGAATTGTAGGTGTTCTTTATGTTTCCTGGAGTTTTTAAGTCTTTCAAAGTTGCTTATCTTTACAATTGGTTGTTATAGTATAAATTTTTCTCTTAGTTTTGATCACTTGACTCTGCCTCAGTTCAATCATGATTTTCCAGGTTTCTCTGAAACTTTTCCTTTTTTACATTTGTTACTTCACAATAGTAAACATTCTATTACATGTATATAACAACTAAGGAGCTGGGGAGGGAACAAAGAAAATAAAAGCTTTATACCTTGTTCTTCTGAGCCTTAGGCTAAGATCTTGTTATAACTGAAGAACTAAACCCCAGAGATTTGAAGTAATTTTTTTCCAAGGTCTAATAAAATGTCAGAGCTAAGATTTGAATCCAGGAGTTTGAGATTCCAGATGTTCTTGTTGAGTTGCATTGTGTTACCTCAGAAACATAGTTTCACATTTTTGTGATTCTTTAACTGTTTAGTATATGGTTGTTTTTTTTTTTCCACCTGAGGACAATTATGCTCACAATTGTCTAGAACATTTAGATGTATATGGCATATTCCTCATGATGAACTTATAAAATAAGAAGTATAATTATTATTATTACTTTTAAAACCAGTTTTGTGATTTCTTTCCTTTAGATGACATCCAATGAGCAAGCCCCTTCTAATGCAAAAACAGCAAGTGTTCTACAGTTTACCATCTTAGATAATTGACTAGAATCACCAAGAGGCTAGGTGATTTCCCCAGTGTCTCACCTCCAGTCCGTGTTGTAGGAAGATCTTGTAACCAAATTTCCCAACTCTCTATTCACTATGCCATGCTGCTTGTCAGTGCAAATATTAGCATCCTCATTTTACAGATTGGGAAACTTACCCCAAGTCATTGAGTTAATAAATTATTCATTCATTCATTCATTCATTCATTTTATTCATTTATTCATTTTATTTATTTGTTCATTCATTCATTCACTTATTTACTTATTTGTTTATTTATTTATTTATTCATTCATTCATTCATTTATTTATTTATGAGGAGAGATTGTGCCTTTGGTCTCCCTATCCTAAATCAAATATTCTTTTCACTATGTTGTCAGCTCTTAGCTATATTTCTCTCTTCTAGAGCAGATAACAGTGTTATGCAGCTCAGTAAGGTTAATTGTGTCTATACCTCCTTAAAATGTGTAAAAGGAGTAAGGAAAACAGAATACCAAGGATAGAAACAGAGGATGTGAAATAACATATTTACAAACTGAGCAAGTTCTATTCCTTTTCAGAACTGCTAAAAGACCAAAGGGGTCACAGTGAAGATTATTCCCCCTGCTCCTCTTCCTTGCTGCCAATGCCCATGCCCAGGGTGATGTCAAATGAAGAACCAAAGGAAAAGTGCTGTAGACATCTCTCCCTCTTTATATATTCCCATTGGATTCTCAAGTTGCTTGCTCTTTGTCTTCCCTTCAAGGCTACATGTTCAAGAAAGTCCTCAAAAACTTGCTTTTGTATTCCTACTTCATCCCCCTATGAAACAAAAAGACAAAATATTTAACTTTCCTTTGTTCCATTCCCGTAGTCTTATGCTCTTTGCTAGGTGATAATGTATGAAAAGTCAATTCTATGAACAAATTCTTGCTGAGATGGATTGGTTATACAGAAGAATATTTAATGTGGGGGTGGGGATGGCTTCATCAAAGGCATAGAAGGAATGTGTATATGGGTATATTGTGTCAATAAGGATGGTCAAGCTTTTTTTCCCTAGAAAGGCTCACTGTAGGGTACTACACTTACAACCTAAATTCAGCTCTAACACTAGTTAGCTAATATGTTGTTCCCTTATTTATATGTTGTTTCTTATTTAGATAAGAGAATGTCTTAATCTTATTTTTAAACAAGTGGTGAAATTTTTCCCCTAAATCAAGTCAGAAAAACATCCTAGTTATGCTTAGGCAGACCATTTTGTGACCTTTAAAGAATACACCAAGTAGAGGACTTTGTACTATATTCTGGTCATTTCAGATAGCAGCTGATCCAAGAGTCTCCTCACATCCCAACCACCACCCTATTATGGTTCATTCTGGGAAAGGCTGGAGGCAAAAAGCATAAGACAAATTTTACCTCATATACATGACTCTTTGAACTCATATTTGTCATTTCAATTACTGTCACACTTGATTCATCTCAAAGACATGAAAGGCTCACTTTTTTCTGAAGCAGTTGTAGCAGACAATAGATTTTCCTCCATGTATTCAAGTCCATATCATTTTACATCTGGTAGTAAAATAGTTATTTTAAATGTATGTCAATGATAAGTATATATAAAAAATGAAAGGAGTAGACATAATGAAATGAAAATATATTAGACATCGGGAAAATTGAAAAGAGAGAGGGAGGAAAAGAGATAGATGGGAGAGAACTGGAGTACAGGAGGAGGGAGGTACACAGGGAGAGAGGAAGAGTTATGTATTTTCAAGCTGGAAGGGATCTTGAGATCACATAGTTCAACGCCTTCTGGAATATATAAGTCTTATTTTTCAATTATTATTAATGGATATTTTCCAAAGGGGAAAGAAGGAGGCACAGCTAGATTAAGTGAATATTCTAAGGTCAATTGAATTCAATTTAATCAAACAACTGATAAATATTTACTGCATGCCAGACACTTTACAAAGAGCTGGGGATGGAAAGAAAGGCAAGACAGTCTTTGGCCTCAAGGAGTTTACAATCTTATGAGAGAATAAGCAAAAAAATAGTTACCAATAAGCTATATGCAGGAGAAATATGAAATTATTAAAAGAGGGAAGGCACTAGAATTAAGAGGGGTTGGGACAAGCTTCTTAAAGACGATGGGATTTTGATTGTGATACAAAGAATCCAGGAAAGGCAATAGATGGCGATGAGGAGAGCGAATACTTCAGGCATGGGGGACAGCCAGGGGAAATGTGCAGAGCTGATAAATGAAGTCTCTCATTAGTAGAACAGCCAAGAAGCCAGTGTCACTGTATCAAAAGGAACATGTTGAAGACTAAGGTATGAAAAGACTAGAAATTTAAGAGAAGACTAAGTTATGAGAATCTTGGACATGAAACAGAGGATTGTGTATTTATTCCTGGAGGTGATAGGAAGCCACTGGAATTTACTGAGTAAGGGGGTGACATGGTTAGATATGTTAGAATGAAAATCACTTTGGTGACTGAATGGTGGATGGATTGGAGTAGAGAGATGCCTAAGACAGGCAGACCCACCAGTAGGCTGTTACTATAGTAACCAAGAGGAGATAAGGGCTTGTACCAAAGGGGTGGCAGAGTCAGAAAAGAGAGGGGAGTATTGGAGAGATATTGCAAAGGTGAAACTGATAGTTCTTGTCAACAGATTGTTTCTGGCTAGTAAGAGACAATGAGGAGCAGATGACATCTAGATTACTTGCCTAACAAGTGGAAGGATTATATTACCTACTATAGTATTAGCAAAAATACGTGGGAAAATTAATTATTTCAGTTTTAGACATATTGAGGTTAAGATGCCTTCTGAACATCCAGGTTGATGTATCTGAAAGGCAGTTACATATGTAAGACTGGAGGTCAGGAGAGGAAAGATTGTTAGATTTGAGAATCATCAGTATAGAAATGATAACTAAATCCATGTGAGCTGATGAAATCCCCAATTGAGGTAGTAAAGGATATGAAAAGAGGTAGTTCTGTAAGATACCTATGGTTTGAGGGTGTGATCTGGATGAGGATGCAACAAAAGAAACTGAAAAGAGTAGTCAAATAGGCAGGAAGAGAATTGGAAGAAGATGGTGTTCTGAAAACTTAAGAGAAAAAAGACTATCAAGTGGAAGAGGGTAATGGGCATGGTCAAAGGATGTGGAGAGGCCTAGGAGAATGAGGAATCCTAGGAGGAGTGAAGGATAAGGATTGGCAATTGAGAGATAATTGGGGGGCAGAGTCAAGATGACTGAGTAGAGAGAGAAATCCAAGGAAACTCTCTCAACATTACCCTCCAAACAACTTTAAAATAACATCTTAAATAGAATTTTGGAGCAGAAGAACCAACAAAAAGTCAGAGTGATACATTTTTCTAGCCCAAGGCAATTTAGGAGATTAATAGAAGTAGTCTGTGACACTGGGGTGGGAGCCAGACTGAATTGCATTTGGCAGAAGCACCAGCAGCAAACCTTGGAGGTGAATAAAACAGCAGCAGCAATTTGGGGAGCTCTCAACCCAGAGATGTTCAAGGAGTGAGGCAACTGGTGAGAAAGAGATATACAGAAGATCCTTTGCTAACAATGAGTGCAAGACTGTCTCGGCCACTCCCCTTGCTGACCAGCCTTTTGCTACCACCCCTTTCCAGACCCAAGGACTTGGGTTGCTATCTCAGGAGGGATTGAGTGAGTAAAGAGACCAAAGACCCAAAATGTGTGCAGCTTGTAGTTTATTCCAATATGGACACCAGCAGTAAGCAAGCAAGCTCCTATAGTACTCTAGAGTAAGCATGATTCATGCATGACAGCCTCATGCACAAGGGGTGAGGGCCAGTGAGGAGACTGGTGATGTCAGCAGCTGTCTGACAAGCGAGCGGTTTCTTTCAAAACATCCTTGAGAACAACTACTGTGCTGTGGATCTCAGTGCCCCCTTATCTCTAAGGAATGCACAGAGCAGCCTTGGGACTGAGAGGCCAGAGGCAGCCCTTAGATTCCTGTGAGAAAGAAGGTACACCCCTGCATCTCCCCCTTTCTGTTTTAGATAAGTACCAGGTAAGTATCAGCCTGAATCATTGCTAAGCTATTATAAAGCATTTTAAACATTAAGCCAATCAGAGGTGGGGCACAAAGCAATAATATGTGCACTGCTATTGCTAATGCCAGCCAACTATGGAATTGCAGCTACCATGGGGAAGTAGGGTTATCAAATCATTTTAGTATGTCATCTGCGGTTTTGTCTAGGTTAGGATCAGTTTGTGCTGCTCTATTAATTTCATGAGCCAAGTTCCACAAATCATCAATATCTGAAGTTATAGTATTGTTTAGGCATAAACCATTCAGGTGTTTCCTAATTGTAGTACAATTATACTTTGCAGTAGCACTGTCCCATTGCAAAGGGGTAACACATATCATCTGATACCGATAGTCACACTGCAATGCAGATACAAAGAAATAATACAATAATCAATACAGTCAAAACATGTAAAATCATAGACATCACATTAAAATGAAATAACTTAAACAATGTTAATGGTATCGTGTTGACAATGTTCCTAGATCAATTCCAGAGCAATGATGATTTTGAGTGTTTACTTATATAATTTGTAATATTTGAATCATGCCAAACCCCAAGAAGTTGGGCAGAGTTGGGTATGCATTCTGTCCCAAAAACATTAGAATCAGATCTAATATATGGTAAAGGAGTTACATAACTATACTAATGGTTCTAATATGTTGATCTTACACAAAAAGTCCTTATCTAATATCATGTGGTGTCTTAAAGCCTATAGAAACATTTTATGAAAGTCCATTAACACATTGTGCAGTTTCTTGGATTCTTCTAAGTAGTGAAATTGTAGACACAGTGGTTGAAATTATTAGGAAGAGTACAATAATATTAAGACAATAAGTCTAGAAACAAGGAATCTGACAAGGATAATAAGTCTATAATAAGTTTGACAATAAAATAAGTTTGAAAATAAGTTTGACAATAACAGGATCATATCCCCTCCCATTTTAAAAGAGCAGAAATTTCGAGTAGTGTATATCCTTCTGACAGATGATACTAAACACGAATTAAAATTAGTTAGAAAAGGCAAAAAATATATACATTAAGTAAAAGCACAATTAATGCAAGTAACATTCCATACATAGGGATAAGTATAGGCATAATTGCATAGATTTAAAGCCAACATTATTTGCCAATTAATTTACAAACTGAACAGTTCATATTTCACTCAGTAAGAAAATAGAAGAAATGGTTGCTGATATTAAGAGGGAAGCTATGGCAATCAGTCCCATGATTAAAAGTCCAGAAATCAATTCATTCTAAAGGAGGTGGTTCCACTAATACATCATGTAAGGGTAAGTTAAACAGGCAATAGTCCATTGGAGGGTAGTATCTTGTGAAAATGCAAAATTCCAAGTCACTTCTTCTTGGGTTGTCTTTATGCAAGGGGTCTTCTGATCCTTTTTCTTTGAATTCTCGGTATCTGCAAGATGGGTCATGGAATTCCATGCTTGTGTCCTCATAGCAGCATCTGATAAAAGAAAATAAACAAAACCTCTCCCCCCAATAGTTACTCAGTTCTTGTTTGGGGAATTCTCTACAAGGAGTGTGTACATTTTCAAACTGTGTTTCTGCTGGTATATACCTATTTTTAGTGATGCTTAAAAAATTTAAAGTATATAAGGCAGTGCTGGGGGCAGGGAACACAATGTCAAGTTTGAGTAACAGCTTGCCTAGAATGAAAAAGAGTAGGGTTAAAAGGGTGTAAGTGCCCTCCCAAATACCTGCAGGTGTTTTCCACATAATCTGTCTTTGTTTTTATTGTTGTACTACTGTCCCATTTTGAGGGTTCTGATTCCCTCCGAGCTGTCTGGGCTCAAATCGGTTGCATCCGATTTCAGATAATTCAAAGTGTACAATATTTTATCAATATGTAATTGCAAATATTTTAGCAAATGTGTAATTGCCTGATAGGTCTGCCACGCTCCCCCCTCCCCCCCCCCCCCCGCCGCTTTCTGTCTTTGGAAAGCAGAAGAAGTACAGACTAGACCATTATCAGTTTTAATGACTTGAGGTATTTCTAAAGAGGAGAAACAATGGCAAAAGTGATTGAAAACATGCTTTGCACCTTCTCCAGTCTGTAAGGTATCTAACATTAATTAAGTACAGCATGGTAAGTTTGAACTAGAATGGATAAAGTTTTAAAGACTGGACTTAGGATCTTTATTCCATCTGGCAAGTACAGTTTGTCCAGTGGGATTATAAGGGTTATGGCTGTAATTAATTTTATATGAAAACGATTACAGAAAGATTGGAATGAATTGCTAGTGTAGGTGAGAGCATTATCAGTTTTCAATAATTTTAGAACATCCACTGAAGCAAAAGACTGTAACATCTGGTTATTACAAATTTTCACTGCTTCTCCAGTCTGAAGGGAAGCTGGAGGAATAATTTAAAGAACACACAGAGGACAGGTTCTAATGATCTGTCTAGCTTGTTCTTTAGTAATATGGAATTGTTTACATAAGAGTATATGTGTTTTGATAAAGAGTAAGATAATGTAGTAGTAAGAATATTCAGGAAAAAGCTGGAAAAACTTGTACTTCTGATTAATAATTGCATTGCTTAGATATAGAGGCCTAGGAAGTGAAAAATAAACTACTATATAGGTAGTGGTCTATATCTTCTAAAAGCTTTAAGGTTCTGAAAAAGAGTAAAAAAGATCTGTAATCTGAATGTGTTTAAGTTCAGCAGTATCAAATATTTTAGCATATGTCCACTGAATATCTGCTATCTGATTCAATATAAAAGGAAAAGGGAAAAAAAATCATTTAACAGTAAAAATCATAGCTAAAAGCTTTATATTATGAGTAGAAGTAAAGTGAGTAATAATAATTTTATAATTATCAGAATCAATGTAGTAGGACATATTTCTAGTTTTTAAGAATTATAAATAATCAGCAAACCTTTTTTGCGAGAAAAAATTAAACATTAATAACTGGATATCTCTGGGAATACTTTAGAGCAAAACAAACTTTTTTAATCAAGATGATGAAGACTAAGTTGGTATAAACATTTTCTTAAGTAACATCAATTCTTAAAGTATGATAAAAAAAGTGAATTTCTAGATAACTGTGAAATTCTTGGATATTAAAAGGTGTTTCAGCCAGAAAAGGCATGGTAAATGAATCTGATCACAGTACTTTAAAAGCTATTGATATCAGAATCTTCTTAAGGTGAGCCTTGAGCAGTTTTGCAAATTAAATTTTCTTTTGCCAAATCATGGCTCATAGCCAATTACAATTAAGAGAAAATGTTTTATTCCCATGGAGCTGTAATAAACAAACTAGGTTTTTCTTATGACAAGAATTTCCTTCAACATTTTTCTTTCTCAAATTCGAACTTAGAAATCTTAGAGCTCCTTTTAAATATTTTGCATATTTCCTAGCACGTTTTAAATAGAACAAGTTCCCTTCTCAGGCTGAATGACCTTGCCTCTAGAGATAGTTTCCATGGGCTTTTGGCAGTCTTACAACATAGGAATAACTGAGAAGGACTTTAGGGAGGGGCTGGTGGAGATGCCCCTGCTTATTCAAAAGCACATACATGCAGGAGTAATGGCCTGAATGGGCAGAATTAATCCAAATAAAGTTTCACCTAATCTCCTCCTTTCCACATACAGTAATTAATTAACAACTTTAGGTTTTAGCACTAAAATAGTAAAGTAACTTTGATAATAATTTCCATAAGTGGTAGACAAATGGTTTTTGCTATAATTTCCTTCTTAACTACAGGTAAAGGTATAAATACCTGGCTTTCTATAGGGCATATATACATTATGAAACATAAGTGACCTGTTTTCAAACAAGTTCTTTATCTTTGGTTCCAATAAAATTCAGTTTAAAACTTTGCTGATAAAATACCATTTCTGGCTTACAATGATGCCTCAATTTTTACTATACTTTAATTTCACTATAGGTTAGAAAAACCACAATGACATTAATTTCATTTCCAAATCATCACTTACAAAAGCTATTAATAAAAATTGGGCTTTTCTCCTCTCCTCACAGCTGTAGAGCCTGATTGTGGATTTAGGGGTTTACCTGGGGAGGTTCATCTGTTTGTCTAAAAAATGTGTGGGCTTCAGGGTGCTTCAGGGCACCATGGGGTCCTTGATAAATATATTATGCTTTCCCCTATAGTCAGATTGGCAGGGTAACTTAAATTCCTTATTATTTCTACAATACTCTATTAATCTGATCTAGAATGACAGACCTTAATAAACTTTTGTAAAAATGTTTTTAGCTAATTTTACCTTGTACTTCATTGCTATGTTTATTTCCTCAAATTTCTTAGAGGGTGAAATGCTCTCACTCCACCACTTAAAGGGAATGGAACTCTGGAAAAATCTCAGAGGCATGCCTTTTTCCACTTCTCCAGAACTGGAAAGCTTAAAGCCTTCACCTTTTACATGTTTCTTTATCAGATCTTAGCAAAATTCCACTTTGCCTAAATGCCAATTAGTACAATAAATTCTGACTTATCTAAGCATCAAGTTAGGAACAACATTAATTCACCTTTTTCACATTCCCTTAAAATGACCAGAATAAGTTCAAATTGATTTTTAGTAGCATTCCAATACACAAACCTTTTTCTCTAATAGATGAGGCATGACATGGTTAAATGCTTGTTTGCCTGTCTCTTTAATCTTCGGGGGGAAAAGATTCCCTCCTTTTCTTATCACCTTTTCCTCCCTCCACTTGGCCAGGGTGGAATGAAGGGAAGGAGATTTTCAAACCTTTAAAAATCTTAAAACTTCTGTTCACACTTTTACTTAAACTTTATTTCTTTATAATTCTAACCTGACACTTCTACACCTTTGCCATAATCATCACATATGAAAATACTTATTCTCTCTCATACTCTCTCATCTCCTACCAACCGTTTGTGAATTCTGGCAGGCAATAAAGGAGGGGGAAGGGTACAAGTGTACGAGATAACAACATTTCCATGCAGTCCAGCTGCATATTAAATCTTACAAAATGACAGCTTACTCTCACACACTCATTCTCACAAAGACACATAAACAAAGCAGAGAGACACAGAAAATAACAGAATGGATCCAAAAGTTTACATAGAAATTGTAGGAGATCTCCTGAAGAAATTAAACAGTAGCTGGCTCTCCATATAGTAAAGGAAGCCAGGTAGGACTTACTTGATAATATTAGAGACATCTGCATCACACTGAAGCGTTTGAGTTGCCACTGATACTTTCATTTCTAATGTTAAACATATCATTAATATATTCCATAGAAAAAAAGGCAGAAACTGGGAAATACTGGAGTCCCTCTTCTATTAGCCCCTCACTCCTCTCTCTCCTGGCTGGATCCCTGCTTGGGATGCCCTCACTAGGTAGGGATGGACCCATCTGAGTGTGGGCAGGAAAAGTTCTAACCTCCCTCCACTCACTTCCAAAGACACCCTTTACTAGGTGGTAAATTGTGAAGTCTATGCCACGGACTTCTCTGGGACAGGTCTTATCAAAAGATGCCAATTGCTCCCCCAAGACCTTCCACTTAATAATCTCATAACATCATACTTCAGGAAGCCATGGTAAAATCTTATGGGCCATGTCAATAAATTTCCTAATGTCCTTAAACTGCATAGTTGCTCCTTGTTTCTGTATAGCCCTGACATAAGTTTCTCTATCCCCTGGTCTCACTGTGCTTATGTTTTGTCCCATGTTTACTCACTGATCTCTGAGTCCTGCCAGCTCTAGAAACTGCACATTCAGACTCAGGAGAATTACTCACTAATCTCCAAGCTGTGCCAGTACTGGTAAGCTGCGCATCCTCACTTGGGAATCCACTCCTGGAGCCTCTGGAAACAGAGGTGTCATACCCTGAGTATCATGGGGTGCACTGGCTTGATCCTGGGATCTTCTTCCACCCCACCTCGTCCCTGTTCAGGCGCCAGCTGTCATGGCTGCTCCCCTTGCTGGCCAGCCTTTGGCAACTGTCCCCTTGCAGACCCAAGGACCAGCGTTGGGTTGCTATCTCAGAAGGGATTGAGTGAGTGAAGAAACCAGAGACCCAAAATGTGTGCAGCTTGTAGTTTATTCCAACATGAACACCAGAAGTAAGCAAGCAAGCTCCTATATTACTCTAGAGTAAGCATGATTCATATGTGACCACCTTGTGCACAGGGTGTGAGGGCCAGTGGGGAGACTCCAAATCAGTGATGTCAGCAGCTATCCAACAAGCAAGCAGTTTCTTTCAAAACATCCTTGAGAGCAACTACTGCGCTGTAGGTCTCAGTGCCCCCTTATCTCTAAGGAATGCACAGAGCGGCTTGGGACTGAGAGGCCCAGAGGCAGCCCTTAGATTCCCATGAGAAATAAGGTGCCTTTTACTCATCCTGACCCCTGCACAAGACCTGGCACTCTTTGGGAATTCTATTGCTCATATGCAGTTCTGTATCACAGTTCACAGCAGAAAAGAATGTAGTCAGTTACAAAGAAGTAGAGGGCTCTCCTTACAGTTCAAGGAGAATTAGCACCTGCAGCCTCAGGGAAGCAGGGGTTCTGGTCAGTTCCAGGGCCATGAGGAATACTAACACTTGTGACTGAAGAGGAGCAGGGACCTTTTTTGTGTAAAGACCAGAGCGTAGACCAGGAGGGAGTGATCTCATCTCTTCCTGGATCATATCACCCTGGAAGCACTGAAAATTTGCAGATATCCAGGACTAGTTCTGGGGGAGAGAGGAGAGAGAAAAGAGTACAAAAAAGTCTGGAGCAAAAAACGATAAGAAGGACAATTACCACCGTGTCAAGGAAGATCATGGCACAAGCTCAGAAGAAGCCGATCATGGAAAAGCAAAAACAAACAAAAGGAAAAAAAACCCTAAAAGCAAAGCATCAAAGAAAAACATTGTTTGTACACAAGCAGAACAAAATCCCTGAAAAATTTAAACAAAATTATATGAGTGGTAGAGGAAAAAATTAATGAAAAAATGAAAGTGATCCAAAAAAATTATGAGAAGAGAAATTAACAGCATGATAAAAGAGACACACACACACACACACAAAGAAAATTACACTTCACAAACAGAATTGGCCTAATGGTAAAAAAAAGCATAAACATTTACTTAAGAAAAGAACTCTTGGGGACTGAGCCAATATAACAAAGTAAAAGCACAGACCTGCTTGAGCTCTCCCCAAGACCCTGCAAATACCTGTAAAAAATAACTCAACAAATTCTAGAGCTACAGAACCCACAAAATGACAGAGTGAAACACATCTCCAGCCCAAGACCACTTAGAAGGTCAACATGAAAGGTTTATCGCACTGGGCTTGGAGCACAGCACAGTCCATCATGGGATGTACCAGCACAGAATGACCAAGAATCACCTACCCAGAAAAACTGAATATAATGCTTCAGTGGAAAAATGGATTTCCAATGAAATAGATAACTTCAAAGCACTCTTGATTAAAAGACCTGAGCTAAAGCAAAAGTGTGATTTTCAAATACAAGAATCAAGAGAAGCATGAAAAGGTAAACAGGAAAGAGAAATCATAAAGGACTTATTAAAGTTGAACTGTTTACATTCCTATATGGAAAGATATTTGTAACTCATGAGAATTTTCTCAGTATAAGGCAGACAGACAGACAGACAGACAGACAGATAGATAGGTAGATAGATAGATAGATGGCACAGGGTCAGTTGAATATGAAGAGATATCTAAAATAAAATTAAGGGGTGAGTGAGGAATATATTGAGAGAAGGAGAAAGGGAGAGATAGATTGGGGTAAATTATCTCATAAAGAAGAGGCAAGAAAAAGGTTTTAACAATGGAGAGCAAGAGGGAGGAAGTGAGAGGGAATGAGTGAACTTTACTGTCAATGGATTTGACTTAAGGAGGGAATAACATACACACTCAATTGGGGATATTACCCTCTAGGAAAGTAAGGGGGAAGGGGATTAAGGAGGGGGGAATGATGGAAGGGAAGAGAGGTTGAGGGAGGGGTAGTCAGAAGCATACACTTTGCAAAGGGACTGGGTCAAAGGAGAAAATAGAATAAGTGAGGGGGGTAGGATGGAGGGAAATATAGTTAGTCTTTCACAACATGACTATTATGGCAATGTTTTGCATAACTACATATACATAACCTGTATTGAATTGCTTGCTTTCTCAATGAAGGTGGGTGGGGAGGGAAGTCGGAAGAGAATTTGGAACCCAAAGTTTTAAAAACAAATGGTAAAAATGGTTTTTAGAGGAGGGTGGAATCAAGATGGCATTGTGAAAGCAGTGACTCACCAGAAATCTTCCATATATTCCTTCAGGTACCTCTAAAAAGTGAATCTGAACAAATTTTAGAGTGACAAAATCCACTAGGAGACAAAGTGTGGCAGATTTCCATCCTAGGTCAACAACACAGAGAATCCTCAGGTAGGATTTGTTGAGCTGGGCAGGAAGTAGGGAGGAGGTAGCGCTGAGTCAGAACATGTGGGCTGCACCAGCACAGACCTCACCATAGCAGAGTCAGAGTGAACCTGGACAAACTGATTCAGGCAGTAAAGGGGCAATACCTAAACTTCTCACCATCGACCAGGGGTCTGTCTGATTTGGGTAAGAAAGAAGTACAAGGTCTGGGGCAGTGGCAGCAAACACTCCTAGATCTAGCAGCCCATAATCTAAAAATTAGGTTTAATGTTTAAAAATCACCTACTTGAACTTTTGGGAGCCAAGACAGAGTAAACTGTATCTACTCTAATCTCCCATTTGAAAAACCCAGAGAATAAAGCCCCAGTATAGAATCCTGAAATAGTGGAACCAGCTATAGGCTTGGGAGATCTTCAAGAGGGGGTAACTGTGGCTGTGCTCAGGCTAAAGTGCAATATGAGAGGAGACCCAGTGGGAGATCCTGAACCTCAGAGGGGCACAGCCAGCAAGAAACAACACCAGAAACCCAGGGTGCCTTCACACAACCAGGGGAATTGCAGATACCAGTGTGACCTGGTGAACAGTGACTGAGCTTGCCTTAGCTCTAGCCAAAGGGCATGAAGGTGGAAACCTGAATCTGTCAGACCACTACTCCCCCACACCTCACACTGTGAACTTCAATGTAATCTTGGGGAAACACTGAAAGTCCTGACCTTGGCCTCAGTCTAGGCATTCAGAGACCACAGAACACAAAGCCAATAACCAGGTCCCTAACTCCCAGCATAAGAAGCATGGATCAGAACCCTTAGTACCCCAGAAGAAGAGATGCACTTTAAAAGTCAGGAAATAGGCAATCATAATGGGCAAAACACAAATGGTAAAAACAAAGTTTTATAATCCTATTATGGTGAAAATGAAGAGCAAGGTTCACATTCAGAAGAAGTCAGCATTGACACTACACCCATATCTTAAGTTTCAAAAGGGAATATAAATTGGTCTTAAGTCCAGAAACCATTCTGACCAATTATTTTGAAAACATAATTGGCAAAATGGAAAAAAAAATCACTGAAAAGAATAGTTTCTTTAAAAAGTACAATTAGGCACATGAAGAAGGAGATTTAAAACCTAACTGGAGAAAATTAATCCTTGAAAGGAAAATCTAGTCTAAGGGAAAGGAAGGTTCAAAAAATCACTGAGGAAAACAATTCTTTTTCTCAGAAGTTATTTATTTATTTTTAGTTTTCAACTTTCATTTCCACAAGCTTTTAAGTTCCAAATGTTCTCTTCATCACTCCCCTATCCTCCACCCCAAAATGACAATCATAATCATTACTCCTTCCCCCAGTCTGCCCTCTGCCCTCCCATCACTCCAATTACCCACTTCTACCTTGCTTACTTGTAGGGCAAGATGAATTTCTATACCCCATGCCTGTACAGCTTATTTTCTGTTTGCATGTAAAAACACTATTTTTTAACATTTGTTTTTAAAACTTTGAGTTCCAGATTCTCACCTTTCTTTCTTCCTTACTCAGCCCCACTGGGAAGATAAGCAATTCAATATATTTTATACATGCATAGTTATTCAAAACATTTCCATAGTAGTCATGTTGCGAAAGACTAACTATATTTCCCCCTGTCCTATCCTGCCCACCCCCCATTTATTCTATTTTCTCCTTTGACCCTGTCCCTTTTCAAAAGTATTTGCTTTTGAATACCCTTTTCCCCAATCTGCCCTCCCTTTTAACATGCCCCCCTCTTATTCCCTTCCATCCTAATTTCCTGCAGGGTAGGATACCCAATTGAGTGTTTATATTATTCTCTCCTTAAGACAAATCCAATGAGAGTAAGGTTGACTTATTACCTTTCATCTCCCTGCTCTTCCCCTCCATTGTAATGACTTTCTCTTGTCTCTTTTATATGAGATAATTTTCCCTATTCTATCTCTCCCTTTCTCTTTCTCCTGATATATTTCTCTCTCACTTCTTAATTTTATTTTTTAGATATCATCCCTTCTTATTAAAATCATCCTGTGCTCTCCATCTATGAATACATGTCCACACATACCCACCATATACATGTACCCGCATACCCACACACATATATTTATACACATACATATAATATGTATATATCTTTATATATACATATATATTCCCTTCAACTATGCTCATACTGAGAAAAGTCTCATGAGTTATAAATATCATCTTTCCATGTAGGAATGTAAATAGTTCAACGTTTTTAAGTTTCTTATGATTTCTTTTTCCTATTTACCTTTTCATGTTTCTCTTGATTCTTGTGTTAGAAAGTCAAATTTTCTGTTCAGCTTGGGTCTTTTCATCAAGAATGCTTGAAAGTCCTCTATTTCATTGAATGTCCATATTTTCCCCCAAAGTATTTACTCAGTTTTGCTATGTAAGTGATTCTTGGTTTTAATCCTAGCTTCTTTGACCTCCAGAATATCATATTCCAAGCCCTTTGATGCCTTAATGTATAAGCTGCTAGATCTTGTGCTATCCTGATTGTGTTTTCACAGTACTCAAATTGTTTCTCCCTGACTGCTTGTAATATTTTCTCCTTCACTTGGGTATTCAGAAATTTGGCTGTAATATCCCTAGGAGTTTTCTTTTGGGGATCTTTTTGAAGAGGTGTTCAGTGATTTTTTAAAAATTTCTTTTTTACCCTCTCATTCTAGAATGTAAGGGCAGTTTTTCCTAATAATTTCTTGAAAGATGATGTCTAGACTCTTTTTATTTTTTATCATTACTTTCAAGTATTCCAGTGATTTTAAAATTATCTCTCCTTGATCTTTTTTCCAGGTCAATTGTTTTTCCAATGAGATATTTCACATTGACTTCTAATTTTCATTTTTTTAGATATGTTTCATAATTTCTTGACATCACAAAGTCATTAGCTTCTATGTGCCCTATCTTAATTTTGAAGGAATTATTTTCTTCAGTGAGCTATTGAAGTGCCTTTTCCATCTGACCAATTCTGCTTTTTAAGGCATTCTTCTCATCATTGACTTTTGGTATCTCTTTTGCCATTTGAGTTAGTCTGTTTTTTAAGCTGTTATTATCTTCAGAATTTTTGGGGTCTTCTTTAGCAAGCTGTTGATTTTCTTGCAACACTCTCATTTCTCTTCCCAATTTCTCCTCTACTTCTCTTACTTGATTTTCAATATTCTTCTTGATCTCCTCTATGGCCTGCGACCAAATCATATTTTTCTTGGTAGTCTTTTGATGTGAGTTTTGACTTTGTTGTCTTCTTTTGATCCTCTTTGTCGCCAACAAAAGGAAATCTAAAGTCTGATTTCTCTTCCTCTATTTGCCCCTCTTGACAACCAAGTACTTGACTTTTAAGCTCTTCGCCACGGTAGAACTTTGATTCCATAGTGGAGAGTGTTGTGTCCCAAATGTCTATGGTTTTGTGCAGCTGTTTTCAGAGGTTCTTCTAGGGTCCTGCCTCAGAACTCTGAGGAAGACTGCCTGTCCACAACTTCAACAACCTCTGCCACACCAGTGCTCCTCACCCCAGACCTCCACCCAAGACTGTGACCCAGATCCAAACTGGACAAAGCAAGAGAATCCTGCCTCAGCACCAGCAGAGATTCCTGCAATTTCTCCCCAGTCATTTACTTCTTTCCCTGACTATATGTGGATCTACAGATCTGGAAGCAACTGCTGCTGCAGTAGCGGCAGCTGCTGCCACCTCTGCCACTCCAGGGGCTAGACCAGACTATGCTCTTCTCTCACCCAGTTCCAACAGTTTTCCCACTTTCTTTTTGGCCTTTATGTGTTAACAAGTCTAGAAATCACCACAGCTGCCAGTGATATAATGTGCTGACATCTGCTCTGGCTGGTCTGTGCTGCCAGTTTCTGCCAGCACAGCCCACATGGGATGGTGCTCTGCCCCCAGCCTGGTGTGATAGACTCTTCCTGTCAGCCTGCCAGGCTCCCTTCAGTGGGAGATTTCTTTCACTCTGTCACTTTGTGGCTTCTGTAGCTCTAAAATTTGTTTAGAGCCATTTTTTTTTACAGGTATTTGAGGTAATTGGGGATGAGCTCAAGTAAGTTCCATCTTTTACTCCACCATCTTAGCTCCACCCCCACCTTTTGTTCTTCAATAATTTTTTAAAAATTAAAATGAGGCAAACTGAAGCAAATGACTCTTTGAAGCATCAAAAACCAATCAAACAAAATATGAAAATGGAAAAACAGAAGAAAATGTAAAACATCTTATTGGAAAAACAACTGACCTGGAAAATAGTTCCAGGAGAGAGAATCTAAGAGTTATTGGTCTATTGGAAAGCTATGATTAAAAAAAAGACGCTAGACAGTATCTTCTAAGAAATAATCAAGGAAAACTCCCCTGATGTCCAAGAACCAGAGGGTAAAAGAGTCATCAAAAAAAAATCCACAGTTCACCTCCAGAAAGAGATCCCAAATTGAAAACTCTAAGGAATATTTTAGCTAAATTCCAGAATTATCAGGTGTTATGGGAATCTGAAGATCTTCCCTGCCCCTAGGCCCTTTGCTAAAGTGGCTACATGACTCTGAGGACTCTTGGATATTTGAAAGTATACTCTGTTCCCTAATAGGCTGAATGTGATCACGTGGAGCCTGTGGCGGCAGGCTTGTTTTCCAGGAATGCCCGTGCCTTGTAGCTTCGTGATTGGGCAGTGGGTCTAGAGGGCTGTGACATTCTCCAAGCCAGGAGAAGGCTATATATATATATATATACACCCCGATGTGAGGTTTTGGTTTGGGGCTCACTTTGAGAAGAGTTGTGTGATTTGGCCAGACGAGACTCTGGGCAGCCGTTGAGCCCCCTGGCTGTGAAAAACCCAGATGTTGGTGCTTCCCTCTCTGGCAACTGAATAGGTAACTGATGTAATGGTCAGATGCTGGAAGCCGTCTGCTGATCTGTTTTTTCTGCTTGTTTGTAACTTCTGTT
>CM053582.1:181768043-181792028 GCA_028627135.1 Pseudochirops cupreus | reverse complement strand
AATTTTTCTTCCACTTCCCTTATTTGGTTTTGAAAATCTTTCTTCAGCTCATCTCTAGCTTTAAGGCATTCTTCATGTTTATTGGAGGCCCCTGGTGGGGGCACTCTGGCTGCACTCTCCTCCTCCCTCTGTCTGCCATGATCTTTCTTTTCCCCGAAGAAGGAATCAAGGGTTTGGGAGCTGTTCTTACTTTGCTTCTTATGCTTATTCTTACTCATGGTTGTTCAGACCGTGATTTTTTTAAAAAAATCTTTGTGGGACTCTGATTCCAGAAGGGAAAGCTCTGTGCCAAATCTCTGGGGTCCACCCGGCTGCCGTAGCTCTCAGGAAGATGCTGGGACCCTTCCTAATTACTTTCGGCTGACTGGATAATGAAGACTCCAAGACAGAGGCCCAAGATGGCGATCCGGATCCTGGCCACTCAATGCGAGAGCACTGGCCTGAGCACAATCGCTAAGTCCCCCTGCTGTCTGCAGACTGGGGGCGGGAAGCTACGATGTGGAGGCTGGTGCAAAACCTCTGCCTTTCGCTTTTCTGCTCTGGAGGCCTTTTTGTTGGACTGCTTATCTCCCCCTTTCGCAGTCCTCACTCGCAGCTGCTGCTAATCCACTCACCTGAGAGGCTCCTCTGCTCCTCCCATCCAGCTGTCCCCAGAGCACAGCCGCGGCTTCAGGGCAGGCTGGTTTCAGTTGGCAGTGCTGATATGGTTCCTCGTAGCTGAGCTGACTTTTGCGGGAAGTATCTTTGCGTGAGTTTTGGAGTTCTGGGATTGGTTTAGAGTCCTGTTTTATGGGTATTTTGGGGTGGCTATGTGAGAGTTGTGATATGTTGCTGCTGCTACGCCGCCATCTTGGCTCCGCCCCAGCTTTTTTTTTTTACTTCATTTTTTTCTAAATTTGTGTCTTGTTCTTCCTAATTATATTGATAGGTTTTTATGTTTGGATTATTTGTGTTGTTGTTGTTTGCTCTTTTTTCCAGTCTATTCCTTCACTTTGAATTTATGTTTAAGTTCATTTTGTGTCTGGTGTGTGCATGTGAGGAAGAGTCACTATCCTGAGTTTCAGACTTTTTTTGCACTGCTGTTTCCAGAGCTAATTCTGGCTTTTGAAAGTTTTTGATACTTCCAAGGTGGTATGATCTGGGAAGAAGTATGGTCACTGCTCTCCTGCTCTGTGCTCTGGTCTTTATCCAGGAAGGTGTTCCTGATCCCTTGGGACTAGAAGTAATACTGCTCCTCAGACCCCTAATCCCTCTTAAATCAGAGTTGTTGTTGTTGTTGTTTTCTATTTTTATACTGTGACCCATAAATGGCTCTGGCAATGGAATTCCCAAGGAGCTTGCCGTTCTACATCGAGTCCCCTATAACTTTTTTTTCCTATAATCTCTTTCAGAGTAATTGTAAGGTATCTTTACCATTTTTGACTTGAGAACAACTACTACTACATCTGTCACCATGAGTGGTGTATCCGTGTGGGCTCCCAACCAGCTTCTATCACACATTACAGATATCTCCTTTCAACCTCCTAAGTTGTATTAAGCTGAAAGAATGTCTCACATGACCTTTTGTTGGCTCTGTCACTCCAGAATTCAATTTGAGGAGTTATTTTAAAGTTATTTAGAATGGAATGTTGGGAGAATTCATTGGAGTACTTTCTCTATTCTACCATCTTGGCTTGCCACCCCCCTCCCAGGATATCATTAGAAGAGATTTTTGTTAATCTATCTATCTATCTATCTATCTATCTATCACTTTCTTTTATTTGGATTGAGTGTGTGTGTGTGTGTGTGTGTGTGTGTGTGTGTGTGTGTGTGTGTATGCAGCATCATAGAGGATTGAAAATCAGCCTTGTAGTTAGAAAGACCCAGATTCAAGTCTCAGCTCTGGCATATATTTCTGTATACCTGGCATATATTTCTGTATACCTGCTTGGTGCTTTTTTCCTTTTGTTCTTCCAGAGGGACAGTTCAATATTGTATGTTTCATTTGCAAGATTTATGACTCTTTATTGGCTGAGAAAACATTGAAGAAAGATAACTGGTTTTAGACTTGAGAGGGAAAAAGAATCATGAGATGGTTAGAAGACATTTAGAGAAATTGTTACAGGAGAAAAGCATGAACTTTTGAAAGCTTAGCAAGACAGTGTAGCACCATAGACATGTAGAGAGTTGGTTCTTCACCCCTTGTCTATTTATTTGTAGATAGTTAAGAGCAGACTTCCCACAGCAATACCTTTCTCTCTCCTGGTTTAAGGTGAAACTCTATCTTATTCCCAAACAAAGCTCTTTTACTCTGTTTATCTTTGACCTATTCTAATCTGTACAACATATTATAGCATATATGGTATTTGCCTTTCTCTTAGATAAATGTATTTATTAGCTATTCATCATGTGATTTTGTGTCTAGTATTTGGTGTGAAGGACTTAGTTGGCAAGTATAAGCTAAGTAAGTGCTACCCTCCCCTTGCGAGCGATCATGGAAAAGAACATTGATCCTCTTCTTCCATCTGTAATGTTAATGGGAATGTAATGAAGATCTTCTCTGTTCATTAATAGGTCTCACTTGAGCCCAACAAGAGAAGCTTGTGTAGGTGAGGCTGCGTGAATTGTAAATCTCTCAATTTACCATTAACCTTTTACTTTACAATAAAGACAAGCTCAAATAAATTTTCACATAAAAATGCATGTTTTCCCTCAAGGAAATCTTGACAATATTCCTTTAATTGTGCAGGCTTAATTTCCCATTATTGGGAAACAGAAATTGCAATGACATGGGGTTTAAAGAAGTGCATTCCAATTATTTTTAACACAAGCACTTCATTATTCCAAGCATATTCAATGTAGCTATCAAAGTATTGTAAACAGAAGGCCCACACTTTTTGTTACTTTGTAATTAGGCAGTAGGTCACGAGAGTTGTGATGCCCTCTGACCCTGAAGAAGTGCATATATACACTCTGAGGCTAGTATTTTGCTTTGGGGCTCACTTTTGGGAAGGGTTTGGTGATTTGGCCAGATGAGATTTTGGGTAGCTGTTGAGCACACTGACTTTGAAACCGCAGAGATCAGTGCTTCTCTCTCTAGGAACTATGTGTATATGTAATGATCTGACAGTTGAATCTGTCTGTTGATCTGTGACATATGTTTTGTTTGGTCATATGGTAACCATCTGACCAAATAAAACATGCATCACAGATCAACAGACAGATTGGTCTCTTAAAGACCTCTTGGTCTTCATGCTCTTATCTCTGCTTGTAATTTCTGTTTATGTTTTCTCTGAAGTTCAGGGTGCCGACTTTTCCCCCTGAATTAAGTAAATGATATATATGTTTGATTAAAGTAAGATTGTTAACCCTTTTTGAGTTGCTTTCTTTTAGAAAAGCAGAACAAAGAACCTGTGCTAGCAGCCATCTGGGCATGTTAGGGTGCTTGCTGTTAATACCATTCCTCCTCTCCCAACCCCACAAAAAAAATAGTATTGTACCCTGTAGCCAAATAACTCTCTTGGAAATAAGACAGGGAAGAGGCAAATATCCAGTGAGAGTCCTACTTCTGCCCCTCACGAATGCAGACATCAAAGTATATCTGGGAGAAGGATGGCTAAGATAACAGTTCAGATATTTATTAGTGCTGCAGATTAACCCTCTTTATAATATATAACATATACATGTATATATAGTATATTTATGTATATATTTACATTCATACATGTTTGATTATACACATACATGTAAATATATAAGCACAACCATTAAGCAAGAGAAAAAGCAGTAAACTAGAATATGATATAGTGTAGTGGTAGTTATATAATTCATATCAATAATGATTCTGTTTACAATACTTTAATAGCTACATTGATTAGGCTTGCAATAATGAATTGCTTTTGTTAACAGTAATTGGAATGCACGTCTTTAAACACCTATCATTGCCAATTTCTATTTCCCAATAATGGGAAATTAAGACTGCATAATTAAAGGAATATTATCAAGGTTTCTTGGGGGGAAAACATACATTTTTATGATGTGAAAACTCATTTGAGCTTGGCTTTATTGTAAACTAACAGGTTAATTGTAAATTGAGAGATTTACAATTCATGAAAATTTCCATTTAAACAGATAAGCATAATTCTGACCTGGATTTAATCCTATGCAGTATATTTAGTGTATTTTTCAAAGTTATTTAGCACCTTAATATTTTCTAAGTGAATGTAATGATAATGGGAATTTGAAGGTCTTCCCTGCCCTTTAATAGACCTAGGGGGAGTTTGAAGACCTCTCCTGCTTAGAAGATAAACTCTGCCCCCTAATAGGCTGAATGTAATCTCATGGAGCCTGTGATGGAGGGAATTTGCTAAAGGGTGCAGCAAACCCCACAGGAAGCTAGTCAGAGCCAGAGAGACAGTGGGAGAGAAAGGAAGTTGAGGCATGAAGAGAGAGAGGTTTGTGAGTAAATATTTATCTTGTATTGGTTTATGGGAAGGCTGAAGGATGCTGTGGCTCTTAGTGTTATTATGGCTTCTAAAAATCTTTGGTGGTATGATGGAATCAGCTTTCTGGTTTTGGGATTCATTTTTCTTGTATCTAAATAAATGCTTCAGTTCTGTCCTCTATCTGGAAAGTTTGGTATATTTTGTGCTCAAACATCATGCAATACCTATAGTCATTTTCTTTATCATGATCATGGGTGCTGTAAATATTTCATTGGCCCTACAGTATTTTATAATTTTTTTCATTTTAGTTATTATTTATAGTAGTCCTATGAGATAACTTGATATTATACTTCCCATTTGATAGATTAATGAATTGATGTCCTTAGATGTTAAATACTTCCTCTAGAATATTCTGAGGCACATATGACTTCAAAATAATCTACCCTAGTCTGGTGACTGCTTTGACAATTAAACTAACGTTTTTCAAAATAGAATCATTTTGATGAATACTATATTTATCCAGATGACATCCAAAAACATTTGTAAAAGGGGACTTATTTGACCAATGATCTCCACTAGAATTTTCCTCAGAGTGATAGGCAATAGGTGTAGGAAGAGTTAAGTGTATCTCAAGTATATTTGAAGACACTGGTCTATACTGATGTAAAGAGTTTTATCAGTTTTCAGGTTCTAGGGGTTATATAAGGACTAAGCAGACTAAAAGGAGTTAAAGTCACTAATGCAGTAGTGTCAAACTCAAAAAGAAATGGATCCCCATGAGTCAATATTGATTTAGAAAACCACAAATTAACATTATCTACATCATTTCTGTGTGTTTTGTTACACATTTCCCAGATATACTTTATATCTGATTTCAACCACACTGGAGTGTGACACCTGTTTCCAGCTAATTGCTGCCAAATGCAGCAAATTTAACATATCTACTCTAGTCCATACTGAATCCTCTCTTCTATGAACTCAGTATACTTTAGTTCAGCTTAATGAAAGAATGTCTTAAACAGTGAATTTAGTCGTGGAATAGACTACCTTGGTAGGAAGCAAGCCTATTGTCATAAGGCTAGCAAAGACTGAATACCCATTTGTTAGGGATGCTCTAGAGAGAATACTGCAAATGGACAGAGAAGCATTGTACTAAGTGTCCTTGGACTGCAAGATTGTATGTCTAATTCTGTTATATAAATTTTCATTGGATAATTGACATAAACTGCCTTGTGAAATTTTATATCTTATTACTCTGGGCTTAGGTTGGAGGTGGAGAAATGGAAAGAGTAGAATGCAAGAGACATTTCATAAGATTTGGTGATGATGACACCCTACCATTAGGGGGTTAGAAAGCAGAGGAGATTCCAAGGTCTCAAACATGGGTTACCAAGGCAAGGCTGGGGATATTAAGCAATTAAAAAGTTATAAAGGAGAAGTAGGTTTGACAGAGAGAGGTGATGAATTCAGTTTTACACAGGTACCAATAGAACAAAAGATCCAATAGCACTTGGAAAAGTGGTATTGGAGCTCAAGAGAGAGGCCAGGATGAGAGATGCAGATTCATGAGCTATCTTCATAATTTAAGAAGAATAAAATAGTAATTATACTGGGTCTACCTAGTTTTTATCAGGAATTCCAAAGAAAACAGGTGGATTATGAGGTAAAGTGAGCAGTGAATCTAGTACATTGCTTTGTACATGGTTGTTGTCCTTCGTTCTTGAAATGACATCACTATGTTAAAGTTAAGTTTCAGTGTGTCTGACTGTGGCTAATTAAAGCAATAGGAGCTTGGAATGCTCTACCATAGGTCAGGCAAAGACAGTCAGTGTGAACATTTGGGGTGAATTCTCCAAATTTGTGCATCCTGCATTTCCTTTGAGCTGCTTCATTTCTGCTTTGCTTGTAGAGCACAGCACCTTCTCTGATGTGGGCATGCCATGCTGAGTGGTCCTGTGACAGTCTCCTACATCTCCTATGTCCCCTACATCACTCAATTAATTCCAAAGTTCTTGAGAGAGACCTTGAGAGTGTCTTTGTATCACTTCTTCTGACCTCCATGTGAATGCTTGCCCTATGTGAGTTCTCCATAAAACAGTCTTTTTGGCAAATATACATTTTGCATTTGCACAACGTGGCCAGCCCATCACAATTGCACTCTCTGAAGCAGAGTTTGGATGCTTGGCAATTTAGTTCTGGTAAAGTCTTCAGTATCTGGTAACTTATCTGTCCAGGTGATTGATCTTCAGAATCTTTCTAAGACAATTCAAATGAAAGAGATTCAGTTTCCTGGCACAGTGCTGGTATACTGTCCAGGTTTCATAGGCATACAACAATAAGGTCAGCAAAATGGTATATGTGTGTGTGTGTGTGTGTGTGTGTGTGTGCGTGTGTATGTATGTATATATGTGTATAAATATGCATGCATGTATATAGGTATGTGTATATATTTTGTGTATGTGTATATATATATGTATGTTTGTGTATATCAGCATGTATATGTGTGTATACTTGTAATATGCATGTATATATGCACACATACTCACCATACTGGATACTGTATTAGAACCAGTCACCTGAACCTGGGTGTAACCAGGCCCTTCAGGTTTTTGGGTGCTGCTGGGAAAGGAGTACCCTGAGCAGTATATTATAGCTTAGTTTATTGGTATAACATGGTGATAGGAAAAAACACACACTCATATTATGAAATCATAACTGCATGTGTGTGTGTATGTGTGTGTGTTTAGGCATATGATTTGTGTGCGTTTGTATGTATATCTCCAGCCTAAATTCTGCTTCTGGAATCATAGTCAAAATATGCCTTTTATTGATAATACATACATAGCGACACATATTCAAATGTACGTATATATGTATGGATATGCATATGTATATATGGGTATATGTATATATTTGGATGTATATGTATTTATGTGTATATGTATATATGTACACACATGGTAGCAAATTGGCTACTGAAGAGCTAGCTGGGGAATAAAGTGAAATATGACTGGAGCTGGCCTTCACCCATACATTACACTACATGAGGTATTCACCATACTGGATTCTGTATTAGAATTGGTCTCCTGGATCTGGGTGTTACAAGGCCCTTCAGGTTTCTGGGTACTGCTAGGAAAGGACTACCCTGGGTAATACATTATAGCTTAGTTTATTGATGTGACACGGGGATGGCAAAAAAAAAAACAACAAAACAACACATACTCAAATTATTAAATCACGATTATATATCTATCAATCTAACTATCCACATATATAATCTATAGTATCTATCTATATCAGTATAGCTATAGAAATCTAGACCTAGATATAGAGATTGAGATAGATGTCAAATGGATGGATAGATATGTTTATTTATCTAAACAAACATTTATGTTTTATAGGGTACCACAGACAACTTAAGTTCTATAAACATTAACAGAAAGTCAGAATAAGAAAGCTTTGGTCTTGGACCAAACTCCTGTGAAGGGAGGGATGCACAGTCTGTGGCTACACCACCTGAAGTTGGAGTCATTACTAAGGGTTTAATATACTTTGTTACAGGTGAGGTCTTGTCTAGAGCCCTTGGAGGTGGTGCATTCTTACCATGGCCATTTTAGGGCTTTCCATTAGCATGTCTGAGTTCTGATCAAGATCTAAATTAGCACTTGCCCCAGGGCTGTAGCCAGCAACCAGTTGCCAGAGTGGGGTGAAATGCTGAGTCAATTTTTCAAAGCAGATCATTTGGACCACTTACCACAAGTGACTGGAGGCAGCTGGGTTATGCAGTGGATGGAGTCCAGAGCCTGGAATTAGGAAGATTCATCTTCCTTAGTTAAAATCTGGTTTCAAACACTTACTATCTGTGTAATCCTGGGCTAGTCACTTAACCCTGTTTACCTCAGTTTCCTCATCTATAAAATGAGCTGGAGAAGAAAATGGCAAACCACTCCAATATCTTTTCCAAGAAAACCTCAAATGGGGTTATAAAGAAAATAAACAACTGAACACTATCACAGATGATTCCATTTTAAGACACTGCGTAACAGAAGGACCCCAGGTCCAGATTTGCTTTTCCTTAAATGATAGGATTGTCTTCCGAGGCATAATCTCTGGTCTGGGTAGCAAGGATATCCTTATCATCATCTGGTTCACTTCTTTATACTTTGTCCACAGAGATATGATGTGACACTTTGTCAAATGCTTAGTTGACATCAAAGAATAATCTTCTCCAAAGTATAGTATTCCCCTGATCTATGAATGAAAAAGGAAAATGAGGTTAGTCAGGCATAATTTATTCCCAGTGAAGCCAGGATGGTTACTTACTGCCCTTTGATGAGGGAAAGACTATGGGTTCCAGGCATTCTATTTATGAAGGGAGCTCAGTATAGGCATCTCCCCATTTCTTTACAGCTACACTGCTTTCAAATATCTTTTTTTCCCTCCATCATCAAGTCTTCACACATTGTTCTCTCTCTTTCTCTCTCTCTCTCTCTCTCTCTCTTTCTCTCTCTTCAGTTCACTCCACTTTTTAGCATCCTTTTATGTATTATCTTTTTCCATTAGATTCTAAGCTCCATTAGGTTAGGGACTGTGTTGTTGGTTTTGGTTTTTTGTTTTGTTTTGTTTTAATTTGTATTTTGACTCCCAGTGCTTAGCACAGCACCTTGCATATAGTAGGAGTGGAATAAATGTTTGTTGACTGATGGATTACTGTTTCCCCTTTTAATTGCTTGCAATTCATCACTTTATTAGTACAGTCTGTGATTTAAACAAGAAGAATAGTCAAGCCTTTTTGGAAACTCTGGGCAGTGATTGTTCAATCCTAGGGTACATCTCCAATCACTCACAATCTTTCAAAGATCACTTAAAGCTGTTCAAAGGAGAATTCTTTGCAGTTCCCCTAACCACCACCACTCCCTAGTATCCCACAGTGTGGTTTGCCTAATCTTAGGGACTTGAACTCATCAAGGGCACCAAGGTGCTATTTTGTCATCTTCTTACTCATCTTTGGTTTCAACTCACTGGGAGGCAGTTTCATTTTATTATTCCTGATTTAAAGACCATCCTTCTTGCTGGAGAAAACAGAAACACAAGGGAAGTTGCTTTATTGTCATTTTTTATCCTCAGCCCACCTACCCTAAACAGCAGTACTCCTCCTTCTTTCATTACTTTTTGCCTTCAACAGAACTTTAAAGAAAAGTTCTTTTTGTTGTTCTCAGTATTCCTTATAACCCTAGTACATTCTGAGTTTTAGTGTTCCTGACACTACTGTTATAGAATAATGAAAATATTTTTATTCATCTTATTTGTAAGTATACGTTTCTTCAATTTTAGTTGGTTAAGGAATTCCTCATACATCTGCATTTCTCTCTTTAGACAGCTTTCTTTTCATCTTTGCAAGAATTGTTTCTTTTTGGTGTTTTCAAATTTTCATTCTTGATAGGTGTGTGGCCCTCTTTTAACTTGCCTCATAGAATTTTGGGGTCAGGAGAGTCTGTTTTTCTTATCCGTTTGAAATTAAATCTTCTAAAATTGATGGGACATGCTAGGCTATATTCCTTACTTTATTGTTAATTGTACACTGAAGTGATCACTTCTTCCTGAAGTTCCTATCATTTCCCCTTCTCAATTATTTCCACATTATTGGTCAGAATTTTCAGAATAACAGTTGTCTTTACTGTTTCATCCACCTTTTGAAAATGAAACTATCTTTAAGACCCTTCAGGAAATTTTTGCCTGTCTTGCTTTTGGCAGAGAGAGAGACAGAGAGGGAGAGACAGAGAGAGACAGAGAGAGAGACAGAGAGACAGAGACAGAGAGACAGAGAGGGAGAGAGAGACAGAGACAGAGACACAGAGGGAGAGAGAGACACAGAGAGACAGAGACAGAGAGAGAGACAAAGAAAGACAGAGACAATGAGGAAGACAGAGAGAGTTTTAACTATATAAATATATAAATCTTGGCTTATAGTTATGCCTTCTGTATGTGAAGATGATCTAGTAAGTACAGTAAAGGTCGTGCGCATTCATATTCCATCTTTTGCATAAATATGTAAATAGGGTCATGACTAGGAATGCAACCAGGTCACTAGTACCTTCAGGGTGATTGGTTTGCCACATGCCCTCACTCTTGATTTTGGGTAACACATAAAACCAAAGATCATCATCTTCTGGAATGGTGATGCCCTAAGTTCTAATGATCAGAGAGGTCAATGAGCTGTCATGGTCCCTAAAAAAGGTACCTCCCCTTCTGAAATGCAGGTCATATTATCTGTAGCTCCTTCTTCTATATCATTTAATTCTTTTCTTCAGTGCTAAGACTCCTGGAGAAGTAAACGCAGAGCTACCATTTGGGCAATAGGGAAATAACCTAGGAGAAGATAGCCCTAGGAAGCTAAAATGAATTTTTCTGTAGTATTGGGTAGCTACAGCTATGTGTAAAGGCTCTTAGTTTTGACATTATAGATTTAAAACTAGAAGGCACCTCAGAGACCATGTATTTCAAACTCCTCATTTTACAAATATTTTCTAATATGCTGAGGAAAGGACTGAGTTTCTAAAAACCTTGTTTAAATTCAATAGCTAATTTACTGTGTAATTTTTATGAAACCTTCCAGCCTTATAGCCCTCCATTCCCTCTGCCCCATCTCTTCAATGGAGGAGGTAATCGTTTGTCTGAAGGATGTTTTTAAAAGGCTCTAGACCTGTGATTCCATCAGTACAGGGGTTTCTTACTGTGAAAACTTTTAGCACATCAGCAACTCTTTTCCAACTTATAGTTACAAAGTTGTCTGTGATACTAAGAGGTTAAATGATTTACAGTCTAGCAACTGGTATGTGACCGAAGTTGGACCTGAATTTCCTTACAATATGATGCTCCTCTGGTCTGAGTGCCAATGCATTCATTGTAAAGCATTTTTAGGCCAGATACTTCATTATTTTTACTTACTGAAAGATAATGAAAAAGGCCTTAAAATTAGCTTTAACTTATCCATATTTTAACTAATACCACTCTCACTGTGGTTTTGTTTTTCTTAAAGATATATATTTTGCATATTATTCTGTGACTGAGCAAATTTCCTTTGTTACTGAATTTAATGTATTTCTAAACAGATCATTCACAAACACCCTTTTTATTTTGGGTCAGACAAAAGAAAGCATATACACATGTCTATATACATATGCACACATATGTGTGTGTATTTATAGATATATATATATGTATATGTATGTATATATGTAATACATACACACATATATAGTTTTCCTTTTCCTCTCCTCTCCTTTCTTTCCTTCCTTCCTTGCTTCCTTTCTTCCTTCCTCCCTTCCTCCCTCCCTCCCTCCCTTCCTTCCTTCCTTCTTTTTTTTCCCTGGTAATCCCTAGGAGCAAAACGTAAGAAATTTTCTTGTTTCCCTGCCCCTCCCCCCCTTTCTCAAAGCAATTAGTCATTTAAATGTATATGTATCACTATATGTAATACATACACACACATATATAGTTTTCCTTTTCCTCTCCTCTCCTTTCTTTCCTTCCTTCCTCCCTTCCTCCCTCTCTCCCTTCTTTCCCCCCTCCCCCCCTTCCTTCCTTCCTTCCTTCCTTCCTTCCTTCTTTTTTTTCCTGGTAATCCCTAGGAGCAAAATGTAAGAAATTTTCTCATTTCCCTGCCCCCCCCCTTCTCAAAGCAATTAATCATTTAAAATCACTGGGCAGCCAAATGAAATGCAAGTCTTTCACAGTGGTTGTTTTGCTGCCAGCTTGTTAAAGGCAGATTTTAGCCAGTGCAAATGTTGGTCCTTCAGCAGTTTTCTTTAAAGGATGGTTGCCTTGGCAGCTGGTACACTATGAATATGCTGTTTCTGAGATAAAGAATAGGCATTCCCTTATCCACAAGTCCATATGTCAAAGGCAGGTATTTGTGTATCCACTTTCTCAGGGAACTCATCTACTCTCATGATTTCATCTCCTACCTGCCTTTGAATGATTCCCAAATTGACATCTCTCACTCTGACTTTTTTTTTTACCCCAGAGACAGCACTACATCCAAGCACCTCAGAGTAGCTCACTGGTTCCTGAATAATTGATTTAAGATTTGAAATAGTAAAGATGTATCCAGACCTAACTATGGTGGAGAGTACCTTTTTCCACATCTGGAGACAACAGTCATGTTAGGATGATGTTACTACCTTGTATTTATAAAATGGTTTATGATTTGAAAGAATTTCCATTACAACAAACCTATGCAGATCATAGCAAGATAAATTTTGTAGGTCCCAATTCTAGGATATAAGTGCCTAGAAAATGTTACTATGAGAAAAAAAGAGATGGAAATTAAGTAGCTTCTTATCAGTTAAGGGAATTGCAAAACAAGTCATGGTTCATGAATGTAAAGTATTTTACTGAGATATAAGTGGAGCTTGATAATGGAACCAGAGTCATCTACAGGTAGCCCAAGAACACATGAGTGTAGGATACTATGCCACATACATAACTCATTTTTATTTCTCTGGGCTGGCTCACTCATCATATCTGTATCCATTCCTACAATTCTGTTTCACCCTTGTTTAAAGCTGGGAGTGAGGGTAGGCAAGGCAGCAGTGGCTACAAACATGAGGTCACAACTCACTACTCTCTCTCAAGGTATTAGAGGCAACATTCCTCAGAACTCTCACTACTGAGCCCTACTTGTGCGCTTCCCATTTATACAAATCAGTTACTGTGACACCATTAACTTTTAAATATAAAATAATTATTATAAATAATAAAGAAAAGACCATAACAATCATAATATTTAGTAAGAAGTAATAAGTCCTCCAATAAGCCCAGTTGTGCTTTTCCACCAAAATCCACACACTTTCCAAAAGAAAGTGGGCGTTAGCTTACAGAAACAGCAGAGAAGATGAGAGGGGTGTCTGGAGTAACTCATAACTGTACACTGAAAGCCTCGATTACTTCTTCCCTTCAAGTACAATTACTGTGTTATACCATATATGCCACTTTTGTGCACAGTTGTGTTATACAATGCATGCCAAATGAAGCTAATTCTCTGTTAGCTGTTCCCCTTCTGATCCTCGCTTCTGCTAAGCAAAGGTGTCCCACTTTTGCTTTTGAACTTATGAAGCAGTAATAAGAACTTTTTCCTCATAACCACAATTATCAGGACACTGGGAAAACATATTATGCTCTTTCAATAATAATCCTTTCACCCGAGATGGAGGAGTGCTGAGCTCTTTTGCCTTGCGCATAAATGGCTGAGGAATCTGCTTTGTCCAAACAGTTTCAGGCCTCTTCTCATACTAAAGGATAGTTCACAGTAAAACAGAGGCAAACTTGGTTTTACTCCCTCTGTTGTTGTTTTTTTTTTTCTCTTTGAAACCGGAAAGTGCAGAAGAGAATAAGAAAGAATCTCTCAGTGGTTCTTTCAATCTCAAGCTGAAGACAGCAGTAGAAATCCATAAGCCCAGATATCTCACCACTACAACAGACTTGAATTATCTTCCCTTGAGCTTCTAGAATTTGTTCTAGACATTCTCCAGCCAACTAGCCATAATATGCTACCCTACCAATAAGAAAATTTCTAGGAAAGCTTCTAAAGAGTTAGTCCTCTCAGCTAGAAGACTTTCATGTCTACTGACCATGGCTTCTTAGGACTTTTTCTGTATTCAACTTAGGACTTTTCCATATTCCCTAATGGTTTTTTTTTTAAATTTTTGTTTGTCTTTTTCTTGTTTTGTTTTATTTTGTTTTGTTTTTTGGTCTCTCTCTTCCTAAGGCTTCATATCAAAGTTTCTTCTCTTTCTTCTTACAATTTCTAATGCTGCAAATCAGAGTTGCCTGATGATTAGTAACTCATCTCTACTTTATGGAATAAAATTCAAGAAATCAATATTTCTGTAAAACATAAACCCAGCAGTCATTATTTACTTATTCCATGGTTTCCAAGCAGAAATTTGATTTATAAATTGTATCAATCATTACCACTACAACTCTAAAAACAAATGAATTGATATATAATACAGATATTCTTTCACCATTTCAGGATCTCAAGGTGCACCCCTCCCCCCCCCCCCAGAAATCTAGAAAATCCATAGGAATTTTTTGGCCTTCCCTTCATACAGAGAAGTCTAAATTTTTTTCATCTTCTTTTATGGAGTACTTAAAATACTTTATTGTAAAATTTAGGTTAAGTTTTTGGTCCCAAGTTCTGTGTCATCTCCTGGCCCCCAAAACTCCCCCAAAATTTTCATTCAATTTCTTATTCTGACCCATGAAGAGATCAAAGTCACAATGGAAAAAGTTGAGATATGGAAGGGATAATTGTAATTCCCTGAAGGTGCCTTAACTTCAGCTATTGCTCTATCTTCAAACAAGTGTTTTAAGTATAGTACTTTTATCTGAGCATCAGTGCTCTATCTGGTCCTTGGAAGAGGCCATCTTCCTTTCCAACCTTTTATCTGTAGAAAAGTCTATATGAACTGATACAGAGTAAAGTAAGCAGAGCCAGGAAAACAACATACATGTTGTGTATAACAATAAAAAACAGAAGGAATAGTAAAAAAAAAAAAGTAACTGCTATATAATTACAGTGGCCAAGCCTGATCCCTAAGAAAAGTTAAGAAAATAAGCATCCCTCCTCTCCTTATACTTATGGGAGATTATAGGATATCCATTGATTATACTACCATGTAGAATTTTAGATTATCCTCTCCTGACTCCATACTTCCACATACATTGTTATCCATGTGGGGTCAGATACTCTCCACAAACTGCTTCCTATTGATCATTTCTCCCCAAGAAATGAAATATGATTTCCTCTTTAGTTCTCCAATGCTATTTTATTTAACTTCACTCATAAAATTAATCATACTCTAGTTTCTATTGGTACCTATCCTTTTTGGAATATGTATTTTTAAAATTTTTACTATAACACTTGGGTCACCCTCACAAATGTGGGCCTCTGGAGGAGTAGCACCAGGATCAAGACTTTATGAGTCTGAATTTAAAGCCATAGCTCAGGGGGCAGAGACAAGGTGGCAGAGTAAAAGTAGTGACTTCCTTGAACTTTGCTTCAAACCCCTCCAAATATTTGTAAAACATGACTCTAAACAAATTCTAAAGCTACAGGACACACAAAGTGACAGAATGGAACATATATCCAGCCCAAGACATCCTGAAAGGTCAACAAGAAGGGGCATTTTACTGGGCTGGTAATGGAGCACAGTCCAATGTGGGCCGTGTCAGCATATATGGGACCAGAACAGGCCTCAGGGGACTGAATCACTTTCAGCTGTGATGGTTTCCAGACTTTTTGCCCCACAAACACCAAAGACAGGATAGAAGGTCAGTGGAAAGGTCTGCTGGAGCTGGGTAAGAGAGGAGGATGGTCTGGTCCCAGGGCAGAGAAAGTAGTGACAGTGGCCTAGTAAGCAGCAAAAGCAGCTGCTTCTGGAACTCCTGGCCCACAGACTATGTGGGGACCAAGCAGCTGATCTGAAGGGAATTACAGGTATCTCTTTGCTGGAGCTGAGGCAGGATTTTCTTGCTTTGCCTTGCTTAGAACTGGGTCACAGTTCTGGGTGTCTGTCCTGGGGTGAAGATAGCTGGTGTGGCAGAACTTGTGGCTGTGGTGGAGAGGGAATTCTCCTCACAATTCCAAGGCAGAAAAGAGTGCCTGTGGTTAATCACAGATCAGAGCACAGGCCAGGAAAGGAGTAAACACTTATCCTTTGATCATACTACCTTGGAAGATCTGAAAATTTACAGGTACCTAGAAATAAATCTGAAAATAGCTACACAAAAACCCTGAAGCTTGGTACAGTACCCCCAAACCCCACCCCCACTCCCATTGGAAGCAGAGTTCTACCTTGACAAAGAGTTAGACAGTTAAATATTTGACTGGGAAAATGAGTAAATGGCATAAAAAAAGTCAAACTATAGAATCTTACTTTGGTGACAAAGAAGATCAAAACAAAGAGCCAGAAGAAGGCAGCAAAGTCAAAACTCCTAGATCAAAAGTCTCCAAGAAAAATATGAATTGTTACAGGCCATGGAGGAGCTCAAGAAGGATTTTGAAAATCAAGTAAGAGAGGTAGAGAAAAAATTGGGAAGGGAAATGAAAATGATGCAAGAAAATTATGAAAAACGAGTCAATAGCTTCATAAAGGGGGACCACAAAAATACTGAAGAAAGTAACACCTTGAAAAAGATACTAAGCCAGATGGCAAAAGAGGTCCAAAAACTGAATGAAGAGAAGACTGCTTTTAAAAGCAGAATTAGCCAAATGGAAAAGGAGATTCAAAAGCTCACTGAAGAATATAATTCCATAGGGAAACTAATGACTTCATGAGAAATCAAGAAATTATGAAACAGAAGCAAACAAATGAAAAAAATAGAAGGCAATGTGAAATATCTCATTGGAAAAGCCACTGACCTGGAAAATAGGTCCAGGAGAGATAATTTAAAAATTATTGGACTGTGTGAAAGTCATGATAAAAAAAAAAGAGCTTAGACATCATCTTTCCAGAAATTATCAAGGAAAACTGCCCTCATATTCTAGAATCAGAGGGGAAAACAGAAATAAAAAGAATCCACTGATCACCTCCTGAAAGAAATCCCTGAAGGAAGATTGCTAGGAATATTGTAGCCAAATTCCAGAGCTCCCATGTCAAGGAGAAAATTTGGAAGCAGCCAGAAAGAAACAAATTAAGTATTGTGGAAATGCTATCAGTTTAACACAAGATCTAGCAGCTTTCACATTAAGGGATCAGAGGAATTGGAATATGATATTGCAGAGTTCAAAGGAGCTAGGACTAAAACCAAGTATTACCTACCCAGAAAAACTTAGTATGATACTTCAGGGGGAAAATGGACATTTAATGAAACAGAGGGTTTTCAAGCATTTTTGATAAAAAGACCAGAGCTAACTAGAAAAATTGACTTTCAAATACAAGAATCAAGAAATGCATAAAAAAATGAACAGGAAAGAAAAATCATAAGGGGCTTTTAAAAGTTGAATTGTTTACATTCTTACATGGAAGGATGAAATTTGTAACTTATGAGACTTTTCTCAGTATTAGGGTTGTTGAAGGAAATAGATAGATAGATAGATAGATAGATAGATAGATAGATGATGGATACCTTGTTGACACAGGGTGTTGAATATGAAGGGATGATATCCAAAACGTAAAATTAATTTGTGAGAGAGGGATATATTGGGAGAAGGAGAAAGGGAGAGATAGAATAGGGTAAGTTATCTTACATAAAAGAGTCAAAACAAAGCTTTTACAATGAAGGGGCAGAGGCGGTAAGTAAGAGGAAATGAGTGAATCTTTCTCTCTCAACAGATTTGGCTTAAGGAGGGAATAATATACACATTCAGTTGGGTTTCTTACCATACATAAAAGTAAGGTGGAAGGGGATAAGAGGCAGGGAGGATAATAGAAGGGAGGGCAGATTAAGGAAGGGGTTAGTCAGAAGCAAACATTTTTGAAAAGGGATGGGGTCAAAGGAGAAAATAGAATAAATGGAGGGGGTAGACTTTCACAACATGACTCTTATGGAAGGGTTTTACATAATGACACATGTATAATCTATATTGAATTTCTTGTTTTCTCAATGAGCATGGGTGAGGAGGGAAGAAGGGAAAGAACTTGGAAATCAAAGTTTTCAAAGCAATTGTTAAAAATTATTTTTACATGCAACTGGGCAATAAGATATACAGGGAATGGGGTTTAGAAATCTATCATTTTTAAAATTTATTTATTTATTTTTAGTTTTCAACATTCATTTCCACAAGATCTTGAGCTACATTTTTTTCTCCCCATCTTTCCCCTACCCCCTACCCTAAAATAGCAAGCCTACTGAATACCCCTTCCCCCAAGCTGTTCTCTCTTATATCCTTGTCCATCATCCCCCTACCCCAACTTTCTAGTAGGACAAGATGGATTTGTATACCCCAGTGCCTGTATGTTTTATTTCCCAATTGCATGTAAAAAACAATTTTTTTAAACATTTGTTTTTAAAACTTTGAGTTCCAGATTTTTTCTCTTCTTCCCTCCGCAACCACCCCCACTGGGAAGACAAGCAATTCAGTATAAGTTGTACATGTGTAGTTACCCAAATCATTTCCAGAGTAGTTACATTGTGAAAGACTTAACTATATTTCCCTCCATCCTCTTCCACCCCCTACTTATTCTATTTCCTCCTTTGACCTTGTCCCTTTTCAAAAATGTTTGCTTCTAACTACCCTCTCCCCCAATCTGCTGTCCCTACTATCATCCCCACTCTTATCCCCTACCCCCCATTTTCCTATGGTGGAAGGTACCCAATTGAGTGTATATGTCATTCCCTCCTTAAGCCAAATTCAATGAGAATAAGGTTGTCCCATTACCTTTCACCTTCCTGCTCTTCCCCTCCATTGTAACAGTTTTCTATTGCCCCTTTTATATGAAATAATTTACCCTAATCTATCTCTCCCTTTCTCCTTCTTCCAATATATCCCTCTCTCACCTCTTAATTTTATTTTTTAGATATCATCCCTTCATATTCAACTCATCTTGTACCCTCTGTCTATGTATACATGAACATACAAATGCCCACACTCACATATATATTTATATACACATACATCCTCCTATACATACATACATACATACATATGTATACATGTATATATGCATGTGTGTATATATATGTGAATGTATGTATGTATGTATGTATGTATATTCTGTTCAACTATCCTCATACTGAGAAAAGTCTTATGAGTTATAATTATTGTTTTCCCATGTAGGAATGTAAATCAAATTTAGTAAGTTTATGATATTTTTTTCCTGTTTACATTCTCAAGCTTCTCTTGTTTCTCGTATTTGAAAGTCAAATTTTCTGTTCAGCCCTGATTTTTTCATCATGAATGCTTGAAAATCCTCTATTTCATTGAATGACCTTATTTTCCCCTGAAGCATTATACTCAGTTTTTCTGGGTAGGTGATTCTTGGTTTTAGTCCTTGCTCCTCTGACCTCCAGAATATCACATTCCAAGCCCTTTGATCCCTTAATGTAGAAGCTGCTGGATCTTGTGTTATCCTGATTATGTTTCCACAATACTCACATCATTTCTTCCTGACCGCTTGCAGTATTTTCTCCTTGACCTGGAAATTCTGGAATGGCTATAATATTCCTAGGAGTTTTCTTTTGGGGATCTTCTTAAAGAGGCAATCCATGAATTCTTTCCGTTTCTATGTTGCCATCTGATTCTAGAATGTCAGGGCAATTTTGCTTGATAATTTCTTGAAAGAAGGTGTCTAGGCTCTTTTTTTTGATCATGGCTTTCAGGTAATCCAATAATTTTAAAATGATCTCTCCTGGATCTATTTTCCAGGTCAGTGGTTTTCCAATGAAATATTTTACATTGTCTTCTATTTTTTCATTTGCTTGGATCTGTTTTATAGTATCTTGATTTCACATAAAGTCATTAGCTTCCAATGCTCCAACCTAATTTTGAAGGAGTTATTCTCTTCAGTGAGTTTTTGAAATTCCTTTTCCATCTGGCAAATTATGCTATTTAAGGCATTCTTCTCCTCACTGGTTTTTTGGCCCTCTTTTGCCATTTGAGTTAGTCTATTTTTTAAGGTGCTGTTTTCTTCAGTGTATTTTTGTATCTCCTTTAGCAGGCTGTTAACTTGCTTTTCATGATTTTCTTGCATCATTCTCACTTCTCTTTCCAATTTTTCCTCCAGTTCTCTTACTTGATTTTAAAAATCCTTTTTGAGCTCTTCTATGGCTTGTAATCAGTTTGTATTTTTCTTGGAGGCTTTTGATGCAGAGGTTCTGACTTTGCTGTCTTCCTCTCACTCCATGGCTTGATCCTTTTTGTCCCCACAAAAGGATTCTGTGGTCTGTTTGTGCTTCCTCTGCTTGCTCATATTGTCAGCCAGTTACTTGACTTTTGAGCTCTTTGTCATGGTAGAACTCTGCTTCCTGAATGGAGAAAGCTTTGTCCCAAATTGCTAGGGTTTTCACAGCTGCCAGAGCTATTAGGAGGGCACCCTCTCTATAGTTCCCACAAGCTCTGGCTCACTGATCACACATTCCAGGACCACCACCCAAAACTATGCTCCAGATGCAAGCAGGTTAAAGTAAAAGTGATTACCCTCTGAATGTTTGCTTGGTCCCCCTATGATCTGCAGGCCAGGTGCTCCTGAGGTAGCCAGGTAGCAGGATAGGACAGCTGATATGCCTCTGTCTGCTTCTGACCCTGGGGCCTGATCTGGGCCACAGTCTTCATTCCCCTCCACCCCATTCCAACAGAGTTCCACATTGACCTTTTACTTTGTCTTTGGAGTTTATGGATTGAGAAGTCTAGAAACCACCACGGCTGTAGGTGATTCACTCTCTTAGAGTTTGCTCTGGCCACTGCTGTCTGGGGATGCCCTGGGGCCAGAACTGTGAAGCTCAAGAAGGATTGCTCTTGGCTCCCAGCTCAGTGTGATAGACCCTTCCTGTCTGCCTGCCAGGTTGCCTTCAGTGGGAGATTTGTTTCTTTCAGTCTCTTTGTGGGTTCTGTAACACTAGAGTTTGTTTAGAGTCATTTTTTACATGTATTGGAAATGATGGGAGCTGGAACCCATGCCAAGTTTGTGCTTCTATTTTACCATCTTGGCTCTGACCCCTATAGAAATCTATCTTGCCCTCCAAGAAAGTAAGGGGGATTGTGATAAGGAAGGGGGATTGACAAAAGGGAGAGAAAACTGGGGGAAGGGGTAATAAGACTACATGCCATCTTGAGGTGGATGGAGGGGAGTGATGGGAAAAAAATTTGGAACTCACTATCTCCTGGAAATGAATGTTGAAACTAAAAATTAATTAATTAATTTTAAAAAAAGAGAAATTACAATGAAGATACGAGTTACCTTCTCCCCAATGAAGTATCAAATTCTCACAAGGGCATTAACTATGGTCTTTGAATCCACAGCTTTTTTTTTTTACATTATATATAATTTAAGTAATTAAAAAAAAAAACACATACAGCTGACAAGCCCCCACCTATGTGTTTACTTTTTCTAATCAGCGAGAGGATATTGTTCAAAATTAATCTATAAAGATCCAAACATTTATTAACGTTATTATTTTATATCAGGCATTGTATTAAGTTTAGGGCATATCAAAAAGTTGAAAACACAGTTTCTTTGCTCAAGAAGTCCATGCAAATTACTATACATACAAGATATTTGAGACAGAAACACCAATAAGAAACCTATAATGTTAGTTCAAATGTGAAGTGATGAGGGGTTATACTAGGATGTTACCTGTGTGGTTAAAGAGAAAAGGGATGAATGCAAATTATTTTGTGAAGAAAAAAAACAGATTAGATTGAATATAAAAGACCTTTAAGCCTATAGCATTGTGAATAAAACAAAAAGAGAAGATTCACACTGAGCAAACATGAGGGTCACTCTTACATAGGTTATTAAGCCACTAGTGAGGAGGGTACACCTGTAGAAAAAATTGGTCACTAAGAGATATGCATGGAGGACCCATGTGGGGAAAATGTGTGATAAGGAATGTGGTACTGGAAAATTCACAACTATGATGCTGAAGACCTGATATTTCCTTCTGTTGATATATTCAAATCTTTTCTAATACTATCTGTTAAACATTCCATCTCTGTTGTTTTCTGTAGGGCATTGTGTTTTTGAGCAGTTAATTTATTTTCTCTGCTGAACTTATCTGGACTATGAGCCACTTCCTGTCTGCTATTGTCTGTTAGGTTTCAGATCTTAATGGATGTCTGCTGGCACTCTAATCCAATTTTCTATGGCATATTGACTTGAATGTCTCTACCTATTCTGAATGATAGCTTCAAGAGTTATAGGACACTACCCCTGGCCAAAGAACCAACAATAGCAAGTCAATATTCCACTCTCACAAGTACCTACCTAATGTATGATATACTTTTTTTTTTTTTGCTTTTTGGAGGGCAATTGGCGTTAAGTGACTTGCCCAAAGTCACATGGCTATTAAATGTGTCATGTGTCTGAGGCTGGATTTGAACTCAGTTCCTCCTGACTCCAGGGCCAGTGCTCTATTCACTGTGCCACCTAGCTACCCCTGTATGATACTTCTGACACAAATCTCTGTATGGCCATGGGCAGATTACTCAACTTCTGTGTTCTAGGAAGTCTCTAATACTAGACTTAACAGAGAAGGGGATAACTTGTATGGCCAGAAGAAGTTCCTTGCCTGAACCTTATATATCAATTAAATCACAACTCTGTTCTTCATCCCTATCCCCATCAACTTTGTGAAAGTAACACAATATCAATGGATATTAGGCAGATAATCAGAAATTGTAATTTTGACAACTTACTGAAAATTATGGCCAGTCAGCATGATATCTTCAGCAAAAATGAGATGCTAAGGAATAGAAATCACACTCTAATTTATACTGGTATTTATCCTTTTCAGAATATGCACTCTTTTTTATTTTATTTTTACCTGGATCACCTCCACAAATGTGGACCTCCAGAAGAGTTACACCAGGGTCAAGACTCTTCATGGGTCAGGATTTAAAACCACAACTCACGAGCCATAAATTTGGCAACTGATTCAATATGGAGGAGGTTGAACTAGAGTGCAGATTGGAGAGATTCTTTAAATTGTGAACTTTAGTAACTGGAAGAATGGTGGGATCCTTAGTAGAAGTCTCCTGAAAACCCTGGGGAGGAGAGAGTATCTAAGAGGAAGAGATGGTTAACAATAAGACCAAGAAAAATTTCTTTGGATCTATGAATCAAGAGCTCATTGGAATCTTTGAGAGCAATTTCAGGCAAGTTATGGGGACAGAAAACATTAGAAGAGGTTGAAAAGTGAATGGGGTGTGAGAAAATGAAGGAAACATGCGTACACCTTTTTTTTTTCTTCACTAGAAGGTTGACTGTGAAAGGGAGGAGATATGCAGGATGATTACTTGAGAGAATGCTAGGCTTCATCGTTTTGTTTGATTGTTTACCTTGGTTTAATTTAGACTGGAGTAGATCTGGGTAGGTTTGTAGGTAGCAGGGGAGGGAGTCAATAGATAGGAGGAGCCTGAAAATTAGGGAGGTAAGAGATGAAAAGAACAAGTTCCCTCAAGAGACAAAAAAGGATAAGATCCAGGGTATAAGTAAAGGGTTTGCATTTGACAAGGAGAATGGCCAGACTATCCTCTGACTCCTATAATGAGAGAGAGAATTTGTAGAAGTTAGCTGTAGAAATGGAGAAGAGAGAAAGGACTCTAAAGATAATTTTTTTAAAATTTTTTTTATTTACTCATTTACTTTTAATTTACAAGATTCAGTTCCACAATCACTTGAGTTTCAGATTTTCTTCCCTCCCTTCCCCCCCCCCCCCCCATGGTGGCGTGCAATCATGTACAGAGTCTGCAAATACTTTCACATTGTACAATAGTTTGGTCATATAGAAGGGTTGTAACCAATGACTGATCACTGGGAAAAGAAAAAAAAAAAGCAAAACCAGACATGAAAGAGAACGATAACAAGTTTTGCTTCAGTCTCCATTTAAACTATCG
>CM053582.1:181750785-181767543 GCA_028627135.1 Pseudochirops cupreus | reverse complement strand
ATTTTTTAGGGTGTTAATTTCTTCAGTCATATTGCTGACTCTCTTTTCATGATTTTCTTCCAAAATTCTTATTTCTCTTCCCAATTTTTCTTCCACTTCCCTTATTTGGTTTTCAAAATCCTTCTTCAGCTCATCTCTAGCTTTAAGGAAATCTTCATGTTTATTGGAATCCCCTGGTGGGGGAGCTCTGGCTGCACTGTCCTCCTGCAGCTCTCTGCTGTGATCTTTCTTTAACCCAAAGAAGGAATCTAGGGTTTGGTTGCTGTTCGTACTTTCCCTCTTATGCTGATTCTTACTCATGGTTGGTCAGTCTGTGATTTTTTTTTTTTAATTTCTGTGGGGCTCTGCTTCCAGAAGCAAAAGCTCTGTCCCAAATTGCTGGGGTCCTCCCAGCTGCTGTAGCTCACAGGAAGGTGCTAGGTCCCTTCCCCACTTCTGGCTCACTGGATAAAGAAGACCCACAAGACCAAAACCCAAGACCGCGATCTGGATCCAGGCCACTCAACGTGACAGCACTTGGCCTCTGAACATTTGCTTGGTCCCCCTGCAGTCTGCAGGCCAAGGGTGCGGAAGCTGCAATGCAGAGGTGGGTGCAAAACCTCTGCCTTTTGCTTCCCTGCCCTGGAGGTGTTTTGGCCGGACTGCTTTTCTCCCATGACCTTGCAAGCATCACTGACCTAGTTCTGAACTCTGCCACAGCTGCCTGCCAATCCCCTCACCCAAAGCTCCAGATGCTCCTCTCATCCAGCCTCCCCTGGGGCTCAGGCAGGGCTTCAGGCCAGGCTGGTTTCGGTTTGCAGTCCTGATATGGTTCCTTGTAGCCGAGCTGATTTTAGTGGAAAATATATTTGTGTGCATTTTGGAGTTCTAGGATTAGTTTAGAGTCATATTTTATGGGTATTTTGGGGTGGCTATGTGAGAGCTGCGATATGTTGCTGCTTCTATGCCACCATCTTGACTCCATGTCTCTATCTGCTCATTTTTAAGCAATTATTATCCCCTAATAATCTGTGGGCTTGGTAATTACATACACCCAATTGTATCCTCTACTACTGCCATGTCCCTGATGCAGGTCTTACTGACCTCCTGCTTGTACAATTTGTAATGGCAAGCAAAGAAGTAGTTAACACCTTGTTTCAGCTATTTAGTTGACACCTTGTTTCAGTTCTTGCCCATGATTATAGCAAGTCTTTACTTGTGAATCCCATAACTTGTGAGCCCTAGAACTCGTGAACTCATGTTGCTGATGCAACAGTGAGGGGAGTAACTAATGACTATATATAAAGCTGGAGGCCCAGGATGGAGAGAGCAGAACTGAGAAGGGAGCTCTTGTGGTAGAAAAGGAGAAAACTAGTGGTATCCCTGCACTTTGTTTGTCTGTTCTGTCTGTGTTGATGTTTGTCTGTGATACTTTCTACAGAAGCCCTGGGATCTTACTGGAAGTTCTGAAAGAGGATTTTCTGGTTATTGGTTTACAGAAGTCCAGGAAGAGGGTTTCACAGGTCCTCCAATTTTATTGATGATTTGTATTGACTTCTTGGACCTTGTTTGTGGGTCTGTGTTGATTTCACAGGGAGATAGTGAATTGACAATGTTGCTGGCAGTGTGCATGAATGTTGTTTTGGCTTGGTTAAGCTTTGTCTTCCCAGAAACAGAGACTGTGAAGGACTTGAGGTGGACTGAACACTGTGAAATTCAATATGGAATGGGAACTGGATAAGGAATTGGACAAGGAGGTGGACAAGTATCTGGACAAGGAGCTGAGAGCTGTCTGCCTTTGAATCCAGGTGACAGTTAGGTAGATTCAGGCAGGATCTGGGGCCATAGAAGAAGAACCAGAATTTGAGAGCCAACCTCAAGTCAAGATGAAAAGACCTCTCCTTGGGTATTTAATAGAAACTGAGAAAATCATGGTTTACTGTGGCCTAGGAGTAGAAGGACTTTGTACTCTGTATTCTATAGTTCATCAGGATGATTGAATTAAGGATGATTGGAAACTAATCTCCAATTAAGAAGAAAGAATACTTTTTGACTGAGAGATCAAGACAATGTGACCTAGAGGTGGACAACCTTGACCTTTGTACTTTGTGTCCATCCTTAAGGATGATTGAGTTAAGGACTTACTAAATGATTGTACTTTGTGTCCCTTTCCTTAAGGATGATTGACTTAAGTTCTTAATGAATGTACTTTTTTTAAAACTATATGAGCACTTTAGTTATATACCTTGTTATATCATAACATTGTGAATGCTCTACTTCGGTTTCTGTCAATGATTTGTCTTACTTTGTTACTGAATAAATAGAGAGTTCACTATACTATGTAATCAGAACCTTGAAGCTGTTCACAGGAGCTCTCTGTAAAGCTGCTTGTGCTTGGCTTTATGCTGTTGCAATAGCATCCTAGTGGGTCTGTCTCAGGTCATTCAAAGCCCATCATAAATGAATCCCTGATCATTTGTCCAGCTTACACCTTACTCCTAGTCACATAATCTTTGATCAGTGACACTGGCCTTCTTTCTGTTCCTTGAACCAGCTCCAAGCTCAGAGTATTTTCTCTAGCTGCACCCATGCCTGGGGGAAAATAAATCTCCCTCTCTCTCTCTCTCTCTCTCTCTCTCTCTCTCTCTCTCTCTCTCTCTCTCTCTTTCTGTCTCAACCCCTCTCCTTGTCTCTCTCTCTCCCCATCCCTTTCCTTGTCTCTGTCTACCTGCTTCTATGACTTCTGTCAAGCCCCAGCTAAAATTTCATCTTCCAGTGGAAGCTTTTCCCAACCTCTCTTAATTCTAGTGCCTTCTCTTTATTAACTATTTCCTATTTTTCATGTATATATCATTTCTATACATATTTGTTTGCTTGTTTTCTCTGCCATTAGATTATTACCTCCTAGAAGGCAGGGACTGTTTTTATTGTTCTGTTCATTTGACCAGTTTTTTGTATTCCCAGCACATAGCACATAACAGGAACTCAATAAATGCTTATTGACTAAATATATCTTGCCCTCATACAGAATAATAGACTAACAGATCACTCTGGCCTTTCCACATTATAGCAAAATGCTAAGTTCTTCAATCAATGAGCCACCACATGTACTGAAATAGTTCATAAAGGATGGTCAACTAATATGAGAAAGGGCAACTCTGAGCATACTCCATGGGATCCCCCCAACCACTAAACTATGACTCAAGTATTTACTTGACTGTTTGCATATTGTTACAGCCAAAAGAATATAGGCTCTTTCAATGTAGAGATCATATTTTCTAGTTTTGTTTCCCTAGAGCTAGCATAGGACCTTGTACATAGTTGGTGTTTAATAAGTGCTTACTTTTGAATTAAGAAGTTTATTTAGGGCATGTCCCAGAAAAGCTGAAAACTTTTAACCTGGATCTTACCCAGTCCCCAAATTCAATTTCTTTTACCAATCTTAGATGGAAATAGTCCTAAAAATGACAATAAAAACGTTGACTCTGTGTTAACTTCTTCCACTTGAAGTGGTTCCTTTCCCCCAAACTCTGCCATGGAACTATTTTCAAGGGACCTATTTCCCTCAGTGATTTCTCATTGCCCTTATCAGCTCTTCTAAACCTGCTCACCAAGAATACTAATATCTGGAAACAGATTTCAAAAAAAAAGAAGAAAAAGTATCAAGAAAGATTTTTGCCATAGTAGCAGAGATCACATTTTATAATCCTCAGAACAGCGGCCGGAGGCACTGAGAACATGAACTTTTTAATGAAAACTCCTAACCCTGGATAGCATGATGGGGATTTAACACTCTGACATGGTTGTACTTCCTTTCTCCTTTCTAAGAGATTGAGGTAGGGAGGGGTTATGAGGAAGGAAAGACACTTTCAATTTAAATGATTATTCATTAATTAACAAAGAAATTAGTGCTAAGGAATCTTTAGAAGGCAACAGAGTGGCATTATTTGGCCAAGTCACACAACATAAAACTTGGAATGCATTGGTCCATGCCTTTCTCCATGTGATTTGTCTGTAACCAGATCTTTTCACTCCTGTAGGTTTAGAATTAAACTAGAAGAAAAGCAGAAACACTTTGATTCAGCCCCTCTTCACCTGGAATCCTCTAATCAAGTCATATGTATATATTTTCTCCATCAAACATAGCATGCTAAACCAAACAAGTGCCATGTAACTATATTCCAGGGTTCCCGTATAACCATGGACAACCAGGTGCCAGACCGGGAGTTAGGGAGATAAGTTAAAATCTGACCTCAGACACTTATACTTATATGCATGTATGTATGTATGTATGTATGTATATATATATATGTATGTATATGTATATATATTTTATATATATGTATATATATATGTATGTATATGTATATATATTTTTTATATATATACATATATACATATATATATATATATATATATATATATATATATATATATATACTGTGTGTGTGTGTGTGTGTGTGTGTGTGTTGTGCAGGTAATGTCATGTCATGCAGGTAATAAGTAATGAAGCTGGAATTTATGCCCTAACTTTATGTCCCAGTTGTGACATCATTGTAGGAGCTTAGAAATGGCTGTCTTCAGAAATATGGCAGTGCCCTCCTCTAGATCAGACCTATGGATCGTGGAATTTCTTGAATGGTACCTGACATTTTCATAAGTGAATGGTGAAAAGACTAGAAAGCCTAAGGTCAAGGTTTTGCTCTGTTCCACCTGTTCAATCACATTCCTTCCTCATCTTTACCCCTATCATTGCCAGAAAAGGCCTAAATGAAGTTTTGGTATATCTATACCCTTATATATACTTTTGAAAGTTGCAGGTTGGGGAGGGGATGAAAGGAGGAGGAAAGAAAGAAGTAAGACCACAGACTCCTACCACCTACCTGTGTACCAATCACTTAAAGTCTCTGGTGTTTAGTTTTTTTCATGTGTTAAAAAGAAAGGATGGATTAATGACTTCTAAACTATCTTCAGGTATTCGGAAAAATCTAGAGTATATTCCAAACTTCAAATATGAATCCTGGCACATATGAACCAGAATCTGTTATATTATGTCAGTGGTGGTAGTGGTGGTATTGGCAGTGGTGGTTGTTCATCCCTATTTCTCAAAGAAAACCAAATGACATAATGACAGTGATGTCTTGACTTGTGCATGAATTGAATATGAATGGGAAGCAGCTGGGAAAAGTTGAACTCTCTCCTCCAGAGGGGAAAAAAAAAACAAGAACAACAACAAAAAAAACCTAATTGATGAAAAACTCAAGAATATCAAAGGAACTAATGGAGGCAGGTAGGTGGTGCAGTGAATAGAGAACTGGCCCTGGAGTCAGGAGGACCTGAGTTCAAATCCAGCCTCAGACACTTAACACAAAACTAGCTGTGTGACCCTAGGCAAGTCATTTAACCCCAACTGCCCTATCTTCCTCCATTCAAAAAGCAAAAACAAAAAGGAACTAATGAAGAAAATTTAAAGGAAGGAGTTTAAAGAGTTTTAGCAGTACTGAATTTTTAATTATAAGTAAGTAATTATCAAAACTATCTGGCACTGGCTAAGAAATAGAAATCAGTCAATAGAAATCAGTGGAACAAAGGAGACATACAATTTTCAACAGCAAATAAAGGTGGTTACTTTGTATTTGACAAGTGTAAAAACAAGATTCTGGGCTAAGAATTTATTATTTGGTAAAAAAAAAATCATTGGGAAAACTGGAAAACAGTCTGGCAGAAATTAGGAATAGACCAGAACCTTACATCAATTACCAAGATAAGGTTAAAATGTATACATGATCTAGATGTAATGACATATATATTATAAGGAAATTATAAGAATATGGAACATATTTCTTAACAGACTTATGGAGAGGTGAACAATTTATTTATAACCAAGAGATACAAAGCAGAGTGAGATGTAGAATAGATAATTCCAATTATATGAAATTAAACAGCTTTTGGAGAAATAAAATAAATGTATCCAAGAGCAGAAGGTAAGCAGAAAATTTTGGGAAAATTTATAGATAGTTTCTCAGATAATGGTCTCATGCATGTCTCAGATATAAAAAACTTTGTTAACTCTGTAAGAATTTGAATCATTACCCAAGTGAAAAATCGCAGGATATGAACAGGCAGTTTTCAGATTTTAAAAAAAATCAATATAGTTTATAATCATATGAAAAATCATTATTGATTAAAGAAATGCAAATTAACACAATTTTGAGTTATCATTTTATACCTATCAGATTGGCTAATATGACAGAAAAGGAAAATAATAAATGTTGTGGGGGATGTGGAAAAATTGGGACACTAATTCATTGTTGATTGAACTGATCCAACCATTTTGGAGAACAATATGGAATTATGTATAAAGAGCTGTTAAACTGTCATTGAACAAGCGTATCACTACTAGGTCTCTTTCCAATGATGATTAGGGAAAAATGAAAAGAACCTATATATTCTAAAAATATTTTTAGCAGCTGAGTTTATAGTGGCAAAGAACTGAAACAATTGGGGAATGACAGAACAAGTTGTGGCATACATTTATGATGGAATATGACTGTTTTATAAGAAATGATGAGCTCCATGATCTTAGAAAAACATGAATAAGCTTGCACAAAATAATGACAAATGAAATGAGCAGAACCAAGGGAATAGTGTATACAATAACAGCAATATTGATTCAAGAACAACTTCGAGAAAATGCCATTTTGACTATTTTGAACACTCAAATTAATCACAAAAGACATATGAAGGAAGATTCTATCTGTATCCAGAGAAATAACTGATAAATAGAAGTATGTATAGAATTATTTTACATACGTGCATGCACACACATTTGTGTCTAATGGTAGCCACTGGGGGGGGGGGAAGCAAAAAAAGGGAGAAAAAGAAATTTACTTGGTAACTTTATAGATTTTCAGTTTCATGTGAAATTTTTTTAAAATTATACTATGTTATGGAAGTACTTGTTTTATTCCATAAATTAAAAAAAAGTCTAGTGACAAGACAAAGGTCAAGAAGACTGCCAATTTCTCAAAATGCAGTTATATTGGTGATAGAAAAAGTGGGTGGGGGGAACTAGCATCTATATAGCACCTACTATTGCCAAGAACTATAAAAAGATTATCCCATTTATTCCTCATAATAACTCAGCAAAGTTATTGCTATTATTATCCTTATTTTACAATTGAGGAAACTGAGACAAATAGAGATTAAGTGATTTACCCAGGGTCACACAGCTAGTGAACATCTGAGATTGAGTTTGAACTCACATTTTTAATTTTTATTCCTGGTCCAGTGCTACCACACCACCTATCTGCCTCAGGAAGTAGAGAGTTTTTTAAAGGAAACTCCTTCTACTCCTGCAACCCAGCAATCATTATTGTAATTTATTTGACTGTGGCAACTTAGTCACATAGTTACATACTTAGTATGTGTCAGATATAGGATATGAACCTAGGTCTTTCTATTTTGTTATGAACATAACACACATTAACCGACAATGTGGTCACTGGCTTATGGGATCCTAGGCTGCATCTAGGAAGGGACCTTCCAGGTTGTGTATCCCAGATGTGTCAAATGCATAACCAGTGGGCAGCTCGTATCCCATAACTTCGCAGTGCTCGTGAAGTTCATTAAAATGCCATTTTGAGATACCTTGAAAAATTCAATAAAAATGCAATAAAACATATATAGCCTTACATTTTAACATTCATTCAAGACACAAGTATCAGCCATCCTTACATATAAACGAGTTGCCCCTGTTTCTATTCAATTTTGACACCAGTGCTCTAGCCCACCTCCTTATTTTGCAAACACAGAAACTGAAGCCCCCAAAGTTAAGTGATTTGCCCAAGGTCATATAGTTGGTTGAACTAAGATTAAAATGCAGCACTTTCCCCATTGCATTGTGCCACCTATCCTGGCTCCTTCTCCCTTTCCAACACCTATTCTGACAGAAGTTGAGGAGTTGAGGCATATTACTACGCCCAAATTCCAAAGAGCTATAAATAACCAATTGTCAGCCAATGATTATAACATAGTCTGGGTCAGTTAAGCAAGTAGCCTCCTAAAATTATGACCAGATACTTTTCACAGTAGGACAATTCTGCCCCTAAAGAGTTGGCCTAGCTTTGTAAAAACTGTTGAGATCAACTTCTTTCCAAAGAGCACCAAAATCCCAAACCTCATAGCCGCACTGAATTCTGAAAATCTGACAGTAAGCTGGCAAATGCATATAGGTATTGACATAGCTATAGATATACAGAACACCTGATTCTCCACTCCACAGGAACAGTAGCTCTCATTAAAATTTGACTGCCTTAAACATTCTGGCATCAAAGTGGGGAAAAGACATTCTAAAATTAAATATTGAACAGTAACCTTTATTCAACAATTGTCGGTAGCATTCTCCTTGGTTAGCTATCATTCTAAAAATATCAATCCATTCTGGGTCACATTTTCATTAAAGGAACACTCTTCAGTAGTTGAGATCAGATTCAGCTACTTTACACTGCTTTCAATCTGCCATATCTTTATCCACTGTGCTATTTCTCTCCTCTCTTTAACATGAAATTGTCATGATCATTCTTTAACTCCATAACCTATTTGCTGTATTCCAGACCTTTCTGTCTACTAGACTCTCACCTGTCTTGATTTCTTTTCCCCCTTCTTGGATTAATTGATTGATTGATCTTATTATTCCTCCGTTGATTTTATTATTCCTCCTCCTTGCTTTCATCTTTTTCTTTCTTTGTTTCCTGTATTCAAACTCATCCATATTCCTCCCATGCAGTGATTGAGATAGGGATTAAGTCTGTTATTTCTTTAGTACAGCATTTTGTAGATAAGAAAACTCCTCTACCAGTGCATGGGGGTTTTCTTTAACTTAGTGTCTTAGACTGTGACCTAGAATATAGAAAGGTTAAGTGATTTGCCCAGGGTCACACAGTCAGTATACATCAGATTTAGGACCTGAATGGAGATTTTCTTGTCTCCAAGGCTATCTCTGTGCACTGTCACACTGACTCTCTACTAATCATGAGAAAAATCTTTTATTCATTCATTCAAAAACCTTACAAATAGAACCAATCAATTATTACTGAGTTCCTTCTATGTGCTAAGCACAACTGATAATATATTACACAGCCGTCAAGAAACATACATCTTCTTTGGGGGATATAATATGTTCATAGACAAGTAAATCCAAGATAAATCCACAAACATAAAGTAATTTTTGGATCACTAGTAATTAGAGGGAATGAGAAAAATATTCGTGAATTATTCATCATATTTGAAATGAACCTTGAAGGGTTGAAGGGGAGGAGAGAAGGGAGTGCATTGAAGGCATAGCACAATACCTGACACATAGTAGTCAACTAATAAAGGCTATTTTACTAACTGACCATAGCTTTTGTACAAATGGACAGAGGAAAAAATATAAAATGTCAACTTAAGGAGAACATGAAGTGGGTCATTTTGGCGACAATGTTGGGTACATGAAAGCCAGTAACGTGTAATCACCTTAAAAGATAGTCTAAAAAGAGATCATGAAGTGTTTTAAATGCCAAATGAAGGACTGTGTTTGTAGGTGCACATATGTATGTATTTTCCTAAAGGCAATATGGAGGTGCTGAAGTGTCTGGAGCTTTGGAATTACATGATCAGATATTGAGATAAAGCTATTAGCTGACTGACCTGCGCTAGAGGTGATTCAGTTTCTAGTTGTTTTGTGATCTTTAAAAAAAAAAAAAGAAAAGAAAAGAAAAGAACATTTTTTAGGAGAATAGTATAGCTTTAGGGGACAGGTTTTTTTCTTATTCTCTCTCCTCTGTACTTTTGGGGGGAAGTACAGAGCAGGCATTTAAGAACTGCTTAAGGACTGATTACTTATATAGGTGAGATCACAAAACCATGTTAGCAGTTAAAGGAAGAGCACATCCTTCCCATCGCCTACTCTCTTCTCTTTGCTTCCACAAGAAGGCAAACTCAGAAATGGAGGACTAGAAAATCAGAGATTTAGAAATGGAAGAAACCATAAGTCTCCTTCCCTCGTTTTACAGATGAGGCATCTGAAGTTTACAGGAGTTAAGTCACTTGCCCAGGATCATGCAGCTAGTAAGTATCGTTGTGTTTGTCCTTCATCCTAGAAGAGGACCATGATATCAGGGAGATATTGACATGATTTGCAGCTGATTTTGATTTGAGTGAAGGCGGGCTGTGCAAGGTCACTGGCATCACTTTCTCCTCCAGAGCCATCTTAGTCCAGTGGTCAAAGTAAGTATAAGTGTCACGTGCAGGATATGAACCTAGGTCTTCCTGACTCCACATCCAGCATCCTATCCACTGTACCATATTGTCCCTCAAGGGCCCTGCCTTCCTTTTGTACATGCAATTCACTAGGGCAGTGGGGATGAGAAGGATATCCCCTCATCCTCTACAAACTCTCAACACGGTTCAGATTTTTAAAATCAGGACAATATCCAATGTATCCAAGTAAAAACTCACATTTAAATTCAAAAGCTTTGAAAGTGACAAGACATCTAAGTGCATAGTGAATAGGACACCAAGACTGAAAGCAGGAAGATCTGAGTTCAAATTTGGCCTCAGACACTTATAGACATGTGGACAAGTCACTTAATCTTTGTCTCAGTTTCCTCATTTGTAAAATGAATATAATAGAACTGACCTCTAAGAGTTGTTGTAAGAATCAAATGAGATTATAATTATAGAGCTCAGCACAAAGTAAACTCTATAAATGTTAGATATTATTATTTTTTAATTTTTTTATCCCTCATATATTTGGCCTTAAATGTTATCTGTAACATTCATCATTCTAATTGCATTCTTATTTTTTTATGTTCCTCATCTATTTGGCCTTAAATGTTATCGGAAGCATTGATTGTTCTTTATTGCTTTCTATTGAAAAATAAATGGCCCTACCACTCCCAGCAACATCTGTATAATCTGTATTCAGAGGTGGATAATTTGATAGCATCAGGTTTGCCTCATACTGTGGAGCCACTGAAACACTTGTTCGAGTTTTACCAGGATGCAATTATAGCCAGTCAGATTTTCCCTGTTTCATTTAAGACTTAGAGAGATTTCTACAGCAACTTTGTGCTTGGACAAAATACACAGGACAAAGAGGAAAGACAAATCTGTCCCATTAGTACTAACCATTATTGGCAGTTACTAAGCTGCTCACAATAACTTCTTATTCATTGGCAGGCAGATGTGCTGTGCATTAATTAAATATAGAGAGATTATGAGACAGACTGAGCTAAGCAGTCAATAACATTCACTGAGTATCCAGGCTCTGCAGAGGACTCTTCCTGAGCAATGGCAAGTTAGAAAACCGCACCCAGAAGCCAATAATCCACAAAATAAAATACACGAAGTCATATTTAGAATTCAAGTAATGGGAGTAGACAAAAATCACATTTCAAAGCTCAGAAGGGGAACCATCTAGTTCTAGCTGTATCTAAATAAGAATCTCCACTATAACAAACCTACCAAAGGTCACTCTGTCTCTTATTAAACTCTTCCTGCTATGGGGAACTCATCACTTCTTAAGACAATCCATTCCAATTTGGGATGATTCTAATTGTTAGGAAGCTTTTCTGACATCGTATCTAAACCTGATTTTTTTCCACTCCTATCTCCTTCTCCTAAGTCTATTCTCTGGGGCCAGATAGAACAACTCTGATCCTTCTTCTGTTTGAAATAAATGATAACACCACCAGTAATAATAATATAGGTAGCATTTATACAGAGTTTACTTTGTGCCAGGCACTTTGATGAATGCTTTACAGTTATTATCTCAATTGATCCTCATGACAACCCTGGAATGTAGGTGCTATTATTATTCCCATTTTACAGATGAGGAAGCTGAGGAAGACAGAGATTAAGTGACTAGCCCAGGGTCATACAATTAGTAAGTGTTTCAAGCCAGATTTGAATTCAAGTTTTCCTGATTCCAGGCCAACATTTTATCCACTACACCTCCTACCACTATATCTTCAATGTACAACATAAAAGAGGGCCTTTGATAATCATCTTCTATCAATCCACCAACAATAATTATTTTAAAACTCACTATATACCTGGCATGAGCTCAACACTGGGGATATAAAAAGAAAAGTAAAACAATCATTTTTCATGGAGCTTATAATCTAAAGGAAAAGGAAGAGGGACAATAAATAGCTGTAGATCTGTTCACTGGGATTTCATGGGGTTCCACCGTTCCAGCTGTATATGGCCATCCAGGGAAAGCAGTCTAGCTTTGCCTTCTTGCAGTCACCAGTTTGGAACTGCAGAGCTTTCCTCCAATTAGATTGGCTCCCAACAATCACTGCAGTGGTCTCCTCTCTGTGGATAATTGCTACACTTTTGCTTTCCCATGTTTTCCCTCTCTGTTGATGCTTCTTCTCTGTCTGGTACTCAACTCCAGATTGCTGACTCTGCTCTGCACAAGAAACATGTAAATCAGACTAAAGAAGACTTTGGGGAGCAAGAAAGTTCTTGTGCTGAATGGGGTGCTTGAACTAAGTGTTTAAGGAAACGAGTGTCGTTCTTCCCCAAGAGCATGGAGAGAAAAAATATAATATATGGTGGTAGCCAAAGCAAAGGAGGGAAGGCAGGAGATAACCTGTGAGAAACAGCAATTAGGCCAGTGTGAAGATAAGGGATATGTATATTTGGAGAAGTAGTCTGGGAAAGCCTTAAAGGCCAGGCAGAGGAATTTGTATTTGAACCTAGAGGCTAAAAAGCCACTAAGTAAGAGCAGAGTGGGAAAGAGGGATAGAGGGAGAGGGAAAAGGGAGCAGAGAGAGAGAAAGAGACAGAGAGAGAGAGAGAGAGAGAGAGAGAGGCAGAGAGACAGAGAGACCAAGACAGAGAGACAGAGAGACACAGAGAGAGCAACAACTACAGGTACAGAGGTAACAGATGTAGATCAATCAAACCAAAATAACAGGAATTTTCAGAGAATTTAGCTAACGGAAGGACAGATATAGGATGATTGCTATTAAAGAGCTAATAAAGTTTTATTCTTCTAGATTTTTTGTTTGTTTTGATTTCTTTTCTTTTCAGGAAGGAGAACATGGAGGTATTCAAGACCAAGCAAAATAGAGAAAAGTTTCAGGTGGATGTTAGTAAAACAAATAAACAAAATAAAATTCCAAAATCTTTCCTAACAAAGCTGTATAAAAGTAGAATGGACTACTTATAGAAGAGGAAGTTTCCCCCTCTTCAGAAGTTTCCAAGTAGGGGACCAATAATCACTTGTTAGATATGTTACAACCGTGTTTTCTTTCATGTATGAGTTGGACATGAGAGTCACTGAGGTCTGTCCCAATCCCTTATTCTGTGACTGCAAGTATTTGCCCTCCAGCCTCAAACTTCCACTTCAATCTACTTGCTTATATACTTGAAAAATAATTCAACAACAAAAATAATGATTGAGGAAGGAAGTAAATGAAGGAACTTATATCATTTAGAGTGTTCTGTAGAGTTGATCTACAATAATTCTATGACTTTGACTTCTTCCTTTTTCAGCCTCATTTCTTTGGCTATTACCATTAAGCTCTATTTGCTAAGGTAAAAACTTAGTATCTTTTGACTGGATCATATGTATCTTAACCACTTTTCATTTTCATTTCTGGGTCATTTTTTGTTTTTGTTAATTTTGTTTTATTTGCAGCTATTCAGGTACATAAATCCAATTTGACAAGGACCCTGGTAATTCTCTTGTCCCCTCTCTTCCACATAGCTCATCTGGCCTCCTGTCTCCAACTTCCACTTTGACCTACTTGCTTCTAGCCTTGATGATCTTGGCATCCTGCCAAGATTCCCACAGCTTTTACAAACACATTAAAAACACATTAGAATCCCTTCTGTAAATTTGTCCATGTGTACCAATGCAGGTAATCCCATCTCTACTTAACTCTTTATCCATACCCTTATCTCCTCTCATCTTTATATGCCTTATCTTTCCAATAGTCTATGAGGAGGTATATTTTCAAGTACCATAATATACAGTATAATGTTGACTGATATCACAACCACACAACATACCCATATACATAGACACTGTAGTCTATTTCTTTAGCAATGTTACTGGTTCCTCTCTTTAACAGAAGATTTTTTTTTCAAACTTTTCCTTTCCTGTTTTAAACTCTCTTAGAACTTAGTTTGACTCATGGTCTTGGCAATCGGTAATTCCCTCCCACCCACCCTAACCCTCTGGTAATTAGTCTTATATCTGTATAAGAGATTTCTCTTCTGTAACTCCTGTTGCCTGGAACAGTCTCCTTATTACTCTCCATCTCATTAGCTCTCCATTTCAAAGCTCAGCTGAAAGTAGAATGTTTCTCCCTTGCCTAGCTTTTATTTTCTCTCTTCCTCTCATTTTCTCTTTCCTTTTAGTACAATTACAGAGGTAAATATAATTGATCTAGTAGAAACCTCTTTATAATGCATATCTCAGAGACTAATGATGCATCATAGCTCAAAGTGGCAAATATGGGCCGTCTGAGTGAGTTGGACAGTCTCTGAAAGATACTTGTTTTATAAGGGAAATTGGAAATAACTTAATTTCACTCTATTTGATGCCACAAAATGGTTGGGAAGCCTTTTTTCTCCTAAAGAAAGTAGTCCTGCTGAATGTAGAGGTAAGGAGCTTCAAGCCATTTTAAGATTAGGGTTTCTTCTTGGTAAATTTGTTTTCCTTACTCTACATTCTAATCTTTGATCAGCCTTATTCCTTTGGTGCCTTCTAATATAGAGGCTGCAAACATTATTGAAGTCCTTGAAAAGTCTAACCACAAGTTCATGTAGTTGGCAAAGCTGCCCACAAAGGGTTTATCACAATATAGGAAAAAATGTTATATATGTATATACACACATATGTATTTGTGTATACATATATATATGTACGTGTGCATTGTGTGTATATATCCTATAACACATTGTAGAGTCTCTGCAAAATATTATATGTGGAAAATACAGTTGGAGAAGTTAAAAGCAGTATACCATTTTGAACCTGGACAAAGCTATACCTTACAGGAGGCAAAAGTAAGAAGTATGAATCTGTTTTGGTAAGCGAGCCATATGCTATGGGATACATATCAAAATTTCCAAACAAAAAGATTTCATAATAATGATAAGCTCCATTTCAATAGAGTTTTAAGTTTTGAAAAATGTTTTCCTTACAATGATCCTGTGGAGTACGGATTGTAGTACAATTGTTGTTATTCTTATTTCACAGATGAGAAGACTGAGGTTCTGCATCAAAGGGAATTATCCAAGGTCACACAGGTAGCAAATTTTTAAAGTCGAGTTCAAATCTAATTCTCTTGGCTCCAAATCCAGAAAGCATTGCACCATAAACCACAATGATTGATAGAAGAAATTACAAAGCTAGGAATATTACATGTAAATGATGGGGAAAAGATATACAATTATCCACAAACCATTTGACTGATTCAGATTGAGATACAGCCACCTAAACATGTTGTTCCTGGTACTCTCACATATCATTGAAAGTACAATTTTGACATGACCTGCATGGGGATATTTCAGTGGAAATTACCACTTCTATTCTCTACACCATTGAAATATCACTTTCAACCTATGGACCCTTCTGAGTTGTAATGATTCAATAGGTGCACCAGTGGGTGTAGCCAGGATACTGGAGGAGGAGGAGCTCAAGGTCCAGTCTTCCTTTGGAAGCTTATAGAATATGGGTTCAGGAGTAAGGGAAAGAAGGGGAAATGATTAAGTTCCAAATCAAACTAAAGGGCAAATAGTTATGGTTATCCTCCAATGGTTGTGTCTGAAAGACCAAGACCTGCTATAAACATAATATTGAGTTTCTGGGTCAACTTCATCAACATTTTCTCTGAGCCTTATTTAGCTTGAAAATAGTCCAAATAAAATAAAATCAACCATGAAAAGCTATGTCAATACTGTATATCAGCCTTAAAGCAATGCTAGTGCTATTAAAATACACTGGCTTTAACATTTACAAAAAATGTGTGATGTATGGATGTCTAGCAAAAAAGTAAGCCTCCAAATCTCAGAACTTAGGCTCTAGAATTTATTACCTAAGTGACCTTAGGCACATCACTTCACATCTCTGGGCCTTACTTTCTTCATCTGTAAATTGGGGAGGGGATTGGGTTATCTCACCAATTAGTCAATCAATCAACAAACATTTATTAAGCACCTGTGGGTGCCTGGCACCTGTAATGCCATGCACCAGCAGATTCCCAAAGGAACGCTACTGTGAACAGCTTTTAGAGTTCAGATTACAAAATATAGTGAACACTCTGTTTATTCCATTACAAATCAAGACAAACATTCAAAACATTGTAATATTCACAACATTACATCTTATCACGGAAAATGGCCACACAGTTTTCACTACAGTGGCCACAATATTCAGAACAAGGCTTATCACAGAAAATGGCCACACAATTTTCACTACAATGGCCACAATATTCAGAACAAGGAACAATAGAATCAAACTTACACTCATGGGGCAACTCAATCATTAACAAGAAACAATAGAATACTCAAACTTCCACTCATGGGCCAACTCAATCATTAATCATTCAATCAATTCACAATAGAATACTTAAACTTCCATTCATGGGGCAACCATTAACTTAATCAGTCACTAATCTGGATTTACAATTACTAAATATCTTGATCACAAATACAGTCATTAGAAAACCACACAAACCCTCCACCCCTCGATGTCCAAAAAACCTCAGTTTCATC
>CM053582.1:181739611-181750285 GCA_028627135.1 Pseudochirops cupreus | reverse complement strand
CCCTTCTTCCACATCGACAGGGGAGTTCATGCCTTCTCAACAGTGGGACAGAGTTTGCACCTTCCACACTTAGCACTTAGCACTACTAAGTGCTAAGTATCCTGCTAAACTAATTACTATTACAGCACCCTGCTAGGAATCCTAGATAGGAAGAAAAAAATGAAGAAGTCCCTGGATTCAAAAAGCTTTTATTCTCTTGATAAAGAGCACATTATGCAAATAAGCATGCATGAAGTATATACAAAATAAATGTAGAGTGTTGGGGGTGGGGGTTGGCACAAGCAGCTGGAGGGGAAGAGAAGAAATGAGGAAAGGTCTCATGTTGAAGGTGGCATTTGAGCTGAGCTTTATAGGAAACTAAAGATGGTATCTTAGGATGGCTTCCAGTTCTAGTATTATGTCTGTCCATGAATATCTAAGTAGCTGCAGCAAATGAGGAGAGATGTTGTTAAAAAAATATAACCAGAGCAAAGAGGGAAAGTTCGTTGAGTTTCCACAAGTATAATTTTAAATCATGCTGCTTAGTCATAAGTTTTCAGGAAACAATGGTGGCAAGATACCAAATCTCTCTTGGCACTGACCACATGGTATGCCATCAATAGATACTTGTTTAATGAATGATAGATGGAGCAGTTCATTATGCAGCAGGCCAAGAGCAGGATGTCTCTTGGGGTCAAAGTGATAAGAAGAAAAGTGTGTGTGTGTGTGTGTGTGTGTGTGAGTACAAATTAATTCTACAAATAACTGAATTCCTAAAAGATGAGAATGTTTGTTTCTGGTTTTTTTTTGGTTTTTTGTTTTTTTTTTAATGAAAGCAAGGTGCTAGTAATTTGTCAAGTTCATCTTTTTTTTTTCTTGGTTTCCTTACTAATAGTAGGAAGGTGATTGATAATATTTGAGTTCAGTCAATCAATAAGGATTTTAGAACTTGCACTGTGCCACACACTGTGCTAAGAGCTAGAGATATAAAGAAAAGTAAAAGTTCCTGTCCTCACAGAGTTCGTAATCTATTGGTGAAGACAACATACAATTAGGTACAAATAAGAAATAATCAACAGAGGGAAAACACTGGAATTAAGAGAATTAGGGAACGCTTCTTACAGAACAGTGATTCTCAACCTTCCTAGTGCTGCGACCCTTTAATACTCGTATGTGGGAGTATCTGCACGTGACCAGTCCTGCCTGGAGACGGATAGAGGAGTGATGTCTCGGTTCTTAAGACCATTGGAAATATGTGTTTTCTGATGGTCTTAGGTGACCCCTGTAACCCCTGTGAAAGGGTCATTCAATCACCAAAGGAGTCACGACCCACAGGTTGAGAACTGCTGTTATAGAACATAAGATTTTAGCTAAAACTTGAAGGAAGTCAGAGAAGTCAATGGACAGATGTAAAGAAGGAGGAAATTCCAGGTATAAGAGACATCCAGAGAACATGTCAGGAAGGGGGAGCTGGAGTGTTTCCTCTGAAGGACAACCTTCTGAATTTAGTATTCTATAAATCTATAAATGTATAAAGGGCAATTGTTTATGTATATGCTTTTTCAGTCAAACTTGTAATCATTGATAATGGTCATTGTCATTCATTCATAAAATATTTATTAAGTGACCTACTCTATAAGGAGAGCCATGTTAAGTGCTAGAGAAGATGCACACTGAGTATTAAGATATACTGAGTTTACAATCTATTGAACATATTTATAATACACAATATTGCATGAGAAATGCCTCAGAGAAGGTCATTGACTATAGGGATGAATCAGGGAACTCTTCAGGGAGGAAGTGGCATTTATATTGTAATCTACCAGCCAAATGGTGGGATTGGGGGGAGGTTCTAGACTTGAGAAAAAGCATGAGTAAAGGCAGAGAACTGAAAGAGTGAAGTATATGTTTGTTGGTAGAAGGCAATGATGTGTTCTGTAGTTTAGTTGGAGCAGAGTAATTTAATATAAAATAAAACCAGCTATTCTTTCTGACCTGGTGAATAACAGTTCGGTTGTGGGTCTTCAAGCAGAACCTGGGTGTTCGCTTGATAGTTATGATATAGTACCACCCTGAAAACATTCTACTTTCTCCTCAACTAGGTCATGATATATAAGCTGGATTGCAGAAGGCATTGAATGTCAAGCAAATGAGCATTAAGCTAATTTAAAATCATTGGAAGGTATCAAAGTTACTGAAGACTTTTGAGCAGATGTAATGAAACCGGTTATGTGTAAGAAAGCAGTATTATGAATGTAGTATGTAGTATAAACACAGTATGAATTTCAGAGGATGAACAGCAAAGATTAGACAGGAGAGTCAGAAAGGGCTATTACAATATTATTAATAATGTATTAATTTGCCCAAGTGGGTAGTAATAAGGGCCGGTACTAGAATGCCGACAGGAGTGGGCCAATTTAAATCTAATACAATGTGTAGGCTCCTCAAAGTTTCACCAACTTTCCCCATCAACCAGCATAATTTCCTTTGTGAATTAAAATTCAACCCGTTAATAAGTAATCAAACAAATCATACCAGCTATAATAATGAATCATTGAAAAAGAAAAAGATTTTTCTCCATTCTGGGTCTCCTATTCCTTAACCCATTCAATTTTCAGATGGACTTGTATCTTTACGAGGAGCTCCTTCTCACTGCTCTGTTTTCCACTTCTGAACTATTTCAAAATACCAATGTAAAACCACGGGGAATTCTGCCATTTAAGCTCAGAAGCCCAAAGCACTTTTTAAAAGTCTTATTCAGTACAAACATGGATTCCCTGAACCCTAGAGTCTGGAGTCCCCACTATCTCAATATCAGTGCTAAAGGTTTTAACCTTAAAGTTTAGAAAACCATTATGTATTAAATACTTGCTATGTATAAGGCTCCTTGGGTAGTTGAACTTTGCTTACTGCCCTTGAGGAGGCCCCCTTTGTGAATAATTCTTCTACTATTCATACAGTTCATATTAAATCCTTTTTCATTATATCAGTGCTTTTGCCTATGACTTTGGTCCAGACTGTTTCTCCTTTGTATCCAGACCAGGAGCCTCAAAACCCATTAATCATTTTAATTTGCCAACTGGCGAACAGCATCTCGACGAGTGGTCTGAGAGTTTCTGATGTGCAATGATTATCCAATGGAGGCTGGAGGAAACCTTTTAGTCTCCTCTGTGCAGAACTTTTTTTCAAACATTATTCCATTGTACTGTAGACTATGCTATAGGGAACAATCCTTAGCAGGCAGAGAATGGATGAGACGACCTTAATAGAGCTTTTTCATCTCTAATGTCTATGACTCTTTAATTCCATTATCCTTCAGGCATGAGAAGAGCTTTTCATCATTACCCCTAAACTGTCTAGCCATCAACATTAGCTCAAACCAAGCTCACAAATGGGCTCGACGTTTCTGCTTAGCCCTAGCTCCTGCTTCATGTCACCAGCTGTCTTTATTGATGGGGCCTGACAGCCCTGCTACAGTCTCTTGGAAGTCTTCCTTCAGAATCTTTTGTGAAGCCCTATGAAATGTCTCCTTCTTTGACAGATGCAAAAGTGCCCATCCCCCATTCTATGACAGGTACATTTCTAACGCTAAGCACTGCTGCACATTCATCTGGGTTAACATTCCAGAGATAGAAACCAAGTACTTACATGTATAATTTATATGTAGTGGAATTCTAATATTCAAGTTTACCTGATTTTTTGAATGTTTTCAGAGCTCTCAGCAAAATATTTCCTGATGCCATCCTTTCAAAATCAATAGTGGAGATTTGCCAGAGGGGAAACATTTGATAGAGCTGGAAGCTATTAAAATAAGTTGATGGGGGAAGGTTTATGGTGCTTAAATATACATAAGCAACTATTCTGTAAAGTTCTGAGCAGGTATAGAATGTATTTATATATGCATGCATATGAGTACATATATATGTGTAAGGAGAGAGAGACAGAGACAGAGAGAGAGAGAGAGAGAGAGAGAGAGAGAGAGAGAGAGAGAGAGAGGGAGAGAGAATTATATACACATTTGTGGGGGTAGGGCTACAGCAGAAGTGAGATTTCATTAGTGAAAGGACCTCCAGGGTGAGGTGAGGAAACTCCCACTACCAGTGAAGGATAGCGCTTTCTCTGCAATTTAGAATCTTGGAAATTTTTTTTTTTCCTAGAGCACTGAGAGCTTAAGTGACTTGGTCAGAGTAGGACAGTCAATATGTGTCAGAGGAAGGCACTGAACTCAGGTCTTCCTGTTTTTGAAGTTGACTTTCTATTTACTATGCCATGCTGCCTCCCCAACCCTCTCTGATCTTATCTCTGTTTCTCTTTCTCTGTCTGCCTTTCATCTCTCTCTTTCTGTCTCCCTTTCTCCCTTTCTCTTTATATTCCTGTTTCAAAGCTCCCACTTCATGTCTTTCTGCTCCTGTCCTGAAAACTAAAGAGAGTTCTCTTTGGGAGTCTCCTATTTCTTGCCTCATAATAGCAATTGCTGTGGGCCAGTCTTCATCTTTTTAACAATGATTATTATATTGCAAATAACAAAAAGAAATATAGTTACAAATTATTTACAAAGTAAGATAAAATGATACTATATATAGGCTAGATTCACACACACACGGCCCCTTTGATAGATAGATGCCTTTCTTAATTTCCCTTTAGATTTTCCTAAGCAGCTCCCAATCTATACTGAACTTTTTGTCTAACTCTCAAAGAAGCCAATATTCTGCATCCATGACTAAGGCAGAATAGACTTTATTCTTATTATGATGCAAAAAGTTTCTACTCTTCTTAGCTCCCTCTCTTCCTCTCCTCTCCTCTATTTTCCATCCTTCCCCTCCTACCCCAGGAAGTTCTGTAGCAATGCTAAGGACTAACACATCCATAACTTTACACCTTAGAGAAGTGGTTCTCAACCTTCCTAATGCCACAACCCTTTAATACAGTTCCTCATGTTGTGGTGACCCCCAACCATAAAATGATTTTCGTTGATACTTCATATCTATAACTTTGCTACTGTTATGAATCATAATGTAAATATCTGATGTGCAGGATGTATTTTCATTATTATAAATTGAACATAACCCACAGGTTGAGAACCGCTGCCTTAGAGAGTTACCTATTGCACTAAGAAGTTAAGGAACCTGGACATGGCTACACAAGCAGTGTGTGTCAGAAGCAGAGCTGGAACCAAGGTCTGACTGACTCCAAAGCCAACCTTTTTATCTACTCTGCCGTATTGCCTTTCCTATTTCTTCTTATTGATCAGCAAACCTAAAGTCTTAGGAAAAAAGGATCACAGTTAGAGAGCTACAAGAAACTTTAGCCTGAGGACCAAGAAGATTAAGTGATTTGCCAAGAGTCACATAGGTAGCAAGCAGCAAAGGTGAGATTTTAAGCAGGTCTCCTGAACCCAAACCACAGCGAATTTATACTTACTTCAGTTTAACATACACACCCACTCACTATCCCTGGAAATTCATACAGTTGGAGGTATTAGGGATATAGTGTACAACTTGCTCATTCAGTTCCCATTTGGCTTGCCAAGTGGACTGTTTTCTTTCCAATAGAATGATGGATTGATTACAGATTTCTCTCAAAAATTGCCACATGGCTGATTAGGTAGATGTCTTAAATATAAAATAACATGCTTCAATTTTTAAAAACCCTACCCTTCTAATTTAAGGGATGAAAATGGACTTTCATTAATTCACTTGTTTGATAGTTTAGTTGGATCTCTACTTCAACTGTATCCCTATGAAACTAAGAAAATGATGGATTTTAGAATCATTTCAGTATCTTTTTTAAAAAAATGCCAAATTATACAATTGCAAGGTTGTTTAGTCAAACCTCTGTTAGCATTCATGTTATAAACCAATTCTCATAAAGATGAAGGGAGCAGTTAAAGAGATGTGTGATAGTCCTACTAAAGCATCATGGGTAAAAAATGATACTGAATACTCCAGAAAAAGAGATTGGAACTTCCCTGGAAATACGGACAGTGCAGAAAAAAAAAAGGAAAGGAAAGGAAAGAAAAGAACAAAAGAAAATTGGGAAGCTTGAAAGAATGAAAATATGAACCAGAAGTAGGAAAGAAAGATCCTGTTAATACTCAGAGAAGAAAAAGACATGAATGGGTGAATAAGGATACTTTTAAAAAAAAGCCAATAAACAAACAAACAAACAAAAAACCTATGGTCCCAAAGAAGAGAACTGAAATGACTTCAATAAACCCACAGCCAATCTGTCAATATATTAAAGACCTCTATTTTTACTAATATGGGAACTCCCATTGCAAAATGCCCCTCCTCTGATTCCAATCATTAATAAATAATAATAAATCAACATAAAAGTTATCTAATAGACAAGAATTATTTGCTAAAACCCAGGACTTAGAAACATTGTTTTAAGGAATCATTATCTTAAATCCCTCGAGGAAAGAAGTTACTGATTTTAAACTATATTATTCATTTTATTTGCACAAGTTCATAATTAGCAGAGAGGGAGGAAAGAAATGTTGAATTGTTTGCTTTGTACCATATATTTTGAACTGAAATGAACTTTAGGTTAAAACTAGTCGAAATCTTTTATTTATTTATTTTTTAAATGAGAGCTCATTGTGTCAGGGAGGAGGGAGGTGAGAGAGAGAAAGTTAAAATTTAGAACCCTAAAAAAAAAAAAGAATGTTAAAATGTGTCATTACATATAACTAGGGGAAACAATAATGCTTTTTTAAATGAGAAATCTGGTGCCCAGGGAGACAAGGAGATTTGCCAAAGATCTCACAAATTGGAAGTGACAAAGCTTGGACTCAAAGCCAGCTCATCTGATTCCAAACCTATTGACCTTTCTAGTCATAATTAGCTCAAATTCTGAATGAGAAAACAATTACTTTGCTAATTTGGCTATTCAATTGACCATTTATAATCAATTGAGTGTATATGCTATCCACATTGATACATATGTCCTCAGCTCAATAATTTAACTTTTTAATTTATGATTGCTAAGATTTTAGAGCTGGTAAAATAAAATCATCATAGCTTTTTCTCCATATCAGATTGCCCTGACACAATCCAAACCGAAAAGTATTCTGGAAGCATAATACAAGGGAAAGGCTGCTGAATTTGGAGTTCTATCATTTGAATCCACCTTCTGGCTCTACAATTTACCACCTATGTGACTTTCGGCAAATCACTTAACTTCTCAGCTTTAGTTTCCAAATGGAAAATGATGACAAATGGAGTATATGACCTGGAAGGTCCCTTTAAATCCCAAGTCTATATGAACCTACAATTTGGGTGAATCTATTACTTTATATTTTAAAGTATCTCACCTAATATCAATTGAAACGTTTTTATTCAGAGGTGATAAAATGACAAATTCCCTGGATTTTTTAAAAGGCCATTATTAGGAAAGAGAATTGACCAGATGGCCCACATTTCTAGAAAAAGGAATAGATTCAATTACCCAAGAAATAAGCAGAAAAAGCATCAGACATGATTTTAAGAGAATCAGTTTATCCTGTCTAACCCTTGTTTATCCATAGCTGTTGGCATTTTGTCTCCCCTATAAGACTGTGAACTCCTTGAGAGCAGATGCTGTTTTCCTTATCAGCACTTGACTGTGGTGCCTGACAATAGCTGACTGACTGACTTACTAGAAGTGTAGGCATAGACAAGTCATGTAAAACCTCTAAGAATCAGTTTCCTTATCTAAAAAATTGGAGATAATCATATCTATAATACCTACTTTACAAATATATAAGAAACAAATGGAAGAATGGATGGGCACTTTTCTGTCAACTGGGAAGTGCAATATAAAAGAAAATTAATATTAGGTCACTTAACAAGAGAGATTTCCTCATAGTAAACCTAAAAATCTCTTTTTTACCACTTGTCCTTCTGTCCTAGGCCATGCGCATGATTAGGTAGTGAAGATAACAGAGTCTGGAGGATCTGAGCTCAAATCCATTCTCAGAAGTTTACTAACCATGTGACCACTTAATTGCTTTCAGTCTCTGTTTTCTTATCTATATAACATAGATAACAGAATCAACCAAACTGGCTTGTTGTGAGGACCAAATGAGATAATATATGTAAAATGCTTTACAAATCTTAAAATACTCTCTAAATCAGTGGTTCTCAATCTTCCTAATGCCACAACCCTTTAATACTTGTATGTGGGCAGACCCTCCTGGAGACAGATAGAGGAGCAGTGTCTCGATTCCTAAGACCATTGGAAATATGTGTTTTCCAATGGTCTTAGGTGACACCTGTGACCCCTGTGAAAGGGTCGTTCGACCCCCAAAGGGGTCGCAACCCACAGGTTGAGAACCGATGCTCTTTTAAATGGTAGCATTATTATATACTCCCAGGTGTCCTACTTCTGAAACGGAACCAAGAATACATGCCCTTGTTAGGACCACTTTCTTTAAGTTCAGAACATGAACTTAAAGCTTTTTTATCTGAGACCTTTCAGCTTCTATATCCTGACTGAGTTGAGGAGGAAGTAGAATGTTTTAAGTGCGCTACTATATCATAACTATCAAGTGAACACTCAGGTTCTGCTTGAAGACCCACAACCAAACTGTTATTTACCAGATCAGAATGCCCAGCTGAGGATATCCAGTTCTGCATTTGTTTTTGACACTATTCTCTCTAATCATGCTACTCTCAACACAGGCTAATGTTTTCTCATTAACAATCTTACTCCAAAATTCAGTCAGTAAAAGCCTTGTTTCCATAATAAGTTGGTCACCACTCTCAATCAAGTTTCTTAACACTCTCATACAAGGAATATAAGGTCCAAAGCTACAGCTTGACCTTTTTTTAAAAAAAAAATGGAATTTATTTAGTTTTAGTTTTCAACATTCATTTCCACAAGATTTTGAGTTACAAAATTTCTCCCCATCTTTCCCCTACCCACTGCCTCAAGATGGCAAGTATACTGAATATCCCTTCCCTTGATCTGTCCTTTCTTTTATCTCCCCCTCCCCCTGTTACTTTCTTGTAAAGCAAGATGGATTTCTATACCCCATTGCTTATTTATCTTATTTCCCAGTTGCATGTAAAAACACATTTTTAACATTTCTTTTTAAAACTTTTGAGTTGCAGATTCACTCCATTCTCCCTTTCTCACCCACCCCCACTGGGACTACAATCATTTCAATATAGGTTATACATGTGTAGTTATGCAAAAGACTTCCATAGTAGTTATATTGTGAAAAACTAACTATATTTCCCTCCATCCTATCACACCCCCTTAATCTGTTTTCTCCTTTGACCCTGTCCCTTTTTAAAAGTGTTTTCTTCTAACTACCCTCTCCCCCAATCTACCTTCCCTCCTATAATCCCCCTCTCTTATCCCCTTCCCCCCTACTTTCCTGTAGGATAAGATACCCAATTGAGTGTGTATGTTATTCCCTCCTTAAGCCAAATCCAATGACAGAAAGGTTGACTCATTCCCTATCATCTTCCTGCTCTTTCCCTCCATTGTAACAGCCTCCTCCTGCATCCTTTGTGTGACATAATCTACCAATTCTATCTCTCCCTCTCCTTATTCTAATATATCTCTTTCTCACCTCTTAATCTTATTTTTTAGATATCATCCCTTTACATTCAACTCACCCTGTGCCCTCTGTCTATGTATACATGTACACACATACACATATATACATATAGACACATACACCCACCTATACATACATATATTTGTATATATATACATATACATTCCCTTCAAATATCCTCATGCACAAACATCCTCATTTGTAAACTGTCTTTTCCATGTAGGAATGTAAGTAGTTCAACTTTATTAAGTTCCTTATCATTTCACTATCCTGTTTACCTTTTCATACTTCTTTTGCTTCCTGTATTTGAAAGTCAAATTTTTCTGTTCAGCTCTGGTCTTTTCATCAACAATGCTGGAAAGTCCCCTGCTTCATTGAATGTCCATATTTTCCTCTGAAGTATTATACTCTGTTTTGTTGGGTAGGTGATTCTTGGTTTTAATCCTAGGTTTTTTGACCTCCAGAGTATCATATTCCAAGCCCTTGTAATGATACTGGGATTTGAAGATCTTCCACGCCCCTTGAGCTTGCTGACGTAGCAGGAAGGGGTGGAGCAAGAAAACGCCAGAACCAAGCTAGTCTCCATGCGGTGCTGACTGGAAGCAGGGTCAGAGGCAGTGGCTATGGTTGCGAATTCCTCTTGCTTTGAGCGGGCCAGAATCTCTGCTAAGGACTCCTGCTGAGGACTGCCTGGGGCAGGAACTGCCAGGGGCCGGAGCTGCTGGGAGCAAGCTGCCTGGACGCTGAGCAGTTGCGTGGGTGAGGAGAGGAGAATCTTTGCCTGAGGTAGCCTGTCCTGTTTGAAGGCTTGAGGATGTGGGTGTTTACTACTTTGACCACATGTGCCAACTTCATAACTACTGCATTGGCTTTGACTTTCTGGTTTTGGGACTCAGTTTTCTGGTATTTAAATGAATGTACTATCTATATTTCTTATGTAGAGAGCCTGTTCCATTTTGTGATTAATAACTATATCAGCATATTTATAGTTACTGTAGGCATTGTGAATACTTCATTGCTGATACAGCCCTTCTATCCCTTAATATAGAAGCTATTATATCTTGTGTTATCCTGATTGTGTTTCCACAATACTCAAATTGTTTCTTCCTGACTGCTTGCAGTATTTTCTCCTTGATATGAGAACT
>CM053582.1:181725588-181739511 GCA_028627135.1 Pseudochirops cupreus | reverse complement strand
TAAGAGTTTTCTTTTTGGGATCTTTTTGAAGAGGCAATCAGTGAATTCTTTCAATTTCTATGTTGCCCTCTGGTTCAAGAATATCAGGGCCATTTTCCTTGATAATTTCTTGAAAGATGGTGTCTAGGCTCTTTTTTTTTTTTTATCATGGCTTTCAGGTAGTCCCACAATTTTTAAATTATCTCTCCTGAATCTATTTTCCAGGTCAGTGGTTTTTCCAATGTGCTGATTCACATTCCCTTCCAGTTTTTTCATTTGTTTGGATCTGTTTTATACTATCTTGATTTCTCATAAAGTCATTAGCTTCCATTTGCTCCAATCCAATTTTGAAGGAATTATTTTCTTCAGTGAATTTTTTTACTTACTTTTCCATCTGGTCAATTCTGCTTTTAAGGCATTCTTCTCCTCACTGGCTTTTTGGGCCTCTTTTGAGCTACTCTATTTTTTTAAGGTGTCATTTTCTTCAGTATATTTTAGGTTTCCTTTAGCAGGTTGTTGACTTGTTTTTCATGATTTTCTTTCATCATTCTCATTTCTCTTAACAACTTTTCCTCTACTTCTCTTACTTGATTTTCAAAATTCTTCTTGAGCCTATAACTATGATCATTGACCATGGCCTATGACCAATTCATATTTTTCTTGGAGTCTTTTGTTGCGGGAGTTTTGACTTTGTTGTCTTCTTCTGGTTCTATATTTTGATCATCTTTGTCACCGAAAATGGTTCTATAGTTTGATTTTGTTTCCTTTGTTTTCTCATCTTGCCAGCTAATTACTTGACTTTTGAGCTCTTTGCCACAGTAGAACTCTGCTGCGTCCCAAATTTCTGGGGTTTTGCCCAGCTGTTGTCAGAGCTTCTTCTAAGTGCCTTTTTCAGAATTGTGAGGAGGACTGCCTCTAGCCAGCCTCAACAAGCTCTGCCACTCTAGTGCTCCTCTCCCTAGGACTGCCACCCAGCATTGTGACCCAGATCCAAGCAGGTCAAAGAAAGAGAATCCTGCTTCAGCATCAGCAAAGAGGGTCCTGCAATTTCCCTCTGGATAGTAGCTTGGTACCCCCACAATCTGTGGACCTGGAGCTCAGGAGGCAGCCACAATGGCAGCAACTGCAGACTCAGCCACCTCCGCTGCACTAAGGGCAGGGGCCGAACCACACTCTTCTCTTACCCAGTTCCAACAGAATTTTCCCACTGATCTTTTACTTTCTTTTTGGTGTTTACGGGTTGAGAAGTCTGTAAACCACCACAGCTGCCTGTGATTCACGTTCCTGAAGTCTGCTTGGGTTGGTCTGTGTTGCTGGTCTGGGCCGAACAAGAGGGCCCATGGGACTGTACTCTGCTCCTAACATGGTGTGGCAGACCCTTCCCATCAGCCTGTTAGGCTGCCTTCAGTGGGAGATTTGTTTCTCTCTGTCACTTTGTGGGTTCTGTAGCACTAAAATATGTTTAGAATCTTTTTTTTTTAACAAGTATTGCAGGTAGTTGGAGCGGGAGCTCAAGCAAGTTCCTGCTTTTACTCCACCATCTAGGCCTGACCTTTTAAAATTGGTCTGTGGAACTGTGGGTAATGTGTGTCTTAGAACTTTGGAGATCTAGTCGACTTTCCTTTTTTCTCTCTCAATCTTAGCTTCCCTGCTCCTGACTTAACCCTATTGTGCGTCAATTCATCCTTTGATGCTCTGAAATCACCTTCTCAGTATTGCCTTGGCCTTCTGAAGAACACTGTTAGCACCTGAAAGTGATCCCTTGTTGTTATGTAAAGAAACATAGTCCAGTTTCCTTTCAGAATGATACCAGCCAAGTTATAGGCATAATCGGTGTTTGCTCAGTTGTATAGTAGTGAGATATCCATCAGTTCTAAGGGAATGACATTAGTGAAATTCATTTCCATTGAAACAATATTTACTGAATACCTATTAGTTGCATCGCAGTGTGCTATGTGCCATGAGAGATCCCAAAGGAGACATAACTACTGTGCTCTATCCTCACACCATAAAGTTATTCTCTTGCTCTTCAGTAAGAATTACATGAACAAAATGGCTATATAATCAAACAGAACAGAATATGATTTAGATAAAATATGCTGCACACACAGCAAAACAATTCAGAAGTAGAAGAGATTATTATAGACTGAAGAAATCAAAGGATGTTTCATAGAGGTGACTAAATTATATTTTAATCGTTCTTAGTCTTCATTGTACAATATCAAAGTTCTAAACCTCTCATAGTCAAACTGGAGATTAGTGCGTGTCTCAGAAGGTGTTATTAAGGAGGAACTTTCACTCAGTGTGTGATTTAAGGTTGTCACTGTTCATTCTTTTATTGTTTCCCATGCCTAAGACCTCAAGCTGCTTGCAGCACAGCCCAAATCGTCAGATTTTTCCCAGGGATACAGAGATCACAGACTAATAGAAATAGAAGATTACCCAGACAACAAGAGTTCAGAGATTTGCAATACTCTGCTCAGAGTTCTTACCTGGCTCAGAGTTTATCACAAAAAATTCACAGTATGAAGGGTTGGGCTAAACTCCCATCCACGGATTCAAGTCCTCTCTATTGTGATCTATTAGCCATATTACTAGTCTCAAAATAGTAAAGCCTGGTGCCCTCCTTAGGAATTTTTTTTTCCCCAAAAGGTTCTGCCTTACTGCCACTATCAGAAAAGTTGCCTTCCTTGAGAATTACCATTTAACACTTCAAGGTTTCCAAAGCATTTTATATTAATTATCTCATTTGTGTCTTACAACAGTCTTCTGAGGTACTTACTACAGCTGTTATTGTTCCCACTTAACAAATGAGGAAAGTAAAGCTCAAGGATTTGTAACTTGCTTATGGTAATATAAATAGTAAGTGTTAAAGCAGCATGTACACCTAGGTCTTCTCCAGACTTGTCACACTGCCTCTCCTTCTTATAGTATAGATGGTTACTGTTCAGTTTGGCCTCCCATTGTCATAGCATACAAATGTGATAAAATCATGGTTTTTCTTAGTTTCACAGCAATTATATAATCCATCCAATGGTCAAATACATGACAGCAAGGTATAATGGAAAGCCTCTTGGGTTGTGTTAAAGAACCTAGATTCTAATGCTGATTCTTTCACTAATTAGTGATTCCTGCCTGTTTCTACTGCCTTAGGAAACAACCTCCTTAATATTTCCTGTCATGGTTTATAACCTTGGTAATAAAAAATTGTTTTCATGTGAGAGCAGTAGGATACAGTATAAAGTATGAGATTGGGGCTTAGATCATAGCTGTTGGCATGTCATTATGCTCCCTGAAACCTTATTTCTTTTTCATCTCTCAATTTAGGGAGCTGATTCAGATGTTCATTAAGGATCCTCCAAACTCTAGCATTTTATGATGCTAGCATAATGGCATCCAAACTTAAAAAAATAATCTATGAATGCATCAGAAGTGTGAGACTAAAAGTGAGATTAACTAGAACATCTCTCACTTTACAAAATAAGAAAAAAGAACAGAGATGTTAAATTGTTACAAATAATCTCTGGAAAAATCCAAAGCCTTTATTGCATCTCTGTGTCATAAAGATGAAGCCACAAATATAACCTGTGGCAGATACAAGGTCAAATTCTAGGTCTCTGGGCTCCTCCTTTGTTGCTCTTGAAATAATGTAGTATGGTCTTAGATTTAATGACTGGTATTTTTACTGTGTTTTAAGGTTTATAAAGTGCTTTACAGATATTATCTCATTTCATCCTCACAACAATCCTGAGAGGTAGGAGCTACTATTATCACTATTTTCAGATAAGGAAAATGAGTCAGACAGCAATAAAGTGACATTCCCAGGATCACACAGCTAGTAAAATTCTAAGCCTAGCTTTGAATTCAGGTCTTCCTACCTCCAGATCTAGCACTCAAATCCACTGTACCACTTAGCTGCCTGGGATTCACTGATCTCAGACACTTAGTAGCTGTCTAACCCTGGACATGTCACTTAACCTTAATCTACCTCAGTTTCCTCATTGATAAGTAATGATAATCATAGGATCTATCTCACAGAGTTGTGAGAATCAAATTAAGTAATATTTTATTTTATTTTTTTGCTTTCTTTTTTTTTTGGAGGGGGGAAGGCAGGGCAATTGGGGTTAAGTGACTTGCCCAAGTAGTTGTAAGTATCTGCTAGTAAGTTGTAAGTATCTGAAGCTGGATTTGGGCTCAGGTCCTCCTGACTCCGGGGCTGGGGCTCTATTCACTGAGCCACCTAGCTGCCCCTGAAATAATATTTATAGTGTGTTTTGTAAGCCTTTAAAGAATAATATAAATGCAAGCTATTTTCATAGCAGTAAAAGTAGTGCTAGCCACGATAAATTCATTTCAATATCATTTGTGCTTTAATATTTTCTTCATATTTCTAAAGAAAATAACTCAAGAAGGAATTAATCCAGACATCCTAAAGAAGCACTGAAATGTAAACCAAAGAAGATCTTTAATAATAGTCACTGCCAATTATAGTTGACAAAGTGTTTCATATGTGTGTGACTTCATTTGTCTCTGATAACTAAATATTTAACTAGAAATGAGCTAAAGTATATAAAAAGTACTTTGAGTGCCTGAGAGTGCTGCTTTTCTCAATGATGAGTTTTACCATATGTTTCTGTTTGAAGAGGATATTATATAGGTGTACCCATAGAATAAAAAAAGAACATCCTTAATAAATTTCCATAGTCACTCAAAGGAGATTACTCTAGCCATGCAAATGGAAAAACAAAGTGGATGACAAATGAATGCTATCCAGAATATGATACAAATTTGTAGAGGTGGTTCTTTGAGTATGGTATGCCATGTACAGGTGTTGGTAATAAGTAATAAGCAGGGCTTAAAACTTACTAAAGCAGACTAGATTGTATTTGAGAAATCACGTGCAGCTTTCAATGATCTCAAGCTTTCCCCAGCACAAAACTCCCTCTTTTTGATGTCAGTATTCACCCAAAGATGGTATATTTATCATATTTTGGAAAGAAAAGATCTAATAATAATTACAATTGTAAAGATGGCCCAAAGTGCAGTAGGAAGTATACACATAGGCCAATTAATATTAACAATTACTTGCAAACAAGAAGTAATGGTAATAATTATGATTATAATGTTAATAATAATAATAATAATAAAAATTAGAGTTCACATGACTTTCAGTTTTGCAAAGTATTTAACAATCATTATCTCATTTAATCCTCACAATGGCCCTAGGAGGTTAAGTGCTATTGTTATTCATTTTGTAGATGAGAAAGCTGAGGCAAACACAGTAATACGCCCAAGGTCATTTAGCTACTAAGTGATTGATGGAGGATTTGAATTCAGTTCTTCCTGATTCTAGGTCTAGCTCTCTAACCATTGCACCATCTGGGAGAAAATATGTGTATACTATATGTATGTCTAAAGATGGATGAGTCACTCACAGAATGAGAATTGGTGATAATAGATGAAATGTCTGTGTTATATCCACATCTACTACACAGCAAAAAAAAAATACTCCAATGTTTTTGATGAATTATATAAAGGATTTTTTGAAAATGGGTGAAAATTAATTTCATCCATGATATCCCATGGCCTAGAGGTGACACTGAGTTCTGGAAAATTATGTCAGAAGAATGGAAACTCGGGCAGATTCCATCATTCCAGAGAGCCCTTGAATATGGTTCTGAAAATAGACTGACTCTTCTGTTGTTAGATCAGAGTAGCTAAATATGTATAGATAGCCACTACGTGGTAAATTAATTGACCATGGCAATACCTGAAACAAAGAATATTCTGAAAGCATCAACTTCCTGCTCATTTTGATGCTGAAAAATAGAAATATTGGACACAATTATCACGAATTCCTAGAAAATTTTAGCAAATGAGATTAAAGGACCTGAAAAGTCATCCTAGCCAACTAACATTTGATCTTCTTGCCAGACAGAAAGAAATGACAGCATAGGGAAATGCTGAAAAACTGGTGTATATTACAAACTTTTTGTAAGATAGTATTTGAGAATAACGGAAAGTTATGAACATTTTCATATCTTGAAATAGAAAAAAATAGTAAAAATTTTAAAATATCCGTAAAAAAAGTGAGAAATCCAAATGAGGCATACTAGCCAAAAGGTGAAACTAGCAGAAAGAAACAAATAAATGCAAGTTGAAACAATTTTATTAATGATTTTATAATGATTTATTTTCATAGCCAGAGAGAGGAAATATTATATTTGGATCATAGCATCTCAGTTCTTGATTTATTTTATAAAATAGTATAAAAGGAACTTAGGAAGATAAGTCAGAAAGATGAACTATGCCAGATCAAATGCACCCTGAGAAAATCAGTACTGGGACAACAAAACCTTAAAATAATTTAGAGACAATTTGACATAATATCTTGGAGAAGGGGGTGGAGGGAAATCATAGACAAGGTTAATATCCAAAAGAAGTGATCTAGAGATATCTATAGACCCATCAGTCAATTTTCCCATCTTTATAAAATCTTTATGAGAAGGATCAACATGTATATCTAGTGTATCCTTGCTGAAGGCATTACAAAACAAGCATTCGCAAATAATTCTGCACAGCAAACTCTATCATTATGACTGCATATCTGATTGAAATATTCAGAGACAGTATAAGATCTCATCATGATTACAGTTCATGGATTTTAAAAGCATTTAACTCCAAAGTAAAATATAATTTTTAAATCTCTTTTACAAGAATTTTCTCATGTATGTTAAAAGCATAAGATTCTTTGACAAATACAACCACAGACCTTGTGTTCATTGGCCCAAGTAAGGTTCAAAAAAAGGAGATTATGTTCATCAACTGGGTTACCAACTGTCATGAAGAATGTTTTGTTCAAGGTGCAAATGGAAGAGAAATTCCCTATATTTGGTAAAGATAATGTGCTGATGGAATCAATTCCCTTAACACATTAAGTGCATTATAAAAGCCATTCAATGAAATAGAAATTATTGGAAGGGAATTATATTAATGACTGACACAGGAAAAAACTGAATGGATATAAAATGTCTATTGTCCAGATCATGTCATGCAATTGAACTGCAACTTATATAGAGTTCTTTTCATTTGGTTTTGATGATTTCTTTATTAACAAATAAACATGTAACAGAGATCGTAGATGAGTTAGGTTTAAGATTAAAAAGGAAGAGTGGAGTGGGCTACTTTACATCTGGGAAATGCATAATGCCTTTAAAGTTTTCCAAGAGGTTATTCAGCTCAAAGAGCCATACATTCTCCACAAATGTCCTCCTCACAATGCCGTATAATTATAAATCTTGGAAGACCTCAGTTTCTGAGGAATCAAAATTGTGGGTGATCCAAGGGGTGATGGAGAGATATAGTGTAGGTGCAAATGGTTTATGGCATTTTCTTTCAGTGATAACCTACGTATAGGGAATAATACACAACTTATTTTCATGACAGAAAAAGTAGGTGGGTAAATCATGGTGAGCATGACAAAAACAGATTAACAACCCCCAAAATCACTGGTACCCATTATATGAAAAAAATACCTAGAGGAAGGCTTCTATCATGTTGCATTCTGTAGATTATCTATCCAAAGATATAGATAAAAATAATACTGGATGAGAATTCTGTAGAGAATTTAGGAATAGCCTACATGAGAGGAGTAAATACCTGCACTGATTAGATCATGTATCCATTGATGTATTGAAGAACAGATGGAATTTTACAAGTTACGAAATATGAATGGGAAATGCAATTCCCACAACCTACAACATTATATCTCCACTAAAGTGGATCAAAATTTGTTGTCATTCCACTTTTTCTTCTACCTTCCAGAACCAAACCCTGCTCTTTTTGCATGGCATAAGCTCTAGTCTCCCAACTCCTCAGTTCTATTCCAGCTCATCAACCCTGCACAATCCACCCTATTTTTCTTTCCATGTCTAGATCCTTTGGTGAACCAGTTAAACTCTACACTGTCCTCTTCTATTGAGTCTCATAACCCATTGTTGTATTACTGATTATGTCCTACCAAAATTCAGGTGTGGATTACTCCTACCATTAAGCTGCCTTCACTCATACATCTACTGAATAAAGGTAGGGAAAAATTAATTAAGATGGTGACTGGATCCACTACAAATTTATATTGCATAACCTCAAGGTTCTCATCATGGAAAGGCAATCATTTAACACCTATCTAATTAAGTCATTATCTGAATCACCAAAGTAAGTCTTCTAAATCTTTTCCTTCCTATTCTTCTAAACCTTTTCATGCCTACTCAAAATTCCACAGGTTCTCCCTCCTCCAGCCTTCTAGTCTGAGAACCTTACTTGTACATAGTTGTTTGTGTGTTATCCCACCATTAGATTACATACTCCTTGAAGGCAGGGGTTTATCTTTTTGCTTTCTGCATGTCTCCAGTTCATAGCACAGTGCTTGACATATAATAGGCACTAAATACATGTTTATTGACTAACAGATTAACTAATATATTAAGAAATTATTTACTGATAGATTTCATGATCACTAGCATAGTCGGGTTGTGTTTATAATAGGTTTATATAATTGCCAAATTGAACTGAACTCAAAACAAAAGTATATGACTATCATAAATATTTTCTAAGTCAGTTTCTACATCACACTAAAAGTTCCTTGAGTATATGGATTATACCATATTTTGATTATTGAAAATAAAGAATTTATGAAATGGTTACATACATTTGAATTCACAATATTTGAAGTCATAATTATTTAAAATATTTTAATTACTTTCAGCCCAGTGGAAATATGTAGTGAAAGTTTAAATAATTAGACCACTACATGGGATTCAATATTGATACTAATCAGGATTTAGTTGTTTTACTGGCAGAATCTACTCTAGTGTTTAGAAATAGGAACTTCCCAATAAATATTTGGAGAATTAATGAACTGATACATTGATATGGTAAGACCAGTCATTTAGCATGATAGTAAGTTAAGAGATGAATGCCAATGATATTATGATTATTTTTTAGCAACAATTAAAGGATATCTTAAGTGTTTGAGTAGTTTTTGAAGAGGAGTGAAGGAAGAACTAAACTTTCATGGATCAAGTGGATTAGAAGAGGGAGAAATGTGCCTCTGTGAACATGGAGTCATAACAGGAGAAGGAATTTATCCATTCTGTGCACTCAAAAACTCTCCCCTATAGCCACAAGTCAGAGCAATAAGGATTCATAAGTGTGTAGATTAATCCAAGTTGACTCCACATTACTCTCCACCCTCAGAAGCCATAAAAGGACTAAAGTCTTGGGAAATTCATTTCTTCATTCAGTCATTCATTTGCTCCATTCATTAATCCATCAATTTCTATAAAAGTAAACAACATGAGAAAGGCTTCTACTCTTCCTAACTCAAAGAAGACAAAAAACAGCTATGCTATGAATGAAACTAACATTTTATTCATGTGAGAAAAGGCCTGTTGAGGTCTCTGAACAGTTGCTATCATTCCCCTTACATTGGCCATATTTCTACTATAATACCATGAACAGAGAGGATAGAGTTTGGTTAGGAAATTCCTTAATATTAGGACCTTTTACATCCATCTGGAAAGGTAATATGATAGGATAGTTGCCAGCAAGAGAAATACTAGAACTAGAAATGGTCAACTTCCATTGAAGTTGGTCAACTTCCCCGAACAAGGGGAAACAAGATAGATCTGGCCTTAAATAGTCTAAAGATGAGTCAGACAAAATATTAGAGCTAAAATAGCATTATAGGGAGACTCTTGGTCTAGGAAATAAAACTTTTTTTTTAGTTCTCTTTTGAAAGTGTAACTTTCTGAAACAAAATCAATGTTTTCCTTTCATTCAGCTTATGCGAGTGGAAAATTGAATATGTTCCAGTGGGAACTTGAAATTCATAGAAAGGCATAAACAAATGCAGACTCTTCAATATTGTCTTTATTATGATTTTATTCGTCTTTAGAATAGCGCCAACGTATTTGAAATTTTGCCTTACTTTAGAGGTGATTCAAGATTTTCAAGACTTCTTAACTGAACAAAAATAAAAAATATAGTGAAATTATCACTATATCATTGTCAATCATATCAATACCAGCACTATTACCAAGATCATATCTAAAATCCAAATTCCCTGAGCAAAAGCAATATTTTGTCCCTACAGGTACCTTCCTGTACCTGATCTCCAATAGGCTGGTTTAAAAACCAAACCATCCTTCAGAAGAGCATACATTCCAAGCAGGGCAGGATACTACTGAACCTTCTTTTTAGAAAAAAAAAATAATTTTTGTTGTTTTTATTCTAAAATGAACTACAGAGGAGTTTAAACTGGCACTTTATTTGAGATGTTCCTTTAAAATAAATCTCTTCTGACGGAGATTTGTAGGTTGGACTACAATACATTTTAACCCCAGAGTTGGGTTATTTTCATGCTATCATGGATGTTTCTAAATTTTTTTAAGTGTCAAACCATATAAATTTCAAATGTCCCTTTAAGCCATTTAGACATTTTTCTCATTACTGATGATGAGTTGAAATCATTTTTTGGAGGCAGTGCTATATGGGCTTATCTATCTCATTTACCCCAGATATGAATTTGTTACATTGCCATTTTTTATAGGCAATAATGCAGCTGTGCTAGACATTTGCCAATTGTTACTCTCTGTCTTCTCTCTCTTTTTTTTAATCTTGTGTGCAAGGGCTGATTGTGATTTAACACTCCAGCACCCTGGGAAACAATTCCTACTGCCCAGAAAGCATATCAAAAAAATGGGTGCCAAACTTTCTCACAATCTCCCACCCACACTGTTTTCCCCCCTTATGGCAAGTTTTTAATTTCCTCATTGAGTACCCTTTCATTCTCTACAGCACAGAGGACTTCATACCTTCAGAGGACTCAGTCATCCAGTTAGCTTATTTAACACTCCCCCAGCAGAAGATACAGAAAGGAGGGACTGGCCCTATTTCTCTGGAAAGGAGTGATTTAATATTTCTGAAGACAACACATTTCTTCCTCTAGTCCACAAGATTAGTGGGTTATTTCAAATGAAAAGGCTAATAAATACAAAAGTTAGTTTCTAGATCAGACTGGCTTGAAATTGAAATCTTTCTTTAGAATATTATAGCTATTATTACAAAGTTATTGATGTCAAAGTTAGATGTCAAAGGTTGGAATCAACCTAAATACATACATATGTAAATGCATATGTATACATATATGCACTTATATATGTATATAATATGCTATTCACATACATGTATGTTTTGTGTGTGCATGTGTGTGTGTGCGTGTGTGTGTGTGTGTGTATGAGAGAGAGAGAGAGAGAGAGAGAGAGAGAGAGAAAGAGAAAAGAGAGTGTATTTGAACATTGGAAAACAGGTACTATTTTGTTTTTTACATTTTGTTTTTTAATCCCTTACAAAGAATTTACAAAGAACTCAATGTTATATTAATTTAAAAACCTGAACCTGTGGTGTTATGCATTTGGGGGATTTCTCATGAAAATATTTAGATGCCAGTTTAGAAGGAAACTGCTTTGTAATTTAGAGTCTTAGTTACCTTGGGGCACTGAGAGATCAAATGACTTTCTCGTGTTCAAAAAGCAAACATATGTCAGAGCAGGGACTTGAATCCATGGCCTCCTTGCTCTGAAATAAGTCATGAAAAAACCACACCACAATATTTCCCACATAGTAGGTAATTAATAACTACATGTCAAATTGGATTAGGAATTCCCAACTTAAAAAAAATTAAATTTGTGGGGAATCAGTATTTTTATTTTCATATTTGAAGATCATTAATATAAAGTATTATTGTCATTACTAGTTAAATACAGAAAACAACATATTCAGAAACACCTTCGTGCTGTTAGCATGGGTATGTTTGGATCATAATATCAAGCTCCTTAAAAATAATTCTACTTTTATCTTGGAGTGCTTTATTTTGATTCCCAAGTCTGCCTTTTAAGTGTCTAGTTCCATGAGAATAATAGTAACATGTCTATAAATTGACTGCAATCCTGCTTCTTTTGATGGCTTCATTAATATATATGTTTCTTTGTTTGTTCTTTTTTTTTTTTTTGGTAATTTGTTACATTTGCTACTTTCCAGAAGGTTTAAGGTTCTAAATCTAGTAACAGTGTTAACAGAAGTAAAATAGGCTTTCAAGCTAGATTTGAAAATAGATCTTCAGTGAATGAGAAAAATAAAAAAAATACTATGAAAAGTCATAAGACTGGCATTTTTAAAAATTTACTTAATTTTAGTTTTCAACATTCATTTCCACAAGATTTTGAGTTATAATTTTTTTCTTTCCCTGTCTTTCCCCTACACCCTATCACAAAATAGCAAGCCTACTGAATACCCCTTCCCCCAATCTGTTTTCGCTTATATCCTCCCCTTTATCCCCCTAACTTTCTAGTAGGGCAAGATGGGTTTCTATACCCTAGTACTGGTATATTTTATTTCTCAGTTGCATGTAAAAAAATTTTTTTTAAAGATTTGTTTTTAAAACTTTAGTTCCAGATTTCTGTCCCTTCTTCCCTCCTCACCCACCCCTACTAGGAAGATAAACAATTCAACATAAATTGTACATGTGTAGTTACCCACATCATTTCCATAGTAGTTATATTGTGAAAGACTAACTATGTTTCCCTCCATCCTATCCCACCCCCCGACTTAATTTATTTTCTCCTTTGACACTATCCCTTTTCAGAAAAAATATTTGCTTCTAATTACCCTCTCCCCCAATCTTCCCTCCTTTCTATCCTCTCCCATCCCCTCTACACCTCTATTTCCCTGTAGGATAAGATACCCAATTGAGTGTGTACGTTATTCCCTCCTTAGGCCAAATTCAATGAGAATTAAGTTGTCCCATTCCCTTTCACCTTCCTGCTCTTCCCCTCCATTGTAACAGTTTTCTCTTGCCTCTTTTATATGAAATAATTTACCCTAATCTATCACTTCCTTTCTTCTTTTCCCAATACATTCCTCTCTCACCTCTAAATTTAATTTTTTAGATCTCATCCCTTGATCTTCAACTCATCCTGAGCCCTCTGTCTATGTATACATGAACATACATATACGTTTGTATGTACACATTCTCCTATACGTACATATATAGGTATGTATACATACATATATATATATATATGCTCACACACATATATATTACTTTCAACTATCCTAACACTGAGAAAAGTCTTATGAGTTACAATTATTGTTTTGCTATGTAAGAATGTAAATAGTTCAACTTTAATAAGTTCCTTACAATTTTTTTTCCTGTTTAACATATCATGCTTCTCTTGCTTCTTGAATTTGAAGGTCAAATTTTCTGTCCAGCTCTGGCTTTTTCATCAAGAATGCTTGAAAGTCCTCTATTTCATTGAATATATTTATTTTTCCCTGTAGCATTATACACAGTTTTGCAAATGATTCTTGGTTTTAATCCCAGTTCCTTTGACCTCCAGAATATCATATTCCAAGCCCTTTGATCCCTTAATGTAGAAGCTGCTAGGTCTTATGTTATCCTGATTCTGTTTCCACAATACTCCCATTGTTTCTTCCTGGGAACTCTGGAATTTGGCTAAAATATTCCTAGGAGTTTTCATGAGGCAATCAGTGAATTCTTTCAATTTCTATTTTGCCCTCTGGTTCTAGAATATCAGGGCAATTTTGCTACATAATTTCTTTTTTTTTAATTTTATTTTAATTTGCATCATTCATTTCCACAAGATTTTGAGTTACATATTTTCTCCCCTTCTTTCCCCTACCCACCACTCCAAAACAGCCATGCCAGTGTGTCCCCCCTCCCCTAGTCTATTCTCTCCTATGTCACTTTTTGGGAGGGCAGGATGGATCTCCCAACCACAGTGCCTGTGTATCTCAAGTTCCAGTGGGATGTAGTCAATAATAATAATAATAATAATTGCATATATATATATATATATATATAGA
>CM053582.1:181673363-181725088 GCA_028627135.1 Pseudochirops cupreus | reverse complement strand
TACCTTCTCCTTGATCTGGGGATTCTGAAACCTGGCTATAACATTTCTAGGAGTTTTCTTTTGAGGATCTTTTTCAGGAGGTGATCAGTGAATTCTTTCAAGTTCTAGTTTGGTCTCTGGTTCTAGAATATCTGGACAATTCTCCCTGAGAATTTCTTGAAAGGTGCTTTCTAAGTTCTGTTTTTGATCATGGCTTTCTGGTAGTCCAATGATTTTAGAGTTGTCTCTCCTGGATCTGTTTTCCAGGTCAGTGGTTTTTTCAAGGAGATATTTCACATTGCCCTCTATTTTTTCATTTGTTTGGTTCTATTTGATAGTATCTTGATTTCTCATGAAGTCATTTGCTTCCATTTGCTCCACTCTAATTTTCACAGAATTATTCTCTTCAAAATGCTTTTGAGATTCTTTCTCCATCTGGCAAAGGCGACTTTTTAAGGCATTCTTCTCCTCATTGGCTTTTTGGGCCTTTTTTGTCATTTGAGTTAATCTATTTTTTTAGAGTGTTGATTTCTTCAGTCATACTGCTGACTCTCTTTTCATGATTTTCCTGCAACATTCTTATTTCTCTTCCCAATTTTTCTTCCACTTCCCTTATTTGGTTTTCAAAATCCTTCTTCAGCTCATCTCTAGCTTTAAGGCATTCTTCATGTTTATTGGAGGCCCCTGGTAGGGGTGCTCTGGCTGCGCTCTCCTCCTCTCTCTCTCTCCCATGATCTTTCTTTTCGCCAAAGAAGGAACCTAGGGTTTGGGAGATGTTTTTACTTTGCTTTTTATGCTTATTCTTACTCATGGTTGTTTAGTCCTTGGTTTTTTTTTTTAAATCTCTGTGGGGCTCTGCTTCCAGAAGGGAAAGCTCTGTCCTAAATCGCTGGGGTCCTCCCGGCTGCTGTAGCTCTCAGGAAGGTGCTGTGACCCTTCCTATTTACTTCTGGCTGACTGGATAGTGAAGACTCCAAGACTGAAGCCCAAGACCACGATCCGGATCCAGGCTGCTCAACGCGAGAGCACTGGCCTGAGAACAATTGCTTAGTTCTCCTGCTGTCTGCAGGCCGCAGGCGGGAAGCTGCAACACCAAGGCTGGTGCAAAACCTCTGCCTTTTGCTTTTCCGTGCTGGAGGCCTTTTGGCCGGACTGCTCCTCACTCCCAACTCCGCTAGTCCCACTGACCTAGTGCTGAACGCTGCTCGCAGCTGCCACTAATCTGCTCACCGCTCTTCTCGTCCAGCTGCCTCTGGGGCACAGCTGCGGCTTCAGGCCAGGCTGGTTTTCGGTTGGTAGTGTTTATATGGTTCCTCATAGCCGAGCTGACTTTAGTGGGAAGTATCTTTGTGTGTGTTTTGGAGTTCTAGGATTGGTTTAGAGTCCTATTTTATGGGTATTTTGGGGTGGCTATGTGAGAGCTGCGATATGTTGCTGCTGCTACGCCGCCATCTTGGCTCTGCCCCCAAGCCAACTCTGTTTTTAAAGGTTTTATTTTCTGTAGTATTTCTTTGTGCCTCTCTTACCAAGCTATTATTTTTCTTCTCATAATTTTCTTTCATGACTCTCATTTATTTTTCCAGTTTTTCCTTTACCACTCATCTCTTTCTTAAAAGCTTCAAAAATTCTTCTTGGACCTCGATCCAATTAGTATTTTTCTTCAAGACTTAGTTTGTAGCTTTTTTTCCGCGTTGTTGTTTTCTTCTGAGTTTGTGTCTTGGTCTTCCCTGAAACCATGACTCTTTATGGTCAAATACTTTATTTTTTTCGTTTGCTAATTTTTTTCAGCTTACATCTTGAATTTGGACTTTATATTAATGTCATTCTCTACTTACCTGGCAGTAAGGAGGCACTGTGCCAGGATTCAAGCTTTTTCATTCTGTTGTTTATGTTGGTAGTTCTGGGAGTCCACAAGATTTTCTTGCTTCTAAATTTGTGTGATGCTGGGAGAGGTATGGCATTGCTCTTCTGGTCTATTCTCTGGTCTTTACCCAGCAAGGGTCCCTGATCCCCTGTAGTTGCAAGTGCTAGAACTATCTTGGCCTTGCAACAGTGGGCATGGCCTCTGTTCCCTTGTTACTGACCACCACAACTCTTCTCCACTCGAACTGTGACCTAGAATTCCATATAGTCAATAGAATTGCCAATCTGTTCCAGTTGGATCTGATGCCAGAAAAGAGTCCCATGTAATTTTTTTCTTACCACTTTTCCCACCCCCCCCCCTTATAATTTCTGGACTCAGAGTTGCTGCTGCTGCCATGATTGCTGTTGCTTTTGCTGCAAGTGTGGGCTCCAGACAGGCTTCCACCTTGGTGTCACAAACTTTTCCTGCTGACCTAAATTTTCTTAGGTTAGAAAAAATGTCTCACCTTTACCTTTTATTGACTCTGATCTTCCAAAATTTTATTTGAAAATTTATTTTAAGGTTATATGAAGGAGAATGTTATGAGAGTTCACCTGGGTTGCCTTTAATTAACCATTTTGTCTCTGCCTCCAATTTCATTTTAACATGATTCCTGCCACATGTGAAAGTGGCATGTGCTGAGGGTTTGCCACTTTTGGTTTAAGCTATGAGCATGATATAATCTCCAAATACAAAGTATAAAGAGAGAAATAAGAAGTTTTTGAGGGAGGGCCAAAAAAAGTTATTGCTGTTATGCTTTTTGTTGTTGTCCTTTGGCCTTTCATTTTCAAAGAGGACCAGTGATGTCACTGGTGATGTTTTGACTGCGGACAAATTGCTCTTTAACTGAGACAGACTTGCACAAAATCTTATTCTCTCTCCATGAGACCTTGGAGTTCAGTAGTAGGAAAAAAGTGCTGATGACAGGTGATGGTCCAGGATACAGTAAATGACCTTGGTGTCTTTGATGCCTGACCAAACCCTAAGCACTCCACAGTACCTGCTTTAGACATTCTCATGGCTGTTGGAACACATTGTTTTCATCCACCTCTTCTTTGAGTGAAGGTCTTCATATGCTTGAGTAGGTATTCTTTGAACTCATCAACAATCCTTGTCAGTTACTCTCAATGTGATTTAGCCTGTATGCCAATACATTTACCAGTGTGTGGCCACAGTGCATGCTACAGCTTCTTGGAGCCATGTGTGAAAGTTGTATGACACATAGACATCAAAAGTAGAAAACAGCTCTGAAAGATGCTCAAATCAGAGGTGCTCATCCTCCCTGAACCCCCCATACACCCTGTTGGAAAGGATAGAGGTATCATCTTAGGAAATAATAATGGGAGAAAAGGATAGTGCAGTGCATAATGGTTAAGACGTGTTCACAAAGTAGGGGTAGAAGGTGGAATCAAGATGATGGAGTAAAGGCAAGACTTGCCTGAGTTCTCCTCCACATCTCTTCAAATAACTTTAAAAAGTGATTCTAAACAAATTCAAGATAAGCAGAATCCATGAAAAGAGATAGAAAAATACATTTCCAGCCTGAGACAATTTGGAAGGTCAGCAGGAAAGCAGGCCTTGGGAGTGAGTGAATTAGCAGTGGCAGCAAGAAGCAGTCCACAGACAGTAAGAGGATAGAACAACTGGTCAGAAGGAGATTATAGAAATCTTTTTGCTAGTACTGAGGCAAGACTCTGTTGCTTTGCACATATTCTTATCCAGGTCATAGTCCTGGATGGCAGTCCCAGGGCAAAAAGCAGCATTATCATGCACAGCTTGCAGCCACTGTGGGGGAAGGGGTCATTTAGGGCAGAAAAGATTGCTTGAGGTTACTCACAGATAAGAGTGCAGGCCAGGAGAGTAGTAAACACCTCTCCTTTGATCATACCACCTTGGAAGAAGTGAAAACTTTCAGGTCCCTAAGCTGAACAAACTCCTGAAGCTTGGGACAATGTGCCCTCTACCTTGGAAGCAGAGTCCTACTTTAACAAAAAGGTAAAAGTCTAGTGATAGCCTGGGGAAATGAACAAAAAAAAACCCTCTGACTAGAGAAAGTTATTATGGTGACAAGGAAGATCAAAACACACACACAGAATAAGATAGCAAAGTCAAAGCTGTGAAATTTGTAACTCATAAGACCTTTCTCATTATTAGGGTAATTAGGAGTATATATTGACAGAAGACACAAGTTTGAGCTGAATATGCAGGGATGATATCTTAAAATTAAAATTAAGGGGTAAGAGAGGAACATACTGGGAGAAAGAGAAAGGGAGAGGTATGTAAAGCCAAGCACAAACAGCTTTCCAGAGGATGGCTGTTGTGAAGGGCTTTCAAGGTTCTGATTACATAGTATAGTAACAAATCAGAGCAAAACGTTCACAGAAAATCAAGATACAGCATTCACAACAACTTATCACTAATATGGCTGCGTAGTAAAGCACAGTGGTCACATAGTTTTCAACAAAGAATAGTCATTTAGTAACTCAGTCATTCAATCAATTCAATCATTTTAGTCATCCTTAAGTAGGCTTGCCTCCTTAAGGGACATAAAGTACAATAGTCAAAGTTCTCCACCCATGGGGCACACTAAGTTACAAATCAATCACTACTCAGTCATCATTCACTATTCAATCATCAGAAAACACACAGGCTGTCCACTCCTTGGTCACAAGTAAATCACAATTTCTCAGTCAGAATACAATATCCAAGTAAAGTTTTCTTTCAGCTTGTCTTGGGGTAGGCTCTCAGATTCCCTAGATCCCCTTCTAGAGATCCAGCTCCTTTGTGGATTCACCAAACTGTCACCTGGGTTCAAAGGCAGACAGCTCCCAGTTCCTTGTCCAGTTCTTCATCTATTTCCTGTTCCACACTGGAGCTCACTGTGTCTAGTCCACCTTAAATCCTTCGCAATCTCTAGGCTTGGGAAGTCAAGGCTTAACAACGCTGCAGACAAAGTACAGACACCACAGTCATGCTTCTTCTGGCTGCTTAGGCTGTCCCTCAGACTCAGCAACTCCTCAGCAGCTTCTCAGCAGCTCCAGCTGGTCCTCCTTCAGCACCATAAGCTCTGTTCAAAATCATTTTATCCAGCCTCCACATGGCTTGCTCCAAGAAATTCTGACTCTCCCTCTCTGGAGCTTTTCCTTATATACAGTATTACTACTTCCTTTTCAGTCCCTTTCTGTTAGGTCAGCAACAGGTGGTTCTTACCTTCTGTTTCTTTAACAGAGGCTTAATTTGAAACTAGGTGCTAAGTACCTCTCAGCTTAGCAACACAAAAGGAACTTCAAATTTCATTACCATTACAAGGTAGAATGAGGTAAATTTTCTCACATTAAAAGATTGAGAAAAAACTTTTAGAGGGAAAGAGCAGGGGAGTGAGTGGGAATGAGTGAACCTTACTTTCATCAGAATTAATTCAAAGAAGGAATAAAATACACACACAATTGGGTATAGAAATCTATTTTACCCTATAGGAAAGTAGGAGGAAGAAGGGATAAGAAAAGGTGATAGAAGGGAGGGCAGATTGAAAGAGAAGGTGGTCAGAAGCAAAACACTTTTGAGGAAGGACAGGATGAAAGAAGAGAGAATAGAATAAATAGAGTGGGAGCAGGATGGAGTGACATGCAGTTAGCAATAATAACTGTGAAAACAATTTTTGAAGCAAGTTTCTCTGATAAAGGCCTCATTTCTCAAACATACAGAGAACTGAACCAAATTTATAAAAGTGAGAGCCATTCCTCAATTGATAAATGATTAAAAGATATAATCAGTTTATAGTTGAAGCAATCAAAGCTATCTATAACCATATGAAAAGAAAATCTAACTCACTATTGATTAGAGAAATGCAATTAAAACAATTCTGAGATATTACCTACTGTAACCACGGGGCCACCTGTGATCTTCTGTGTCCTCAACTATGGCCATTTGACAAGGTCCAGGCTTCACAGAGCTAATTCCCTTAATAAGGGAATTTGTTCTGTGGGACTTAGACTCAGTTGGGGAGGGGCTGCACCTTGGGTCCTGGGGATGGAGGATGCATGTGGCCTTGGGATCACAAGTTCCCCCTGTCTGTATTAGATTGCCTAATAGTACAGAAAAGGTAAATGACAAATATTGGAGGGGATGTGGAAGAAAATGAGACATTAATGCATTGTAGGCAGAATTGTGAACTGATTCAACCACTTTGTAGAGTAATTTGGAACTATGCCCAAAGGGCTATAAAGCCAAGCATACTCTTTGACCTACCAGTACCCCCTACAAAGTCATTATCTGAAAAGAGATCAAAAACACAAAAAGGAAAAAGATCTATATGTACAAAAGTATAGCAGCTCTTTTCTAAAGGTAAAGAATTAGAAATTGGGGGGATGGCCATTAATTGGGGAATGGCTGCACATGTTGTGATATGTGATTATAATGGAATGCTATTATACATAAGAAATGAGGAGGAGGATGCTTTCAGAAAAACCTAGAAAGACTAGCAGGAACTGTTGCAAAGTGAAAAATACTATATAAAAAGTAACAGCAATATTGTAGGATGATCAGTTGTAAATGACTTGGCTATTTTCTCAATACCACAATCCAAGACAACTTTGAAGGACTTCTAATCAAAAATGCTATCAATCCACAGAAAAAGAACTGATGGTGTCTGAATACAGACTGAAGCATTTTTTTTTTATTTTTCTTGAGATTATTTTGTCTATGTTTTCTTTAACAACATAAATATTATACATAAGTTTTGATTGAGCACATGTATAATTTATATCAAATTGCTTGCCATCTCAATTAGTGGAGGTTGGGAAGGAGGAAGTTAGAGAACTTGGAACTTAAATTTTTAAAAATTAATGTTAAAATTGTTTTTACAACTAACTAGGGGAAAATAAAATGTGAACAAATTCTTGCAACAACATTGCATTTCATTTCAATTATACACAATTATTTGTTTAGCCATTCCCTATTGGCATACACTACTTACATTTCTAGTTCTGTGTCACAAAAAAAAAAGTTGTTGTTTTTTCTATACATTATTTTGTGTATATGGATCCATTTTCTGTTTGATCTCTTTGGGGGTATGGTTATTATTAGTTAGAATAAAAACATAGGTGTAGTTTGGTGCCTTCCTAGGTGCAGTTCCAAATTATTTTCTACAATGACGTGACAAACATAGGTTCATGAACAGTGTGTTAATGTATTTGTTTTCCCATTCAGCAATCTTCATTTTCATTTTTGTCATCTTTACCAATATGACTAGTTTGGGGTGGAATTTTACAATTTTTCCTCACATTCTCCATGTACAATAGTTCCACCCTTGGAGTGGTCCTTATGCTTGAGGCATTTTTTTTGCATTAAAGGTTTTGTATGTAATCATTGTGGGTGACCTGCCTTACCTGTACCCTTCCATAAAATTCCAGGCAAGCACCATTTATGGCCACTTACAGCTAGATAGGATATACTTTTCTCCCAACAGGAAAAAAATCCACGCAAAACTACTTTGGATCCCATTTTCCAATCAAACTCAGTTCCTTGGCATCCTGGACCTATTATTATCTATCTCCATCTTGTTGTCACAGAATGTTAAAACTTGAAAGTGAATCATGGATAATTTAATCAAATGGACAGGGGTAGAATAATCTCAATGTAACTATCCCAGAAAGCCACTTGGTTACATTTTTATAGTCACCCATGGGGCAAAATCACAGTTTTGGGGGATAGAGGAAGCAATGTCTGCTACTCTTAGAAACACAACTTGCCAGTAATAATATTTTTCCACTTCATTTTAAATTTTTAAAAAATTTATTAGTTCAATATTTTATTTTATATGTAAAAGCAATATTCAGCATTTGTTTTTAAAACTTTGAGTTCCAAATTCTCTCTCTTCCTGCCTCCCCACCTTACCCTCATTAAGGAAGCAAACAATTCAGTGTTATACACGTGTAGTCATCCCAGTCATGTTGTGAAAGAAAATATAGACAAAAAAATTTAAAAATGAAAAAAAATATGCTTCAATCTGTATTTAGACACCATCAGTTACTTTTTTGTGGATAGATGACATTTCTTCATCAAAAGTCCTTCAGAGTTGTGTTGAATCATGTATTACTGAAAATAGCTAAGCTGCTCACAACTGATCATCTAACAGTACTGCCCACACTTTGCACACAGTACATTTCACTTTGCATCAGCCCCTGCAAATCTTTCCAGGTTTTTCTGAGAGCATCTTCCTCATCATTTCTTAATGTAAAATAGTATTCCATCATAATCACATACCACAAACTAGTCAATAATCCCTCAGTTGATGAGAACCCTCTCAATTTCTAATACTTTGCCTACAGAAAAGAACTGCTATAAAATTTTTGTACATATGGATTCCTTTCCTTTTCGTTTTTGGTCTATTTTGGGATACAGATCTGGTAGTGGTACTGCTAGGTCAAAGGGGATGCATGATTTTCTAGCCCTTTGGACATGGTTCCAAATTACTCTACAAAATGGTTGAATCAGTTCATAACTCTACCAACAGTGCACTGATGTCTCATTTTTCCCACATCACAGTCCAATATTTGTCATTTACCTTTTCTGTCCTATTAGCCAATCTATTAGGTATGAGGTAGTAACTCAGGATTGTTTTATTTTGCATTTCTCAGATCAATAAGTGAGTTAGAGTATTTTTAATATGGCTATAGATAACTTTGACTTCTTCATTTGAAAACTGATCATATTTTTTGATCATTTATCAATTGGAGAATGAATCTTACTTTCATAAATTTGATTCAGTTCTCTATACATTAGAGAAATGAAATTTTCATCAGCAATATCTGCTTCAAATGTCCAAGTCAGTTATGATTTTTTTTTTCCAATGAGATATTTCCCATCTTCTATTTTTTCATTCTTTTGGTTTTGTGCTATGATTTCATGATTTCTCATCAAGACATGAGTTTCCATTTGCTCCATTTTGATTTTTAAGGAATTATTTTACTCAGTGAGCTTTTTGACCTCCAATTCTGCATATCCTCATTGGCTTTTTGGACCTCTTTTACCATTTTACCTAGTCTGTTTTTTAAGATGTTATTTTCTTCAGTATTTTTTGTGTCTCCTTTGCCAAGCTGTTGACTTGTTTTTCATGATTTTCTTGCATCATTCTCATTTCTCTCCCCAATCTTTCCTCTACCTCTCTTACTTGATTTTCAAATCTTTTTCAGCTTTTCCATTGCCTGTGACCAATTCATATTTTTCTTGCAGACTTTGGATATAGGAGTTTTGACTTTGCTATCTTCTTCTGTGTTTTGATCCTCCTTTTCACCACAGTAACTTTCTACAGGGCTTTTCCCCCCATTGTTTGCTCTTTCTTTTATGAATCTATTATTTGATTTTTACCTGTTAAAGTAGGGCTCTGTTTCCAGGATAGATGGCACACTGTCCCAAGCTTCATGGGTTTGTGCAGCTTTTTTTTAGAGATATTTCTAGGGACTTGTAAGTTTTCAGTTCTTCCAAAGTGGTATGATCTAAGGAGAGGTGTTTACTCCTCTCCTGGCCTATGCTCTGGTCTATGAGTAACCACAAGCATTCTTTTTCACCCTTTGTAGCAGCAATGCAAAATTTACAGGGCCCATGATCATAATAAAGACCATGACTATAAGTGTCACATGATGTTCAATCGCAAAATATACCAAACTCTCCAGATAGAGGATAGAATTGAAGCATTTATTTAGGCACCAGAAAAACAAAGCCCCAAAACCAGTAAGCTGATTCCATAATAGTATCAAAGATATTCAGAAGCCATAATAACACTGAAAGCTACAGTATCCTTCAGCCTTCCCACAAACCAATACAAGATCAATAGCTATTCATGATCTTATCTGACTCCTTGCCTGAGCATCCTCTTTCCCCTACTGTCTCACTAGCTCTGACCAGCTTTCTGTGGGCTCTGCTTGCCTTCAGCAAACTCCTCCCACCACAGGATCCATGTGACTACATTCAGCCCATTAGGGGGCAGAATTTACTTTCAAAGCAGGGGAGGTCTTCAGACTCCCCCTTAGGTCTATTTAGGGACAGGGAAGATCTTCAAATTCCCATTCTTGTTATGTTGTATCCAAACCCAAATCCCAGGTCACTGCATACCACCTGATTTGTGGCCCACCATTAGGCTGCTTTATATTTCTGTCTTTGTCCCTGTCCTACATTTTGTCATAGTTTGAAAACTGCTTAAGGCATGTCTGGACATATTGCTCAAGGCATAGTTCCCTGACCCCTCCTTCCCTAATCAGCATTTTATATATTCTCCTTGAACCATTATAGTGTATAAGGTTCATTATGGTGCAAAGATCTTATCTAGGGACCACTCTGTCCTGTCCCACTGACCTATCAGGGCCTCCACCCTCTTTGCCCAGAATATGACCCTAGCCTGTTTTGGGGAATTCCAGTCCCCTTTACCCCATGACCCTCTACCCTGCTCTGGAAAGCTGACTACAATCCTTCACCCTGTTCTAGGAGGGAATCCCATGTCACAGGAAGGTTGCATCCTTGTACCCTTGTGCCATATTCCCAAATTAGCCCTGAGCTATAGATGTAAGCAATGGCTGTTCTTTGCTTCTGTATGTCATGGCTTCCACTGGCTGCCCTCCCTCATTGTGTTTTTTGTGGTTTTAGCCTTTAAAATCAAGTCTGTATCCTATTGGATTATTGCACATTTGAGTGCTGAACCCTTGGGTAGTCACGTGCTTGATCAGTAAATCCACACCTAAATTTATCTTGAGCCCAGGTCTCTGTTTGCTCTTATTCTCTGTATAACAATTACACCCTTGAACTGTGAGGAGTACCAACCCCTCCCCCCGCTCCCCAGCAGTGGCTGCAAACTGTACTATGCTAGCGATCCTCCTTTCCTTGGGACTGCCATCTAGGACTGTGACCTGGATCAGAATATGGGCAAAACAATAACGTCCTGCCTCAGTGGTAGCAAAAAGATTTCTGTAATCTTCTGACCAGTTGTTCAATCCCTTTACCATCAGTAGGCTGAGTTCAGGAAGCAGCCTCTGCTAATGCCGCTGTCACTGCTGTGATTTGGTGACTCCCCAAGCCTGCTCCTGGCTTGCTGTGTCCAGGGATGTACTAGTGTGGCTTGACCTGGACTGTGTTGCCCTCATATCCAGCTACAACAGACATTTATTGCTGATGTTTGAAGTTCTCTTCGATGTCCATGGGCTGAGAAGTCTGGAAACCACCACTGCTGCCACTGATTCAGTTGCCCTATGGCCTGCTTCTGGTTTGTTGGGACCTGGTCAGCTCTGGCGTGACTTGCACTGAACTGTGCTGGATTGTGCTCTTCTTACCCTGGTGCAACAGACCTTTCCTGTCAAACTTACAAGTCGTTTTGGTATGGGAATTTGTTTCAGTCCATCTTTTTGTGTATTCCGCTGCCCTAGAATTTATTTATAATCATTTATTAAAGGTATTTGGAGGAGTTTGAATGAGAGTTCAGGTGAGTCCCACTCTTTATTCCACTATCTTGTCTTCCCCTCTCCTAATAATAATCTTAATCAAAATAACCATATTATTGATCAAGATCGTGATGATGACAACAATAACTATAACTCACATCTATATGTCACTATAAGTTCAAAAAAAGTTTACAAAAGGTTTTCCTCACAGTGACCTCTGGATGAGGCATAGTTCAAGTGTTGTTATTTCCATTTTACAGGTGAAAAAACTTGGTGCCAAAAAAGTTAACTTGCTTACCCATGTTTATAAAGCTAGTAGGTATCAGGACCAGGAGTTTTAACCTTAACTTCTAACCTCCTGAAATCTTTTTACTTACATTTTTAGCCCATTCCACTGGCGGAGGTAGCCCAGCTTTGATGACTATGTGGTCTCCAGTTACTACTGTTCAAAATTTCCTTTTTCATCAGCAAGTCATTTTGAAGGTCTCTGTCAAGATTAACATAAAGGCTGAACTGAGATAATAAATAATTATACCAAATCCTTGTTTACCTCTGGGCATTAAACTTGTGATCTTAAGACATGAATATGTCTAATATAAAGATTCTTAGGGATAGGGGTTGGACTTGTGATTTCATCAATAATGGTATCTTTCAGATAAGAAAATTCCCTGTACAAATGTAGGCCAGCAACCTCTCTGAATCTGATCATTTTAGAAAATTGTCAAGATGTCTAATAGGTTAAATAACTTGCCTAAGGTCACACAGCTACTATATGTGAGAGGCAGTACCGGGATTCAGATCAAACTAGCTCCAAGAACAGCTTTCTATTTATTGCCTTGCACTTCCTCTCTTATAAAGATTATTAAGTATCCTTAATTTGACCATACTCTACTTTAGTTTACTTGTATTAAATTTCCTTGTTGAGTAAAAGCTCAAGCAAATCCACATCACATCTTGGAAACAGCAGATGTCATTTTGATGGAAACATTTTTTAATCCATCAAAGAGTGATGCCTGGGGTGACCATAAAGTCAAAGCTGATTGCATTGATTGCTCAGTGATGGCACATTCTGAGTCCCTTAAAGTATGAGCCTCTGAGATAAATGGCCTTCTAATGGTCGTCTGCTTCAGTTTTTAATTTCTAAGTGAAATTGCCTAGCACCTTGAGGGGATGGAGAATGAGCATTAAAATGGTTATCCAACTAATATTTCAATAGGAGAAGTGCTGTGATGGAGGTAGAGGGATAAGAGGAGGGGAGCAATGTTAAGTACCAAGTGATCCTTCAAATCCTCAGATGCCTTTTTTCAGACATATGCTCTATATGAGACAGAGGCTCCTCAGAGGCACAGTAATTATGAGGCAGGAACTTGTGTGGATTTTTCTGGGAAGCTTCCAGCTCCTCTTATGAATGCTGTCATCCTTCTCCATATTCAGTCTTCTATATGACAGTGTCACTGCAACTTCACAAAGGGGCAGAAATCAAATCTCAACACTTTGTCAGCTTCTTACGTAGAGCAGAACCAATTGAATTTTTGATACTACATTTCATAGGACTTCACTTTCAGTGCCTGGTTTACTTTGAAAATAGATCAGGTAAAATTATAGAACTGGGATATTTGGGGAAATGACGCTGTATTTTCAGAGGAATTTAGGGATATGAGAAAATTCCATAAGATCATGGGATAATAGGAATAAAATCTAGAAAGGCCTTTAGACATCATCCAATTTAAAAGCCCTCAACTTAAAGAAAAATGGTAGTTTATTCACTGCTTATTTATAAGACTTGTTTACAAAAGCTCTCTGTTTAGTTTGACAAAAACTAAATTCTTGAGATATTTTGCAGTAAGACAAAGACATTATACAAAAAAATGTGATGTAGTATAGGGCATAGTTTTCTCACATTCTTGTGTACCATATATTGACCACAATAAAAGCATGTGAACCCCCACCCCCATTATGATTCTGCTAAATTTATTGAAGTATAAAATATAAGAATACATGATTATGAAAAATTATAGTTGATATAATGGGAAGAAATAGTGAAATACTTTGTTTCCTTTAAAGATTAGCTCAAAATCCATCTTCAAGCATCTTCTAAAATGGAATGTAAACTTTGAGGACAATGACTATTTTATTTTATTTTATCTTATCTTTTTTATTTAATTTAATTTAATTTAATTTTATTATCAACAGACTAGCACAGTGCCTTGTACATTATCACTTTTTCCCCTTTTTTCCCCAATTTTGACATTTTAATTTAGTTTTGTGTTTCAAATCATATCCCTTCCTATCTCCCCTCTCCCTTCCCTGAGAAATAAACAATCAGAAATAGGTTATACATGTGCAATTGTGTAAAGCATTTCTATATTAGTAATTTTGAACAGGAAGATTTTAATAATAGAAAAAAAAGAAAGAAAAAAGTGAAAAATAGCATGCTTCAGTGTGTATTTGATAAATATTAGTTCTTTCTCTGAAGGCAGATAGTATGCTTCATAGTAAGTCCTTTGGGATTGTCCAGGAACATTGTATTGCTGAAAATAGCTAAATCATTCATAGTTCTTAATTGAAAAATATTACTTTTTGTGGTGTGCAGCATTCTTCTGGTTTTGTTTACTTCCCTATGCATCAGTTCATGTGTTTCCAAGTTTTTTCTGAAACACAATTGCTCATCATTTTTATAGCACATTAATAATCCATTACAATCATATGCCATAGCTTTTTTAACCATTCCCCAATTAATTGGCCTTCCTTTAATTTTCAATTCTTACTCACAAAAAAGAGCTGATATAAATATTTTTGTACAAATAGGTCCTTTTCCCATTTTTATGGATGTCTTCAGGATTTAGATCTAGAAATGGTATTGCTGGATCAAAGGGTATGCACAGTTTTATATTCCTCTGGGCATAGTACCAAATTACTCTCCAGAATGGTTGGATCAGCTCACAACTCTACCAACAGTGCATTAGTATCTATCCCCTCCAGTGTCCAACATCTTCCTCTTTTTTTTTTTGGTCATATTAGCCAAGCTGATGAGTGTGAGATGGAACCTCAGAGTTGTTTTAATTTTCATTTCTCTAATCAATAGTGATTTATAACATTTTTATAACATTTTTTCCACATGACTGTAGATATTTTTATTTTGTTGTCTGAAGACTACCTGCTCATATCCTTTGAACCATCTATCAATTGGGGAATGAGTTGTATTTTTATAAATTTTACTTGCTTCTCTATGTATTTGGGAAATAAAGCCTTTATCAGGGATACTTATTGCAAAATTTTCCCCCAGTTTCCTGATTTCTTTATAATTTTGGTTACAATGATTGTGTGTGTGAAAACTTTTTAATTTTATATAATAAAAATTATTTGTTTTATATTTTTAATATTCTTTATATTTATATAAAGATATACATATATTATATCTTTATATAAAGATATATACTTATATAAAAATATATATTTATATTATATTCTTTGGTCCTAAATTCTTCCCTTATTCATAAATCTGAAAGAAAATCTCTTCTATTCTCTCTTAATTTGCTTATGGTATCACCCTTTAGGTGTAAATCATGTACCTATTTTGACCTTAGCTTGGTTAATGGTGTAAAGTGTTGATCCATACCTAGTTTCTGCCCTACTGTTTTCCAATTTTCCCAGCCGTTGCCAAATAATGAGTTTTTGTTACTGAAGTTTGGATTTATCATGCACTAGATTACTAGGGTAATTTATTCTAATATAATTCGTATCTAATCTATTCAGTGATCCACCAGTCTGTTTCTTAGCCAGTACTAAATTGTTTTAATAATTACTGTTTTATATTACAGTTTGAGTTCTGGTGCAGCTAGACCACTTTCTTTTGCATATTCCCTTGATGTCCTTGAGCTTTTTTCTTCCAGATGAATTTTGTTATTATTTTTTCTAGCTCTATAAATTACTTTTTGATAGTTTGATTAGTATGACATTGAATAAATAGATTAATTTAGGTAGAATTGTCATTTTTATTATATTGGCCTCATCTTCCCATGAGCAATTAATATTTTCCCAAATGTTTAGATCTGACTTTGTGTGAAAAGTGCTTTATTGTTGTGTTTGTGTAGTTCCTGGGCTTGTCTTGGTAGATAGACTCATGAGTGTTTTATGGTTTACATACTACAGTTATTTTAAATGGAATTTCTCTTTCCATCACTTGCTGCTGAACTTTGTTGGTAATATGTAGAAATGTTGATGATTTATGAGGGTTTATTTTCTATGCTGCAATGTTGCTAAAATTGTTATTGTGAAATATTTGGTAAAATTCCCTTGAAAGATGTTGTCCAGGCCTTTTTTTAAAATCATGATTATCAAGTAGTCCAATCATAATGATATTATGTCTCCTGGATCTATTTTCTAGGTCAATTGTTTTCACTGATGAATTTTACATTTTCTTTTTTAACTTTTTAATTTGATTTTGTTGTATCTTGATGTCTCATTGAGTCATTATTTTCCACTTGCTGAATTCTAATTTTTAAGTAATTTTTTTTCAATGAGCACATTATGGATTCTTAGCAAAGGCTTGCTGATCTGATTGTTTCTTTGAAGGAAAATCAGTTAAAGGAAGGGTTCATGAGAAATCCATTCAAGTTAAGTCAAGCTGAAGGCATATAGGCATGAAACTAGAAGGAGGATGAACAAAAGAAAAAAGACAGGAATGATCTGCAAATATTTTTGTAAAAAATTTTCACCATCAAAATAAGTGAAGCCACCATGTTTATACTTTAACAACATAATCCTTGATATCTAGATGGAGATATGGAAAATAAGAAAAAGAAAGATTTGTAATAAAATTGGATCAGAAAAAGTATACATGAAGGAAATGTGTTACAGAGAAGATGAATGAATTCATAGATTATCTGAGGGAAGGAAATACATCAAAGGTGTCAGAAACAAACAAGCAAACAAACAGAAAAGGTGCCTGAAATGCTAGGGATAGGGAGAGAGGTACCTAGGGAAAAAGAGCCCTGGGGAATTGTCTGGAAAGTCAGGAGCAGAGCCTATCAATATGTAAACATGCTTTGTAGGGTATTTCCAAAGACAGAATTGAGAATAGAAATTAACCAATTAGAAAAAAAATATGTTAGTGGTGGAATTCTATAACGAAAAGAACACTGGGTCAAGGTAGAATATACAGATGACATTGTGCTTGTTACAATTCCTAGACCTCCTCAATTGGGTTGATAACTACTCAGAATTGTTTGTACTTAATATTTATACAGGAAACAAATAAACAAGTGGATGAATGGTAATATTTGGTCTTGATTATGAGATATGGTTAAGTGTATAACCCATACATACTCTGTTCACACATATGTGTGTATAAATATGCATATGCTATATTATATAGATACACACATTTGTGCATATATAGATGTATAGACATATATATATGTATATATATATATATATATTTGTGTGTGTGTATGTATAATGGACAGATAGATAGCTTAGATTTAAAATGCAAATACATAATGAATTAGGTCTCAATTTAAACAGGAGGAGACTAAATTGGATTATTTGGGGAAATTAAAGTCCTTTCAATGACCATAAACTTCTCCCTAAAACAAAAACCCATGTTTTCCATACCAATAATCTACTATTGTTGATACAGTTTTCTGTGTCATATAAAAATATGCTTTCCAAATAATTAACAATAATTTTTACCCAGAGGGCAGTAAAAAGGCAAATGGGGCTGAGTAGGTTGAAAGGCACAACAGAGATAAAAGGTGCTCAGTCAAGAATCATTTATTAAACACTACGTGTTGGGAATTGTGCTGAATTTTGGGATATAAAGAAAGCCCTCCCTCCCCCAAAATGTGCTTTCCCTTGAAGGACATACATTCTAATGCATAAGATATTACATAAATAACTAAGTACATGCAAGATATATATGGACTAAATGAAAGTAATCAGAAATTGGAAGGTGGCTGGTTTATTGAATTACTCTACTAATGCTGAATTTAAGCTGAGTCTTTAGGGAAGTCAGGGAAATTGGGAAAAGTAAGTGAGGAGAAAGAGCATTTTTGACATTGGAGATACCCCCCCCCCCCCGCAAATACCAGAAGTTTTAGAATGTTGTATTCAAAGACTTGAAATAAGACAGTGTTTTGGGATGAAAAAATGTGTAGAGATAGCAAAATTGAAAAAGCCTGAAGAGAGGGCCTGTTAGGAAGCTACTTGAGCAGAGGTTTGACATTGACAGATGTATACTTTGGATAAAATCATTTTGGCAGCTGAATAGATGATGGATTAGAGTGGGAAGACACTTGAGAAAGAGACTAGTTGGAAGGCTATTTCAGTAGTCTAATTCAGGTGTGATGAGGGACTCAGCTAAGGTCATAGTTATATTAATAGAGAAGGGGGCATGTAAGACAGATGATATAAAGGTAGAAATAAGATTTGAAAAGAAATTGCAGATGAGGAATAAGTGAATTACACAGAGGTTGAAAGCATGGGTGACTAGGAGCATGATGATCCCTTTACCAATAATAAGGAAATTGGAAAGAGGGAAGGGTTTGATGAGAAAAGATAGTGAATTTTTATTTGGGAAAGTTGAGTCTGAGATGGCTATCTTTCTTTGAGGTGTCCTAAAGGCAGTCCATCATGCAGATCTATAGCTGAGGAAAGACACAATGGACAGATATATAGAAATGAGAATTATCAGCACAGTTATGATAATTGAACACATGGGACCTAATGAAATAAACAAGTAGCAGTGTATACAACAAAAAGAGAAAGAGCACCTAGGGAGGGCCTTGGGAGACAACCATGGTTAGTAAAAAACAAAAAACAAAAACCAAAAAATTATAAATGAAAATCGAAAAGAGGAATCTGAAATGAGCAGTTGGACACATAGATGGAGAACCATTAGAGAGTAGTCAGATCAACTGATAGAAGAGAATATAAAAAAAATGGTGATCAACAATATCAAATAGAATATAGATATTAAAGAAGATGAGATTTTAGATAAGATCATTAAATTTAGCAATTAAGAGACATTAGTAATGTTTGGAGAGAGCAGTCTCAGTTGAATGATGAGGTCAGAACCTGGATAATGAATGTTTAGAAGGGAGATGAAGAGCAAAAGACACCAGTTGTAAATAGCTTTCTCGAGGAATTTAGCCATGAAGAGGAGGAGAGATAAAGGATGATAGCTAAAAGGGGTGAATCAAGTGAAGGATTTTTTAAGGATGGGAGAGACATGGGAATGTTTATAGGCAGCAAAGAAAGGACAAATAAATTGGGAGAAACTGAAGAAAAGAGAGAAAATGATATATTTGGGGTAAGGAATTTGCTGTAGAAATCAATAAAAGATGGGATGAGGAGTACATGTGAAGGAATTTCTCTTAAGTAGAATTATCCTTCATCCAAGATGAATGAATGAGGAGATAGTGGAGGAAAATGTTTGATAAATTAAAGATGAGGAGGAAAGGAGAAAAGGGGATTCTTACTGATGGTCTTGGTTTTCTTTTTCAGCAAAGTATAATAGAAGACCTCAGTTGATAGTGTGGCAAAAGGAGCCATTGGACTCTTGAGAAGAAGTAAGAAAGCTGAGAGCAGCCTCAGAGAATGGTAAGATAGTGAATCAATAAGAGAGGAATTGCTTATTTTCCTTGCTGCAGTGAGTATCCATTGGATTGCATGCATTTTCAATGTTTCTAGAATTTGCTGGTTTTGAATTTCCTCCAATTTCCTTTAGCACCACGTTAATAACATCAAAACAGTTAGATGGTGGGAGAAAACCAGGGCTGAACCTTGGCAAGCGTAATGGGAATGAGAATTTGAAGATCTTCCCTGCCCCTTAATAGGAAGCTCATGGTGGGAGAAGCTCATGGTGGGAGGAGCTTGTTGAAAGGGTGGAACAGTAAGAGTAGAGCAGGAAGGAGCAAGGGAGAACCAGAACAGAACTGGGAGTAAGCAGCTTGGAGGGAGGGCAGCTAGCATGAATGAGAGAGGGGCATTTTTGCTTAAGGGAGACTGTTTTGTTTTGAAGGCCTGACAGAGGGAAGGTTTGGGGATGGCAGTGCTTACTGCATTGATTATGTGTACCAACTTCTTGGTTGTTATGATGGATTTGACTTTCTGATACAGGGATTCGGCTTTCTGGTGTTTGAATAAATGTTTTGGTTCTGTCTTCCATATGGAGAGTCTGTTAGATTTTTTAATTCAGAACTACACCAGCATATTGATAGCCACCGTGGGTGCTATGAATATCACATTGGTGTTATAGCAAGGAGTCATTGTAGAGCAAATAGCCAATGGATTTGAGGGTAGATGAGACTATAGAGTTCAGTTAGGTCATTAAGGGGTCGAGAGAGGGAAGGAAAGAGAGTATAGAGAGTGTGAGAGTCAGGTTCCATAATAGATAATGAATGGAATATAGATTAAGGTGAGGATGAAGAGGAAATGCAGGGGTTATGCACAGGTAAAGATAAATGATAAAAGACTGCAATTAGCCAAAAGTATCTCAAAGTTCATCACCATAGAAGTAGAACATGTATGAGTTATGGGAAAAATAAGGACTGGAGTAAAAGAAATTATAAAAGAAATACATTATTAAACACAAAGATAGGTTGTTCACATGGTGAGAGGAAATGATAGCTTATGATTAGGTCATGTGATTTATTATAATGTTCATGACATCAAGAGGAAGCAAAGGTTCCCCTTTCGATTTGATTTACTGTGTTGACTTATGGGATACCATAGAGAAGATTTAGACAGATTTTGATCTGTATTATTGAAGACAACATCCATATTGATGAAATCAGAGATGTAGTTGTTTCTTTCTTTTTTTTTTTTGTTCTAGTTGTTTTTGGTCATGCCTCTACTAGATTAACCTCCAGGAAGGTAGAGGCTTTGTCTCATTCCTCTTTCATTTTTTGACTAGTACTTCACACCTTGTTCTACACACAGGACCTTTTTTTTTCCTAAATGAATGAATGAGACGTTAATGCATGAAAAACTGAAAAGACATATTTGAACATATAAAACCATACAGACTGAAAAATTAAGAAGAATAGTGGTGAATATTTGTTCTCCAGAGATATATTTTTATGAATGGCTGAATGAAAGAGAGTTCTAAAGACTTGATAGCAATATCTGACAGCTGATTAGCTTATCTCATAAAGTTCCCTATAGGTGTTTTTGAAATAGGCTTCCCTACTGAAAAGAGGTATTTTCTTCTGTAAATCATTAACTTGCTTTTCCTGTAAGTTTCATTTATGCTTGAGTAACTGACAACTCTACAAAGACTTTCCTCAACTTTGGTGGCTGTTGAACAAAATAGTAATGACAATTTCCACATATGTCTACATATATGCAAATAGCTATGCATGTATATGTATATAAACATATGTACATTCCATATATGTGCATGTGTATATGTGCATATGTAGATACATCTAACAACTACCTATATTTACATATTCACGCATATAGCGCTCTATATACAGCATCTCATTTCTACAACTGAGAGACAAAACCCCAGACTTCAGTGAGATCCCAGCAATTTTGAGGCCTTCCTATGGCATCAACTTACCTTTGCCATTGTGTGTTTTGCCATTTTTCTTATAATCTTTATTCCTCTGCTTTATTCAGCACAATCTACATATCTTGAAATTTGAATACTTACTAACCTCAGGAATAATTTAGTTTTCCAGATTCCTCCTACTACTGATTGTTGATTTCTTAAGTGATCTCTTCACTTTTCCCTACTCATCTCAGAGTTAGCAAGGGCATATTCCACTTGAACTCTGTCCCTATTCCCAGGCATGAGTCTCTCAAATTCCTGACTTGGAAACAAGCAACAGACACTCAAGGAAGATGAAAGAACTTTCTAAAGATGACCCAAGTGAGCCCATCCATTTCACAGCTTTCCTGTGCTATAGAGGTAAGCTGGATAAATGTTTAACAACCAACACTATGACAATACTCAATGCAAAACATATATTTCATTTTATTCTGCATTGTTAACATGTTCTCTATCACTTCCTTAAGTTTAGACAATAAAGCCCCAAATTGTAGTGCTGTTGATTTCTGAGTGTAAATTCTCACACTGAAAATTTAAGAATGGTCTCTTGCAAGAAAGTTCAAGATAACCACACACATACCTGGCAAGGATAGTATTATCAATATGTTTTGTGATAATCCTTTCTCTAAAGTAAACAAGAAGGAGCAGTTGAGGAAGCTTGTGGAGAAATATCCCCCATGGTCCTCATGGGCAATGCGGACTATGTACATGACTTCTATGTATACAAAATCATCTTTGGGAAGAACATCAATGACACATGCTAGAGGCAGCTTTATGATGGGCAGAAATCTAAGAAGAATGCCTTGAACAAGTACTTCAAGAAATGACAAAATATTCATGGCAAGAAAGAGTTGGGCAAAGACTTCAGCAGTATGAAGTAATACGATCGGGTTATCCAAGTGATTGACCATAGGCTCATGTATATAATTCCCCTGAGGTAGAAGAAATCTCACTCAATGGGGCTTTAGATGAATGGCAGCAGTGTTCCTGAGATACTAGGTTGGACCTAGAAGAGGCTGGAGCATAACATGCCCCTGTCCAAGTGATTGGGCAGGATGAGATGACTAATGTCATTTGGGTTACTAAGCACAATGGTTTCAATGAGGTCAGCAATCAATGACACACTAAGAAACTGTCATGTAACATTCTTAACCCCACCTTGAGGACTATGCAAAGTTTCCTGTTTCAGAGCTTGATATCTTGACTGTGTGGCATTCTATATGGCCCAAATTAGTAAGAAGGGCTACCATCACGCCACACTGTGATCAAGAAGAAGATGTGTAAGTTTAATGAGGGCAGTCAGGTCAAGGATAATACAGTGACCTGGAACACCATATCCGCCAATTATGATATGTGCATTAAACCTCTGTGAGAACTTTTCTATGATAGTGAAGTAACCAATGACTGTATCATGATGATAATGGCATGTTATTGAAACAATAAAGCATGTTCTCATCCTACAAAATCACTGCTGGTACCCTAGAGAGAAGACTGACTTGAAATTTATTGACATTACCTCTAATTTTGATCATAGGTGCCTCCAAAATATGGAGGAGAATATTTCATGGGATCATTTAAGGGAAACCATGTGGCTCTGGAGAAGACATCTTAAAGTTTATAATGTTAGCTTGAGCTAATGAATTCTCAAAAAAAATTGAAACTTTTTGTAAAAAATGATGCCCCTTCTGCATCTCTGGACTGACTATTTTGAAACTGGCAGAATATACATATGGGTGTATTTAGACAGTAATATACTTGGAGGATCAATGAGGGTGAAAAATAAGTTCCTGCACTGAATAGAAGAAAAGAGAAAGAATAATTAAGGTGAGATATTTAAGTAAAATATTAGAATTACCTGACTGAAATGATAGGAAGACAGACCCATGGAATACTTTATCATCTTTACATTTACAAGAAAAGAGCAAGGTGTTGTTTTTGAGATTATCTAAATAAAGGAGTCAGAAAGATAAATGAGATAAATCATCAAGATTTTAGCCTTATTCATTTAAATATAAGCAATTTACAGGTATACCCATTTAAAAGAAAATTATTGAGGTGGAGCCAAGTTGGCAGAGTAAAAACAGCATCTTGCTTGAACTCTCCTCCAAATTCCTCCAAATACCTGTAAAAATGATTATAAACAAATTCTAGAGCTACAGAACCCACAAAATGACTGAATGAAATGCATCTCCAGCACAAGACAGACTGGAAGGTTGACAGGAAAGGTCTACTGCACTGGGATGGGAGCATAGCACAGTCCAGAATGGGCTGTGCCAGCACAGAAAAAGTTATACTTAGAAAGTCAAGTATTTGGCTGGGAAAATGAGCAGAGTTAAAAAAAAAACAAACCTCATATATATAGAATTTTGCTTTGGTGACGAAGAAGATGAAAATGTACAACCAGAAGGAGACAAAAACATCAAAACTACATCAAAAGTCTCCAAGAAAAATATGAATTGATTGCAGGCCATGGGAGAACTCAAAAAAAATTTGGAAAATCAGGTAAGAGAAGTAGAGGAAAAATTGTGGAGGGAAATGAGAGTGATGCATTTTTAAAATAATGAAAAACAAAGTCAATAGTTTGCTAAAGGAAACAAAAAAATTACTGAAAAAAAAATAACACCTTAAAAAAAAAAGGCTAAGCCAAATGGCAAAAGAGGTCCAAAATACTAAAATGAGGGGAAAATGCCTTAAAAAGTAGAATTGACCAAATGGAAGAGGAAGTCCAAAACTAACTGAAGAAAATAATTCCTTAAAAATTAGAATGGAACAAATGGAAGCTAATGACTTTATGAGAAATCAAGAAAGTATAAAACAGAACTAATTTTTTAAAAATAGAAAACAATGTGAAATATTTCAATCAAAAAACAACTGACCTGGAAAATAGATCCAGGAGAGATAATTTTAAAATTGTTGCACTACCTGAAAGTCAGGATCAAAAAAAAGCCTAGATATCATCTTTCAAGAAATTTTTCAGGAAAACTGCCCCAAAATTCTAGAACCAGAGGAGAAAATAGAAATGAAAAGAATCTACCAATCTCTATTTAAAAGAGATCCCAAAAGGAAAAGTCCTAAAAACATTGTAGTTAAATTCCAGAGTCCCCAGGTCAAGGAGAAAACATTGCAAGCAGCCAGAATGAAACAATTAGAGTATTGTGGAAATTCAACCAGGATAACACGAGATCTAGCACCTTCTGTATTAAGGGATTGAAAGATTTAGAATATGATAATCCAGAGGTCAGAGGAGCTAGGATTAAAACCAAGGCTACTCAGCAATACTGAGTATAATACTGGGGGGAGGGTGTGTGTGTGTGTGTGTGTGTGTGTGCGCGTGTGTGTGTGTGTGTGTGTGTTTGTGTGTGAACATTCCATGAAATAGAGGACTTGTAAGCATTCTTGATGTAAAGACCAGAACTAAATAGAAAAATTTATCTTCAAATACAAGACTCAAGAGAGGCATGAAAAGGTAAACAGGAAAAAGAAATCATAAGGAACGTATTAAAGTTAAACTTTAATTTTATTAAATTATTTAATTTTATTAAACTCTTTACATTCCTATGTGGAAACATGATATTTGTAACTCATGAGACCTTTCTCAGTGTAAGAGTAGTTGGATGGGGAGAAAGATAGATAGATAGATAGATAGATAGATAGATAGATGGATGGATGGATGGATAGATGGATGGATGGCACAGGGTGAGTTGAATATGAAGGGATGCTATCTAAAAAAATTAAGGGGTAAGAGAGGAATATATTGGGAGAAGGAGAAAGGGAGAGATAGAATGGGGATAAATTATCTCACATAAAAGAGACAAGAAAAATGTTTAACAGTGGAGGTGAGAGGGAATGAATGAACCTTGTTGTCATCAGATTTGGCTTAAAGAGGGAATAATGTACATGCTCAGTTGGGTATCTTATCCTACTGGGAAGTAAAGGGAAAGGGGATGAGGCAGATGAAGGGAGGAAAAGCAGATTGGAGAAGGAGGTAGTTAGAAGCAAACACATGCAAAAAAGGAGCGAGCCAAAGGAGAAAATAGAATAAGTGGGGGGATGGAAATGGATGGAGGGTATTTAGTTAGGCTTTCACAACTTGACTATTATGGAAGTGTTTTGCATAACTATACATGTATAATCTACACTGAATTGCTTACCTTCTCAATGAGAGTAAGAGGGAAAAAGGGAGAGAATTTGGAACTCAAAGTTTTAAAATGAAATGTTAAAAATTGTTTTTACATGCAACTGGGAAATAAGATATACAGGCAATGGGGTACAGAAATATATCTTGCCCTACATAAAGTATGGGGGAAGGAGATGGGTGTAGAAAGGAGGGCAGACAAGGGAAAGGGGTAATTAGAATGCATAACATTTCAGGGTGGATGGGAGGGAAGAGATGGGGAGAAAATTTGGAACTCAAAATCTTTTGGAAATGAATGTTGAAAATGTAAAATTAATTAATTAATTAAAAATTATCTGTATTCATCCATCTATATATATGTATATATACACATATGTATAATGTATACATACATGTATTGTATATGTGTGTGTGTGTGTGTGTGTGTGTATACACACACATATACCTTATCTCTTTGGATTAAGGGATTAAAAATGAGACAAATTGGTGAACAATACAGGGAGGTTTGTTTCAGACCAATGATGGACATTTCTTAACAATTATACTATCAACATTAAATGAGCTATCTTATAAATTTCCTGCTAGTGGATCAATTAGATATCTGTTCAAAATGCTTTAGAAGGAATTCTTCCATCCAGAAGAGAATTAGACTGTCTTCTCAGGTCCTTTCCAATTCTGAAACCCTAGGCTTCTCAGTCTTCTTTTTGTTTTGTATCCCCTTCATCTCATTCTTATCCCACCCTAAACACAGAGGCTGATCCAACGTCCTGTCTGTACTAAAAGCTTGTTGATACACCAAGAGAAATTATAATGAATTCTCTTTGGGGTTAGGTAACACTGGGGTATGTTCCTCCACCCTTGCCTATATTTAAACAGAGACCAAAGAACCAGTGGAATGGAAAGATGGAAATATTAGATTTTTTTTCCCTTTCCAATAGAGGTTATAAAAAATGTACAAAGATCTATTGAGAATGAAGATGTAATCAGGGTTCATTATAGAAACCTATTTACTCTAGGCTTCATGCATTTTGTCACATTTAAAAAAAATTCATATTAGTTATGTTGTAAAGAAGAATTAGAACCAATGGGAGGAACTGTGAGTAAGAAGAAACAAAAAAGAAAAAAAAAGAGAGAGCAAATAGTATGGTTTGATCTGCATTTGGACTCCATGGTTCTTTCTCTGGATGTGGATAGTATTTTCCATCATGTGCCTTTTAGAGTTGTCTTAGAACCTTGCATTGCTGAGAAGAGTTAAGTCTGTCAAAATCAGTCATCACACACTGTAGCTGTTACTGTGTACAGTGTTCTTCTGGTTCTGCTCACTTCACTCAGCATCAGTTCATATAAGTCTTTCCAGATTTTTAAGTCCACCAGCTCTTCATTTCTTATAGCACAATGGTATTCCATTACATTCATATACCACAACTTGTTCAGCCATTCCCCAATTTATGAGCATCTGCTCAATTTCCAACTATTTGCCAAAATAAAAAGAGCTGCTATTTGTTTGTGTTGGTATCAGTCTTTATATCTAAATAGTGTACCCATTTGGACTTTATTTTGGTATACGTATGGCATAAGATGTTGTTCTATACCCAGTTTCTGCCATACAATTTTCCAGCTTCCCCGGCAATTTTTGTCAAATAGTTAGTTCTTATCCCAGAAGTTGGGGTCTTTGCGTTTGTCAAACAGTAGATTACTGTGTCTTCTATACCTAACCTATTTCGCTGATCCACCACTAAATTTCTTAGCCAGTACCAAGTAGTTTTGAGGATTGCTGCTTTATAATACAATTTAAGATCTGGTATGGCTAGGCCACCTTCCCTAGCATTTCTTTTCATTAATTCCCTTGATATCCTAGATCCTTTTTTTTTCTTACAGATGAATTTTGTTATAATTTTTTCTAGTTCTATAAATTTTTTTTGGTAGTTTGATTAGTATGGTACTAAATAAGTAAACTAATTTAGGTAGAATTTTCTCTCACATCCTTTATGCCTGAAAAAGGTATCTCTTTTAGAAATTCTTGCTTTCCGTCAAGGCCCAAGTCAAACCTATACTTCCCATAAACCTTTTCTGATACTACTACCTTGAAGTGATCCTAGCTATCCTCAGTCTTTCATGATTCTCTGTTTTACCTTCCTAGAAATTGTACTTCTTTAAATCATCATTATTGTTTCAGGTTTTGACTTATAGTTATATAAAAACATGTCTAATCTACCTACTGGTTAGGTAGGGTTTATGCCATTTTCCAGAGTTTTATGCTGATGACCTAGCACAGTGCCTCAACTATGATGTGCTTAAGAAAAACTTCATATTGAATTGAATCTATTAAAAATGAATTTCACATCTCTGGTAGGGGGTCAACTTTCATCAGTTAGTTGGTCAAAACTAGCTTATCTAGAAGGGGACATAGGGACAAACTTGCTTATAAAATTCTGAAGAGTTTTATTTTATAAGCAAACTCTTACAGAACAAAATATCAAATATTAAACTCTTCTCCCTCCAAGACGAGTTCCCTTAATTGATATATAGTATAGGGAATCTATCCCTTAGCATAACAGGGTTAACCTTTGAATAAAATGCACTAACCTGCCAGAACTTCAGACAAAGAAGCTATAAATCCCCCCCTCATTTTTTTTTTATGTGAGGAACAGGAGTTGAAATTTCATGAACCTTGAAATCTTGGTACTATTTTCTGTTTTGAATGATACTACATAATGTTGTTTCTTCTATACCTTTTCTTTCCACTCTGATGTCTTTTTAGTTATTGTTAGCCTATTTCACAGCTATTGTGCACCAAAGTATGTGAAGAACTTTACAAAGCATAGAATCTGAGATGATCCTCATATATCCCTGTATTTCTGTTGCTTTATTGCCCCTATCCAGTGTCTGTCCATATTCACTGCATGATGATTTCAGAAAATACATTACTTCTAAAGCTCTGTATACAATTTCCTTAGAGAAAATGAAGAGATCTAGTACTGTGAAACTCACAAAGTGATTTTGAGACTTCACTTGAAACATAGTTGAACTTATTATGCCATTGATGGTGGGAGACAAGGATGATGTTAGGGACATAGCTTTTCCTATCATAGTGTACGGAGAAAGATGAACATCAGTATCCACCCAGGTCTAGTTTATTTTCAGATCCTAGAGTACTGAAAGTAGGAAATCAATGGAAACAGTGGATAACAGTATACCACACTCTTACTAACCACTAAATCCATCATTTTACAAAGCTGGAAGTTAAAAGTAATTTTGCAAGCAAAATAGAACTGATAATGAAGCTAAGTTCTATAAAAACTAAAATTGTGCCATGTGATTTTTTTCAAGTTCTTTCAGTAACAATATAGCTGATACATTTAAAATTAAATATAGATAAAATTCCATTCAGAGGGAAATCTATACAAATTTCAGAGGAAAGATAAAATTTGTTCTTTTTTTCCTTTCATATCTTTCTTTTATTTCTTAGGAACATACACAGAGTTTTAATCACTGCTGTTCAGTCTCTAGTTTAAACCCTAAGCCAGAATTCCAAATTGTATTGCCTTATACTGTCTTTGTAACTAACTGTTCTTTTCTTGGAATATCTCCTTTTCACTTCTAAAATCCTTTACTTTAACTCAGCACTGGACTTTTTCTTTAAGGTCCCTTCCAATTCTTTAACTTGATGCTTTGGTAGACAGAGGGATAGGGAGGGTTGCCTTCAAAATCCTTTCAACCTATTTTTCCAAAGATATATTTCTATAAGCTAGAAGCTTTACCTCCATTATAACCTTTCCACAATAACCAAGCTTCTTGGCTGCCAAATGTGAAGAACTGACCTTAGGATCTATTTTTAAGCATATTACTTTAAATTGGTGGTAAATAAATTACTGATTTCTGGGGTACTTTGGAGGGTCTCCCAGTCAGCAGCTTCTTGGTATCCTGGGGTCTCTATGTCCCTTACTATGAGGTAATCCTACCAATTGATATTGGCTTCCATAATTGGATATGGTTTGTGATGCTTGTCCCAAAGCATGGATTCTTAGATACCGTCCTGTCTGATCCTATTAGGCAGCAGTTTTCTTAGGAGAGATAAAATTTTCAAAAGTCTCCTGCTGTGTAAGCTAGAAGAACTCAAGATGACTTTTTCTGTTTCAGCTCTAAGTTACTCTAAGATAAATCACACTGATGACTAAGTGAAACCCAGGTAATGTGAGATTAGAGTACATGCCACATCCTTCACGTCATGCGTCATTATCAGACTCAATGAAGCAAGCATTCAGAGATCAAGGAATAAACCATGCCCTGGCTGATTTTGCTGTGCTGAAAATTTTAGCTGCTGGTTATTTTTAACTAATTTAAATGAGGCCAAATACTCTCCACTTTGTTGAGTGCTGAGTTAAGTCACTCACGAAAGTTTCCCTTTCTGGCAGCCTCGTACATGGCTGTTTAATTGTATGTTTATAAAATCTCATTGTGGGACCAATTCATTGTTCATCTTGTACTGTCAGTCCAAGATAAGTGTATTGATGAATTTCATCAAATGGCTACCAGTCTAATTGCACTTCATAACCTGAACAATAGGCATTTTTCATCCACTTGATTTTTCCTGTGCAGATTCCTTGGGTGGTCTCTTGAGAGGCTGTGGATCTCCCTCAAGAATAACCACACTAAATCTAAGATTCTGGAGTGCAGGAATTTCTTCATATTTGTCTTAGTTTGCATATGATTTAATATACTTCCTAGAACTGCAGGCACTTAATAAATGCTTCTTGAATTTAATTGAAACCAAGCTCGGTACAGTAGAAAGCAAACTAGACTTGGAGTCAGGAGAGTTGAATTCAGAAGACAACTATAACATTTGCTACAGTACCTCTGTGGACTCCAGCAAACCAATTCACCCTTCTAGGCCTCAATTTTCTCATCATTACAAGAAGGGCAATGAACATCTCTGTGCTAACAATATTACTGCCAACATGGTGAATCTCTTCACAACCTACAGAACTCACTGAAAGAAATTCAACAAGGGTCAGTATCATGAAGTGACACAGAAGAGGAAGGACAAGGATTCTGTCTGCATTCAGAGAAAATGGAGCTATGACTGGAGGGACAGAGGCTATGGTGGCCAAACAAAGCCGATCATTTGAAAAAGGAGAAAAAAAGAAGGCAAAGACTACAAATTAGATTTGTACTGGGTCTCAGATTTGTTAAGTTGAACTATAAATCTAAGAGAATAATGGTGATGTAGATAAGCATTTTTCATTGAAAGGACACAGGAAAAATGAGGGCCAAGAGATCTCATTTATCTTTGTTTTTATTTATTTTCAATAATGAATATAATTAAAGTGTTGAAGCTGGAAAAAGTAGAGTTTATGGTGGTGGTAGTGACCCAGATATCTTCTAACATCCTTTCTAGCTCCAAATCTATGCTATTACATTCATTGAATCAATATGGCACTTGGCTAATGTGTTGATTTGGGATTAGTTAACCTATATGTAGTCATTATAATAATTTGTATGTATACAGTTATACATATGAAATTAATTGATACACATAAATGAATATACCCACATATAATATTATATATGCATGTATCTTTATATACATGTATCTTATATGTTTACATGTATACATGTGTACACACATACACAACAGTGGTGAATGAAGAGGCAGTTTGGCATAGTGGATAGTGAGCTAATCTCAGAGTCAGGGAGACTTGTGTTATGGGAATCTGAAGATCTTCCCTGCCCCTAGGCCCTTTGCTAAAGTGGCTACATGACTCTGAGGACCTTTAGATATTTGAAAGTATACTCTGTTCCCTAATAGGCTGAATATGGTCACGTGGAGCCTGTGGCGCCAGGCTTGTTTTCCAGGAATGCCCGTGCCTTGTAGCTTTATGATTGGGCAGCGGGTCTAGAGGGCTGTGACATTCTCCAAGCCAGGAGAAGGCTATATATACGCCCTGATGTGAGGTTTTGGTTTGGGGCTCACTTTGAAAAGAGTTGTGTGATTTGGCCAGACGAGACTCTGGGCAGCTGTTGAGCCCCCTGGCTGTGAAAAACCCAGATGTTGGTGCTTCCCTCTCTGGTAACTGAATAGGTAACTGATGTAATGGTCAGGCGCTGGAAGCCATCTGCTGATCTGTTTTTCTGTTTGTTTGTAACTTCTGTTTGTATTCTCTGAAGTTCAGGGTGCCGACTTTTCCCCCTGAACTAGGTAAATGATATTTGATCAATTAGAGTAAGATTGTTAACCCATTTTGAATTGCTTTCCTTTAGAAAAGCAGATCTAAGAACCGTGCTAGCAGCCACCCTGGGTGTGCTGGGGTGCTTGCTGTTACAACCTGTAGTTAAATCCCACTTCTGACATATACTGAATGTGTGATCCCAATATGTGTCAGAAACAGTAACTAATATTAATAATGACATTTATATAGCACCTTATTTGTGCCAGGCACTATAATTAAGGCTTTAGAAATCTTATCTTGTTTGATCTTTACTACAATCCCGAGAGGTAGATGCTATTGTTATACCTATTTTACAAATGAGGAAACTGAAGCAAACAGAAATTAAATGACTTGTTGTAAAGCCAAGCACAAGCAGCTTTCCAGAGGACTGCTGCTGTGAACAGCTCTCAAAGTTCTGATTACATAGTATAGCAAACTCTCTATTTATACAGTAACAAATCAGAGCAAAAAATTCACAGAAAATCAAGGTACAGCATTTACAATGTTATAACTTATCACAGAAAATCAGAACACAGCATTTACCATGTCACAACTCAACAACTTATCACTGAAATGGCCACATAGTTTTCACCAAAGTGGTCACATGATTTTCAACAAAGTACAATCATTTAGTAATTCAATCATTTAGTGACTCAATCATTCAATAATCCTTAAAGCAGCTTGCTTCCTTAAGGGACACAAAGTACTAAAGTCAAAGTACTCCACCCCTGGGTAGTCTCAATTGGAGATTAGTTTCCAGTCATAAACAAAGTACATTCATTTGGTTAGTCACAAAACACAAAGGCCATCTACTCTTAGTCACAATTAAATCACTATTTCATCAGTCACTAGTCAGACAATTTTATCAGTCACCACTCAGTACCCATTCTACCAAGTGCTTTGCTAACCAAACTGTGAAAATTCACATTTGTTGATAATATAAGCCAAGTGAATTGTACAGAATCCACTATGTAGGAGGATTGTTTTAAGCTTCTTGAAAAGGAAAGGAAAGCTTATCATATTGAGGGAGTCAGATGAGTCAAAAATGCATTTATTGTTGAGTTAAATTAAATTTGTTCTGCAAATGCTGTCTATAAAATCACCTGAGCATCATCTTGCCTCAGGGCAGGCTTTCAGCTTCCATGATTCCTCTTCTATGGTCCAAGTTCCCTCCTGAATCTAACCAACTGCCACCTGAGTTCAAAGACAGATAGCTCCCAGTTCCTTGTTCAGCTCTCCATGCAGTTTCTGCTCCATGTTGAAGCTTGCAGTGTCCAGTCCACCTCAAATCTCTCACAGTCTCTATTCCTGGGAAGACAAGGTTTAAGAAAGCCACAATAACATTCATGCACATTAACAAAGTCACAATATTTGTAGAAAAGTACTGGCACCACAGTTGTACTTCCTTATTCTTCTGCAGCTCTGGCTGGCCCTCAGAAGTCTTCAGCATCATAAGCTTCATTCCCAAAATAAAAATCACTTTATCCAGCCTCCACAAGGCTTGCTCCAAGAAATTCTGTCTCAGTTCTCAATTCTCATTCCTCTTCTCAGTTCTTCTCAATTCTTGGTTCTGTCTTTAGTCTGGTAGCAGCTACCCTGCCTCCATGGTGCTTACCCCTGGAAATTCTGACTGTCCAGCTTGTGCTCTTCCTTAAATATAGTATAGTTCCTCCCTATTCAGCCCTTTCCTGTTCTGTCAGCAACAGGGGATCATATTTTCTGTTTCTTTAAAAAAGGCTTACTTTGAAACTAGGTGCTAAGTACCTCTTATCTTGCAATACAAAGGGATCTTCAAATTTCCTTACTATTACACTTGTCTGGGGTCACATAACAAATAAATAAATAGACAACAAAATTCCTGTTGTTCAGGCTATGAAGTGCAGTTAGACTGGCAGGCACTTGGTTAAATTCATCAGTGCTCTTTCCTTGGACTGACACTACAAGATAAACAATGAATTAGTCCCACAATGAGATTTTATAAACATACAATTAAACAATCTGTCTGAGGACAGATTTGAATTCAGGTCTTTCTGACTTCACGTTCCATGCTCTCTCCACTGTACCATTTAGCTGCCCACAAAGTACCTGTCATAAACTCTCTAGAGCTATGCTTTAGAGAAGGGAATGATCAGCATTTGTCAATTCTATACTACAGAGAAGCCTAGGAAAGAATTTAAATCACTAGAAAATATTTCTAGAATCATATAACTTAAATTCCTTTTATAGAAAAAGCAATTGAGTCACTGAATCACTTGAGCATTAAATACTAAATGCAGAGAAGGTAAGGACATTTTGAGTTCAATAGGTTTTGCATGAAAATGCAGAGAAGTTGCTGAACTTCTGTTATCAAGTACTCTAACAACTGCTTTGCTAACCAAACTGTGAAAATTCTCATTTGTTGATAATATGAACCAAGCAAATTGTACAGAACCCACTACATAGGAGGATTGTTTTAAGCTTCTTGAAAAGGAAAGGAAAGTTTATCATATTGTAGGAGTCAGATGAGTCAAAAATACATTTATTGTTGAGTTAAATTAAATTTATTCTACATATGGTGTCTTATTAATCTGAGTACTTTTGGAGAAACCAAAGACTCATTAAAAGTGAAATAAATTGAATCACATATTAATTTTCCTTGGATGTATCATTTAATTTTCCTTGGATGGATCATAATCTAGAGATATTTTTGGTATATGGCCCTTTAATATTTAACTCAGGTCTGTTGTGCCTGGGGCTAGAGTCCAAATGACAAATGAGTCACATTTTATGTTTTTTTACTTGACACTTCACCCTCAGCACAAAATTTAAGTCCTTTTTTCATTCATAGGGAAACCATTTTTTTGATCTAAGAGGGAACTTTGATGAGACTTTTAATTGACAAGAGATAGAGATATTGTGTTGCATGGTTACCATAGGGACCATATGAATGCTCAGGCATTTTTCTAGGTCCCTGTGTAACTTGGCACCTGAAACTCTTCTTAAGTCTCTGTATTTCCTCATATTTTGGAAGCAGTCCCCTGGAAGTAAAAAGATGGGAACTTACCCGTATTAGCATTTCACATACTTCACTTTGTTGATATTCTTTTCGTAATTTCTCATCCACATTTTTTCTAGTAATATGTTCCAACTTACTTATACCTACCATACATATGTGTATTGTCATTCATGCTATACATCATCTTGATTGTTCATAAATTGTAATGTTCTGTGATTTATAGGTATGTAGATGTTGGGAGAATATTGGTGTTAAAAAGGTAGGTTTTGTATCAAGTAAGAGGTAAAGATAATTGAAAGCCCTAAGTAGTTCCCTGAATTAAATACTACTGACTTTCTTCTTTCTATTTAATTCTGAAACCAAATCATGAAACTGGATGAGGCAGTCAGCACAGCAGGTGCTCTTTGTCCCTCCTCATCATACCCACATCTGCTACTTGTATTATAATTGGGGAACATGAGCATTGGGGAAATTTCAATCCATTCACCAATAATCTCAGTGATATCCTTCATTCCTCACTCTCAGTTACCCTAGGTATCCAATCAGTTTTACTGTCTTGCTGTTTCTATCTCTATAACACTACTCATATCTGACTCCTTTCCTTTACTCATATAGTTTTAACTTCATACCATTATCACCTCTCCCTGTACTATGATAATATCTTTCTAACTGATCTCTCTGCCTCAAATCTTTCCCTACTAGAACGTATCCACACAAATCCAAAAGTGATGTTCCTTAAGCAAATGTCTGACCTGTCATTTCCTACCACCATTCAGTCAACTCCAATGACTCCCTGTTATCTCTAGAATAAAATATAAACTCATATCATTTTTTTCAAACCCTTCACAACTTAGCACCAAACTGATCTACTCTCTCTTCTTATCATATGGTGGGAGGTTAAACTGCCTTTCTTTGCACAACTGTCTTCTTTTTCTGGAATGCATTGTCTTCTTATAGAATCTCTCATTTCTTTCAATATGCAGATCAGATAATACCATTGTAGGAAAGCTTTTTTATCCTTTGAAGAGCTAATGCCCTCCCTCCATAATTACCTTGCATTGATTTTAATTTATTCTTTATTTATATATGTTCATATTTTATTTCCAGAAGGTAAACTCTTTTAAGAGAGGGCATACTTTCTTTCTTTTTTTGACTCTGCATCCCCAGTGCCTAAAACTGTTCATGTACATAGTAGGTACTTAATAAATTTTACTAAATTGGCTATGGGTAGGTATGGATAGAGATCTGGGCTTGGAATCAGAAAGACTCATCTTCATGAGTTCAAATCTTGCCTCAGACTCTTAAAAACTATGTGACCCTGGACAAGCCATTTAACCCTGTTTGCCTCAGATGCTAATCAATAAAATGAACTGGAGAAGGAAATGGCAAACTAGTCCAGTATCTTTGCCAAGAAAACCCCAAATCAGATCATGAAGAGTCAGACATGGCTAATATGACTGAGCAACTACAACAAACTGGCTAATTGACCACTCTCTCCCAGACTAATTTCTGTCCTTTAAACTTTCCTATTGCCTACTGTCCATAGTGCCCTTTTGATACTTATATTAATTTCACAAACGTTTTTATTAATTATAATATTATATGTAATTATATTATAGTAAATAAATGTAAAATAAATCATATATGCTATTGTTAATTATTATTAACAATCGCATCAACATTATTGGACAGCTAGGTGCACCAATAGATAGTGTGCCAGGTCTGGAGTCAGGAAGACCTGAATCCAAATCCTGCCTCAGACACTTAGTAGCTATGTGACCCTGGTCAAGTCACTTAACCTCTGTTTGCTTCAGTTTTTTCAACTGTAAGATGGGGTTATAAAGATGAAATGAAACAATAACTGTAAAGCGCTCAGCATGGTACTTGGCACTTACCACTATATATAGCTATTATTAATTATTATTATTTATATAGGTGTAATGGTAATGGGATTTGAAGATCTTCCATGCCCTGTATTGGCAAGCAAACAGTTACTTAGCACTTAGTTCCAAGTTCATAATTGCATCTGGTTTTTAGACCTAGAACTTGTGAATCCCACAGCGGGATGAACTTGCTGACATAACAGGAAGGGGCAGGACAGGGAGGAGCTAATATCTCACATAAAGAAAAGCCCAAGCTAGAGAGCCAGAACTTCTGGGAGCAAGCAGTGTGGAGGCTGAGGAATTGAGAGGACATTTGGAAAACAGAACTTGTGAGGGCAGAACTTCTTCTCAGAGCCAGCCAGAACTTCTGCTGAGAATTTCTGCTGAGAACTGCCAGGAACAAGAACTGCTGGGACCTGGAACTGCTGGGAGTGAACAGTGTGCAGGCTGAGCAGCTTCCATGAGTGAGGACAGGAGGAACCTTGTTTGAGGGAGTGAGGAAAAGAGGATCTTGAGGGAGTCTGTTTTGTTTTGAAGGCTTTGGAATGTACCTGTTCACTGCATTGACTATGTGTACCAACTTTCTGGTTACTATAATGATTTTGACCTTCTGATTTTGGGACTTGGTGTTCTAATATTTGAATAAATGTTTTGGCTCTTTTCTCCATGTGGAGAGCCTGTTACATTTTGTGATTCACAACTACACCAGCCTATTTATAGTTACTATAGGTGCTGTAAATATTACAGTGGTGTTACAATAGGATGCATAGGTTTGCAAAGTTTTTCACTTATGTCACTTGACTTTACAATAACCCTTTGATGAAAACCCTATTATTATAATAGCCACTTTACACATGAGGAAAGAGAGACTGAGAGAGGTCAAATGATTTTTTCCTGGGTCACTCTGGTAAAAATCAAACAGATTTTCCTGATCCTAAGTTCAGCCCTCAATATGAACTGTGCCACCTAGATCCAATCAGTTAGTGATTGCCTTGAATTGGTAGTTTTGATTTTTATGCATCAATATCTCTTTTTCCAATTAGACCACAAACTCCTAGATGGTATAGGTCAATAATTAGAAGTTTATCTATTTTCTAAAGTATCTACCATAAGGCCTCATATGAAGGAGAACTGCTTCAACTATCTGTTGTTTGATTAATAGTTTTCTTTGCCTCTTAATATATTTTTTCAGTGTACTAGGGCCCTGTACTAAATGCAACTCTTGATGAAAAGGATTTATTTCAACATAACAAACTCAAATTTAATTAAAAAATATTTATGAAATACTTACTATACTTTACGTATTAATTAATACTTCAAGGCAAGTTAATTTAACAAATTGGGAAACAAATAACTGTGGCCATGGGCATCTGGTTTGCCCATGTGATAAGGTCAGAGTATGTAATGGAGAGGGAGCAAATTGAGTTAAGGGTAAAGAGTTCTAGGAAGTGGAAAAAAGTCATTGAAAGGAAATACAAAACACCAAAGAAAAACTCAATCTACTTCAAAATTTTGCCTAAGGGCAAGGCCTTTCTCCCAATCATTGTGTTTTGTTTTGACACTGTAATAAAGGGAAAGGTGAATCCTGTTTCCTTTCCTACATTCATAAAGATATCCCAAGGCACTTCCATATGATAAGTAAATTCAAATTTTAAAAATTTAAAACTTCCACTAAATTAGAAGAGTGTGCAACATATGTGAATTTCATGATAGCAATGTCAACTGAAATAAGATACTTTGGGTAGGAAATGTCAGTTCAACATTGCCAAAGTTTCCTTGCTGTGAGTTCTATTCATGTGCAACACAGCCTCTGAGGGAGTGGAGGAAGTTGCTCTGTGCAGTCTAGTTAGGAAATGTTTCAAGTAAGGAACTAGAAATTGTCCTTAAGGGACCAATTGTGCATTGGTAAAACCAAGGACTAATGACCTAATTGTTCTTTTTCATTGTTAACTTCTTAGACTCTGCATTTCCTTTGCAGAGGCTAATTTACAGACTTTTTGGGAGAAGAAAAGAGTCAGAAAGGAAAGGCCAGAGACTGAAGCTATTCATCAATTTTATTTTTTCATTCAACAAACAATTATTGGGTACCAACTACAGGCTGTGCTTGGTGCTATGGGTGATACAAAGATAAATGTGCAGTCTCTGAAAACAAAGAGTTTACAATCTAATTGGAGTTATTGAGTGTATAACAATATCTTTCCTAATAAGAGGAGTAAAACATATTGTCAAGAGAGTTCAGAGGAGTGAAAACTACTTTTCACCAAGAAAGCCTTTAGGACGAAGTGATATTTCACAGTCATACTACATTTAGAAGTAGGTGGTATAGTGGACATACTACCAGGCCTGCATTCAGAAAAACTTATTTTCCTGATTTCTTATCAGGCCTCAGACATTTATCCCTGGGACCCTGGGCAGGTCACTTAATCCTATTTGCCTCAGTTTCTTCATCTGTAAAATGAGCCAGAGAAGGAGATGGCAAGTCACTCCAGTATCTCTGACAAAAAGACCTCAAAATGGGTCCTGAAGAGTCAGACAGAACGGAAACAACCGAACAACAAAAGGAGATTTAGAGATCACCTACTTTAAATCTCTTATTTTTCAGGAGAAGAAACTGAGCTGAAGTTATAGCTGCCTAATGTCACATCATTAGAAAGCACCAGCACAGGGATTCCATCCAAGTCATTTGGCTACAAATAGCGGATTCCTTCCCACCGTATCATGTTGCCTCTTGTAATGGATAGAACTGAAACGAGAGTATTTTCACACAGACGTCACAAGGTATAAAAACACAGGCAATTCCTGGAATGAAAAACAGAGCATTTTGGCTGGTGTCTCAGAGGAGATGGTGCAAGATAAGCCTGGGCCTAAATTGTGGAAGTTTTGAATGCTCAACTAGGAAGTTGGAGGGTTATTTGGTAGTCAAAGTTTAATCATTAATGGTTTTGAGTAGATGAGTTAAGAAGACCAAGCATGACATTACCCAAGTTAATTTGATGGTCAAAAAGTGAGGGTGAGAGTGGGAGTCTTAGAGAACAGAAAACAAATTGAAAGATGCCTACTTGGAAATAGCAGTTACTACAGTGGTATCAAGGCTGAAAGGAAGTTTTTGGTATGTGTATGTCTGTTTTTCCTTAGCATTTACAAAGCACTTTATAATAGCGCTTTAAGGTTTGCAAAGATCTTTACCAATATTTTCTCATTTGATCACAACAAGAATCCTAAAGGGGAGGAGATTACGTGCTATTACTATACCCATTTTACAGGTTAGGAAACAGACAAGTGGAGGATAAGAAACTCATCTAGAGTCACACAAATATTAAGTGATTGAAATAGGATTTTAACTCAGACCCTGCGCTTTATCCACTGTGCCACCTAGCTACCTCTGAAGATTTTTATGAAGCTTGTCTGTGAACTCTGCTTAAGATGCTGTCTTGAAGAACAAAATGGATTAGTCTAATGGGAACTTTTCAGCATCCTCAGAATCTAACTGAAGTACCACCTTCTGCAGTTATCCCTTCCTAATCTACTCACTTGCTAGTCCTTGCCATTTCAAATTACCTTGTGTTTAACTACCTAGCATTTATTTAAGGTTTATTCTACTTGTTCATTTATGTATCTATTATCTCTCCTGATAGAAAGCAAAGTCATTAAGAGTGGATACTGTTTCTTTTGGTCTTTATGTACACAGTGAGCAAAACAGTATTGGAATACAGTAGGCACTTAAAAAATCCTTATTGATAGAATAAAAATTGGAATCTTAAAAATGACATTTCTGTAGTGTGGTCAATAAGGAACTCACACATTAAGGACACTAAACATTTTTAATTTCTTCAATTTATCATAAAACATTGTTGTCATTTCAGCTGGCATTTGCTTCCTAAATTATGGTACCCAGAATGAATGCAACACTCTAATTGTTATTTGACAATATACAGTGAGAGGATAACTTCCCAGATAGAGGACACTCTAGCTCTTAAAGCAGCCTGTGATGGCTGATCACCAAGAGGCTGCTGGTAAGTGTTTAACAATTGACTTTTTTTTGGGAGGGGGGGTAAGAAACAAAACAAAATGAAGAACACAACACTTTTAAGTTTCATCTACTTTGTTAATATTTCCCCCTTTAAATTCTTACATCTTGCCAATGAACCAAGTAACAAATCAAATTTCAATGGGTAGCATTTGTTGATTTCTAAGGCGCAGTTGCTCATACCTAAAATTTAACAATTGGTTCTTTTGAGCTGGTTGGATCTGGCCTTACTATATAATCTTACTATCACATTGTTAATTTATATGGTGAGTCCACTGAAAACACTAGCCTTTTAAAAAAAATACATTTGTTCCTCACTAATCCATTGAAAGGATTTTCTGAATCAAATCCCTTGCCAACATAGACCTAGTCCCATTCTGCTTAGTGTGTTTTTTCATAGGTCTTTTCTCGATCACATTATCCTCTTTCTACTTCATTTCAATTATCACTTTGAAAATCTGCTTTCAACAAAATTCATTTCTGTTGTTTTCTTCTTTACTCTGTATAATCTAAGATACTGATATGCAGAAACAATTATTCTATCATTTTTCTTAGTTTTCCACTCTTGTTCTGTCTTCATTACACTTTCTACCTTAGAGTGGTCTTTGATCCCTTCGTACTTTGGTACTGGTAAACCTGAGAGCTTTAGTTCCATGAATTTCACTTGCTATTCTATTCTTATTGCTAATGAATCACATTACAAATCAAATGTTTAGAGCTCAGTTTCTGGTTGTTGTTGTTGTTTTTTTTTTTTTTTGCTTTTTGGAGGGAGACAGAGAGAGAGAGAGAGAGAGAGAGAGAGAGAGAGAGAGAGAGAGAGAGAGAGAGAGAAGTTATATTCCTGCTACTGTTTTGTTATGTTTAAAGTTGTGATGACTATTGTACTGGTCAATAAAATGACTGCTTTTTTTTCATAATTGAACAAAAATGTTGGAGACAGAGACAGTGTGATACCATACATAGAGAACTGGTCTGAGAGTTAGGAACACCTGCGATGAAGTCCTGTTTCTGATTCATACTTGCCTGAGGAAACTCTAAAAGGCTAAAATTGCAAGAAGTGTTGATCTCCATTGGGAGAGGATGTTCCTCATAGTGAGCATCACACACTGATGAAATCAAAAGGCTAGTTTGAAAAATGTGTTAGGCTATAAGCTCATTTTTAATAGGTACACTGAAAACATCTTCAGGAGATCTCTGGTAAGAGACATGATGATGATGAATCGATGTATTTCATCCTATTCCTGCATGGTTCTGATTTTTTAAATTTGTTTTCTGTATTTTGAAAATTTATTTTTTGACATGGCTTCAAAATGATGAATTTTTGGTATGGTATTCTTCAAAATTTTGTTGTTAAATTTTTTTATGAATCAATATGTTCATTCAGTGTAGAGCAGTAGTTTTAGTTCTGAAAACCCTTTAGTTCTAATATGGTTTGTATTTTGAACTCTCAAGGTTATAGTAAGGTCTGTATTTGTAGCATTGGACATATATTTTGTTACTTTGTAAAGGATAACAAGCTTTTAGGCATAATTCTGTCTACATGGTCATATGTTGCTAAGTATTTGATAGGTGTACATGTTTTGCAATTTGCAGTGATACTTCACATAGTATGTTTTTCTCTATTCTTTCATTGTATATTCCCACACTGACTAATAAATTGAAGCTCCTAAATAATAAACTTTCTATATTTTCAGGTGGTGATGAACTGGTTTTGAATAGCTACAATAAACTGCTTTTTTATCTGCAGACAGCAGAAAGATTTATTAGTCATTCATTCAATATTTCTTTGTTGTCATAAAATAGATCTGATTTATTGTTGCTTTTGTTGTGTAATGCAAAGGAGCCTTACATTTGGAACTTAAAGAACTGAGTTCACATTCCAGTTCTGCCACATGTTAGCTATGTGATCTTGAAAAAAAAAATTCCTTAACTTCTCTGAGTTTCTGTTTATTCATCTGTAAAATGGGAATAATAAAATTTACACTATCTACCTCATAGAATCACAAGGATTTTAAAACTTAAAATTACATTAAAATATGAGTTAACATTCTTTAGTAATAAACAAAACCCCATAAAATGTTTTTTATGTCCAATTTGAGGAGCCATATATGCATACACATCATTACTTTTCTTCTTATATATGGAACTTCCACATACAAATTTCTTTGGAAATTTGTGTTCTCTTTCTGATGTGGAGTAAAAGGAGCAGGTGTTGTCTTGGGTTGGTTTCCAGGGTCTAATTTCAGGACTCTGGGTGACATAAGAGGCAATATGTATATAGAGATTTAGATATTTTTTTCAAGATTCAGTTGTCCAGTAAAGTCATGAATTGTATGAAAGCTTATAGAATTGTTCTTGGAGTCTCCAAGGAGTGAGACCCTGGCAAGAGGAGCTCTCCCAGGTGTAGAAGGTTGTCTTCCCTCTATCTTTAGATCAGATGAGGAACCAAATGTGTATAATCAGATTTTAGCTTCCTTGACTTCCTTCTCTCTTCAAAGAATTTGAAATAAGTTACTGTTGTTAGCAAAATGGCAGCTGCTCTGGTTAACGAAGTAGCTGATAAAGGGTAAGAATGTAAATGCTAATCCTTTTTACTAAGTCAGATGAGATGAGCCCTGTTCCCTTTAGAAAACAACATAGGAGAACTCCTGATCCTATCCTATCCTGAACTCCTGTGGTTCTGATCCAGGGAACAGACAACTGCCCTTAATTAATCTCCTTGCTTCACCTTTTCTCTGAGAGACAATAGAGTTAATGTTGGGAAGGCAGGTAGGAACCAAGTGGTTGAGGGCCAATAAATATGAAACAAAGGAATTTGTTTTTTCTCCTAGAGGTAATGAAGAACCAATAAATGTTTTTTGACTTTCTGATAGAGATTGTCAGTACTTTGCTTTAGGAAGATTATTTTGGCATCTCTACAAAGGATAAATTAGAGACGGAAGAGAGGGAAACCAAGGAGACCAATTAGTGGGTCATTATAGTAAGGCAAAGTTGGTGACCACCTGAACTACTGTGGTGGCTACATGAATGGAGAAAATGGGGCTAATGGTAAGAATGTTACAGACACAGAATCCTCAAGACTCCATGGAATAGATCTTTGACCTGGAAAGGACCTTTGAGATCATTTGATCCAAATCCTTAAATTTATAGCTGTGGTTCAATAGGTGAAGCAAATTGCTTAAGATCATATAGGTAGAGGTAAGGGAATCAGTGTTTGAACCCTAGATCTCTGATTCAGACGCATTCCATGTCTCATTACAGCATGCTCCTTTCTCTAGGATCACACATGACACAAGAGAAGAGAAATACCCACCAGATTCCTCTGTTTGGCCACAAATAGGTCTTTCTGAGCTCTCTTTTTCTCTCTCCCTATCAAGACATACAGCTGTATCTCTACAGTTTATAAGGGGGAGGGGGAATCAGTCAACATCAGGCTACATGCCAGGGTTTTCTCTGGTTTTATTCAAATACAAACAGGCAGTTTCAAAGTGAAATAATTCAAGTAATCAACACGCATTTAGTGACAGCTCTCATTCTGTTAAGCACTGGAGAACCATAGAAAGGCAAAAACAGCCCCGTCCACTTAAATTCTAATGAGGGAGGTATCTGATATATCAGTAAGTTCAAACATTCACTGTAGAGGAAAGATAACTAGGGAGAGGGATCTGAGTACTCCTTTGATTTCTTAGTAAGAGTTGCTGTCTTACTACCCCATTGAACAGCTGCCCTCCTTCCACTTTATGGTACCATAGGGAGACAAGAAGTAGGAGCTTAGTGCAAAGCTAATTGCTATAATAAAGTCAGATATTTCTTTTTCTTTGTATATTCAGTTCCTAGAAATGGGAATAAGGTTCATCCACATGGGGAGATAAAACACATTAAGAAAGGAATAGGGTAATGAAGGTGATAATGGAGAAGACCAAGCTGTAATAATAAGCAAAGAGATATTTTGTAACTTTTCCTCCATTCCTCTGGTCTGGTGATGGATTTCTGATAATAATGGTTATCACAGTTGGAATTAATTTCCTGTATGACTACATTGTACCATTTAATCTAACTGATTTCATTTTTACTAGCAATTATAGTCCCTCACTATTAACTTAATGAATGTATTTTCTTTTATTATCCATATATTTTATGTTGTATTTAGATGTTTCTTGTGCATAAAAACTGTAAGAGAAATCTATATCAGTCACATTAAATTATATGGCTAGCAATAATAATGCTGGCCTTAGTAGATAAAGATTGTGCTATATTGCCCACCATCAATACAACATATCGTACTGAGTAATGGTGAAGGATTTATGACTTTGATTTATACACACTTCAGCTACTTATAATCCAGTAAGGACTTAACACTAATGAGACTGGTTCAGACAGTGTTCTTGTGGGACCAGAACAAAGCAAGCCTAGATGACTTATTTGGAAATACCAGGCTTTGAATTTGTCCTCCACCTCCTACTCTAAGGCATCCAGTTCACTAACCAGTCACAAATCCTTCAAGGGGAAAAGTTCTGTCATATGAGATCTATTTAGATGGCACAATGACATCATTGAGTGTCAGTTATGTGTTATTTTACTGACAACTGTAATTTTATTTATCATGTTTAGTTTAGTGAAATGATCTCTCCATGCACTCAACCTCCCTTTTAGGGGAGCTAAAGGGGGATGGCAACTCTATCAATGTGCTCCTTAATTAGTCATATGAAAGGTTAATAATTTAGGAAATGCTCATTTATTTGAATTCACAGTGTATGTTGTATTGCTTGCTCTCACAAGAAACACATTAAGGTATATAAATCTGATCAAGCTTTTAACTCCATCTGACCCATTATACATATAAAAATTTCAAGCAGCTTGAGCTGTAAGAGTTGTTTTCATTAATGCATCTTTTTTTTTCCCTTTGGAAAGGCCAAAATATGCCCCTGGATATTTCCTATCTTTCCTTCTTTACTTCAATAAGGCAGAGGGCTACTCCCATAGTCTATGTGGAGGCTGCCTATGACACTTCTAACTAGAGTAAATGTGTTAATCCCATATGTTACCATTCAATTCCAGTTTGAGATGCTATCTACTTAAGTGGGGTAGAGGAGTACTTAAATTTGATAGAGAGAAACTTATTATCTATCTATCTATCTATCTATCTATCTGTCTGTCTGTCTGTCTGTCTATCTATCTATCTATCTATCTATCTATCCCCCTTTCTGGTATAGAGGCATAATTTTGGTTCAAAACAAAAGCTGCATATCTGACTGAAAGCCCGTAACTTACATTCACCAGCTGGACTCCTTCCTTCCCAAGGCTAGTCTAACAAAAGACTATCACAAATAGAGAATAGTGAATATACACATTTATTGAAGCAGATAACAAATAGAAATATGAAAAATTCTACAGACCAAAATAAATCCCAAAATGCAAAACAGTAAATGAGTTCTTTGTTGAGAGTGAAATTAGAACTCAGCCCAAAGCAAGAAAGAGACCCTGATACCATCCAAGGGTAAAGTCTCTAAAGTCTTCTAGGGAGCAAGTTGGAAATCAGGGACATATTGAGGCACTGGTTTCCCCTACATATCTGCAACTTTCAACCTTTTTCTCTCCCTTCCCTGGTGTTGATCCCAAAGAATGTACAGAAGGACCCAGGTTGCTCTTGAGCAAAGAATGTCTATTATCTTCAAAAGTCTTCCCATTAATTCTGTATCTCACCCAAGCATGCAAAATTTTGTTGGCATTCTCTTCACCAATCCAAAATCACACCTAAACAGTAGCATACCAAAATGAACTACGTTTACAAGCCCAATTCCAAAAGAAGAAAGAAATGGGGAAAATTGACAGTAAAATGAATAAAAACATCAATCAAGAATGGAAGTGTATATATTACTACTGACTCATAACCCCCGACCCACCTCTGTAAACAAGAGAGGCACACACATTAAAATTTCTTATTTGTAGAGAATCTTAGTCGCTATAATTATATGGCATTGCATTTTATTTCTTTTTTTGTTCTTTCAGCTAGCCTTTACCAAGTACCTACTATCTACCAAGCACTATGATAGGAAATGGAGATAATGAGACAAAAATGTCACAGTTGCTGACTCTTTTTTACTCACTTTGTTGACTTAAGTCCTTTGGTATTATGACCATCTTATTTTATTTTTTTCTATCTTCATCTTTCCTGACCTCTCTCTAGCATTTAACACAGTTGACCACTCTTGATTCTGCATTACCAACTACCTTTATGATTATGTTTAAAGAATAAATAAGATCTCTGCTGAGCGTTTTGAGCTTTAAGCACAAATCCCTATGTGTACTAAAATAAAGTAGCGATACTGAGTCAGGAGCTTGGAGAATCTTGAAGAGAGAAGAGACAGAAGTGCTGATTGCAAGTAATATCAGCTACATCCTGTCAGTAGGGATGGAGAAATGTAGGATGCAATTGTCTTAAAGGTAGGAATAGCAATCAATGAGTTTGAGAGCTGGAAGGGCCAAGTGATAAGCACAAAGTCACACGGTTAGATAAGTAACAAATCTGGGACAAGAAGCCAGGTTTTCTGGCTCCCAGTCCTATGCATTTCTACTACATTATACTGTTCCCTAATCTCTAATAGAGTTTACATTCTCTTTACAGTGCAGTCTTTAGCACATTATGACTGCTCCTGGGGCAATGAAAAGAAATGAGGATAATAAGACTGCTAAGAAAAATTGATAAGGCAACTTTACTCTTTAGTTTAATACACATTGCATATTAGGAGAAAATGCATCAATCAGTCAAGGCACTGTGAATTAAGAGATGGGGAAACTCCTGTTTCAGTGGTAAATCCTCACCATTGGTAAATCTCAACTACCTAAAATTTCTAACCATAGAGAATTGGCTTTAACTGAGTGAAACATTCTTTGCTCAAGAGCAACCTGGGTGCTTTTGTACATTCTTCGGGATCAACACCAGGGAAGGGAGAGAAAAAGATTGAAAGTTGCAGATATGTAGGGGAAACCAATGCCTCAATATGTCCTGATTTCCAACTTGCTGCTTAGAAGACTTTAGAAACTTCACCCTTGGATGGTATCAGGGTCTCTTTCTTGCTTTGGGCTGAGTTCTAATTTCACTCTCAGCAATTTAAAAGAATTACTTATAGTCACATGATTATTAAGTATCAAAAGGAGGACTTGCACCTAGGTCTTCCTGTCTCTATCCCCTGCATTACACTGCCTCTTTTACAAAGAATATGTGTCCTTATTATCAGCCACTCACAGAATTAGCTTGTATTTGTATTAGAATTCTGAAATCACATTTTTACATCAGACCTTATGTCATTACATTTCCCAAAAAGGCTAAAGAAGTTCAATTTAAGAACTGGATATTCCACTTTGGGAGGTTACTATTTATTTGTTCTAGTACTGATATTGTCATGTAGAAGATGCAGAGGGATTGTATTGTGGCTATCTATTCTTGGTAGGATGTAACTGGAAGACCAACTTTATGTTTCTTCCTTTGGTCAGTCCTACAATGAGAATATGGATGAATGCCAACCCTCTTTTGCATGCCTTGAGGATTAATGAGATCATATGTGTGGCAGAAGAAAGGTGACTAGGTTTTTTCTTATTATTTTCATAAGATGTCATCAACAGCTTAAAATGTGACATTACACCCCAGCTTCAAGAGCTTAGTGACAACTTGGAATTTTCTTTGCTATTCAGTTATTCCATCTTTGAACATATCATAAAAGGAATGATAAAAGGGTCATCTAGATGGACTCTTCAATTATATTTGCTCAGAGGCATTACTTTGGTTTGAACTGGTAAGCAAAATGCCTTGGAATTAAAGAATCATGGAATTGTATATTTGGAAGGAGTAACTTCAAAATCTGTCTAATCCAACGTCCCATATAGTGCAGAAATGCATTGTCCTATGGGTAGAATGTAAGCTGCTTGAGAGTGGTGACTATCTATCATTTTGTCTGCATTTCTCTTCCAATTGGCACAGTGGCTTCCAACTAAGAAATGTTTGAGTCTATTCACTGACAAGTGGTTATGTAGTTGTTGTTTGAACAGAGACTTGATCATGAAAAAGTAACCAATAGATGGATGCTAGTGTAATTTTAGAAAATCCTTCTTTTAAGCAGAAATCTACCTCTGAGTTCCATTCTTCAGTAATTTCCCATTGTCCCCTCTGAGCATATAATCCTCAGAACTGAATACCTGTGGGCAGATCATGTTAAAATCTGGTGGGCCCCATCCCTCATTCTAGATGCCATAGTTTATGAGTATTGAATAAAAGTATAGTGTGTGTGTATGTGTGTGTGTGTGTGTGTGTGTGTGTGTGTGTGTATGTGTGTGTGTGTGTATGTAGTGGAAGATGCTGCTGTGTCATCCTTCATTCATATAGAGCATGCTTTTCACTAACCCTTCTCCCAACCCCCTTCACTCAAAGATATAATTGATGAGGTGATTATGTATGTGTGTATACACCCATACATACACGTGAATACATAAGCGTATACACATATACCATATATACATGCACAAATATACACATGCATATATACATGCATGTATACACACATTATAGATGTATATATTGTGTATACACATAGAGTATGCTGCTCCATATGTGTTGTGTTGCTGTATATCAAATATGTTTTTCCCTATCTTTCCATGATATATCAACTTTTATTTGAGGACAAGTAACTGGGCCTTAACTTAATTTGATTTGCCTTTTAAAGCAACTGGGACATATAAAACATTTTGATGTGTTCAGTACAATTATTTGAAGATCATACCTAGAAAAGCTGAGTGATTGTCTGAGGTCCTTGCCCATCTTGGCCTGGAGTAGAATACATTTCCATGATAGGACTTAAAAATTCACTTCTTTGAACCAACTACAGATAAATAATCTGACTCCAAACTTCCTGTTGTTCTTCCTGTCTATGTAGCAGTATGTCTTTAAAAGAATGCCTTTGTTAATGAGGCACTTTGGCATTCTTCAGAGGCTGTTTGCTGCAGTCAAACACAGGATTCTCAAATCAAAAATCTTATCTTATATAAACATAACCAATGTAATCTAATGTGTTTATATATGTATATATATATATATATATATATATATATATATATATATATATATATGTATATATGAAAATCCTTGCTTAGCAAGGCCAACCTCAAACACAAAGGGGAAGTACAAACAAGTTTGTTTTCTCGGCCCTCTCCCTCCTCCCTTCAGTGCCCTTGGGAATAACTTCCCCTCCAAGATGTCTACACTGTTTTAAGGCAATCCCTATTACAGTTATGATTTAGAATACCTATGGTTTTTGCTTATAAGACTTCTGGCATGAACCCTCAAAGAGAGAATCCTATAGGAGAAAGTACAGCTAGAATTGGAGTATGGAGAAACTTGGTTTCAAATCCTGACTCTGACACTTATGACTGATGCCTATAACCAAGGGCAAGTTACGTAATATCTCTGGGAATCCATTTCCTGAGTTGTAAAGCATGCTGTTTACCCTGCTTTCCTCACCTGGATCGTCCTGAGGATAGCATTTGGCACTGTAGAGATCTGATTCATCAAACATTTATTAAGCACCTTCCACATCCAAAGAACTGCACTGGGCATTAGAGAAACAAAAAAAGTCTGGGAATTTTAATTTTGTTTTGTTTTTCTTCCAAGAACATTTCCTTGGAATATGGAGTTCAATAATACAACTTGAAAACTCAAAGGAATGAAGCAACAATGATGGAATTCCAGGTAGTGAATTTATTTTGTGCAGGAACCCAAGAAAGTCATTCATTCATTCAGTCAAAGAAGCATTTATTGAAGACTTACTACATTCCAAGCTCTGTGCTATGTCCTGAGAATACAAAAAACAAAAGGCAAAATCATGGTACCTTCCCTCAAGGAGCTCACAATCTAATAGGGGAGACAACCTGCCATAAATACTCTTCCTGTGCCTTAGGCCAATCTTCCTGTAATTCTTTGAATGTCCACTTTACAGCTTTAAATGGCAAGCAGAGGAGTTAATATTTTGTCCTAGAGATAGTAGTGGGATACTGAAGATTTTCTACTGGGCAAGTGAATTACCCAAAACTAGACTTTTGAAAGGTTATTTTAGTGGTAACATGGAACCTGTGGATTGGAGGAGGGAGGAACTGGAAACGTGGAGAAAAATTAACAGTATATATCGCATTTATTTGTAACATTTTTTCAGGGGATTCATGAAGACTCCAAAGCTTTATTCAAAGGAATGACTAGAGACATTTTGTGACAGTCTGGTAAGCAAAACATTTGTGGGCAGCAGGTGTTTTCTTTTTAAATTTGCACTGAAATACTGGGGATTTTGACTGTTACATGGATACAATTTTCTATAACAACTTACTGACATGATGAAGTAGGAAATGACTACCATTCAAAGGTGTACATGTTAAGGTCATCTAGCAATGTCTTTTTTGGTTATTGTCTATGCTAAATTTATTTTTTCTTCCTACACAGATGCATGAAATTATGGCTCTGACCTTCTAGTACTACTCCCAAAAAAGATTTGAGGTCATTGTTTCCTATCATTTCCCAGTATCTATCATTTAAAATAGTCCTAGGAATAATTTCAGAGTACCAGATCATAATTCAATTGCAGGCAAAAATTCACTTTAAAAAAAAAAAAACGTTTAGGGAGGCAAAGCCAAGATGGCAGCATAGCAGCAGCAACATATCGCAGCTCTCACATAGCCATCCCAAAATACCCATAAAATAGGACTCTAAACCAATCCTAGAACTCCAAAACGCACACAAAGATACTTCCAACTAAAGTCAGCTCGGCTATGAGGAACCATATCAGCACTGCAAACTGAAACCAGCCTGGCCTGAAGACGCTGCTGAGCCCTGGGGGTGGCGAGACAAGAGGAGTGGTGAGCAAATTGGCGGCAGCTGCGAGCAGCGTTCAGAACTAGGTCAGTGGAGATTGCGAAATTAGGAGATTAAAGCAGTCCGACCAAAAGGCCTCCAGAGCAGAAAAGTGAAAGGCAGAGGTTTTGCACCTGCCTCCACATTGCCGCTTCCCGCCTGTGGCCTGCAAACAGCAGGGGGACTAAGTGATTGTTCTGAGGCCAGTGCTTTCACGTTGAGTGGCCTGGATCCGGATTGCCATCTTGGGCCTCAGTCTTGGAGTCTTCATTATCCAGTAAGCCAGAAGTAAGTAGGAAGGGCCCCAGCACCTTCCTGAGAGCTACGGCAGCTGGAAGGACCCCAGCGATTTGGGACAGAGCTTTCCCTTCTGGAAGCAGAGCCCCAAAGAGATTTAAAAAAAAATCACGGACTGAACAACCATGAGTATGAATAAGCATAAGAAGCAAAGTATGAACAGCACCCAAACCCTAGATTCCTTCTTTGGGGAAAAGAAAGATCATGGGAGAGAGAGGGAGGAGGAGAGCACAGCCAGAGCGCCCCCACCAGGGGACTCCAATAAACATGAAGAATGCCTTAAAGCTAGAGATGAGCTGAAGAAGGATTTTGAAAACCAAATAAGGGAAGTGGAAGAAAAATTGGGAAGAGAAATAAGAATGTTGCAGGAAAATCATGAAAAGAGAGTCAGCAGTATGACTGAAGAAATCAACACCCTAAAA
>CM053582.1:181652258-181672863 GCA_028627135.1 Pseudochirops cupreus | reverse complement strand
TCCTGGAAAACAAGCCTGGTGCCACAGGCTCCACGTGATCACATTCAGCCTATTGGGGAACAGAGTATACTTTCAAATATCCAAGGGTCCTCAGAGTCATGTAGCCACTTTAGCAAAGGGCCTAGGGGCAGGGAAGATCTTCAGATTCCCGTAACATGCTGCCATCTTGGCTCCGCTCCCAGCAACACTGATTATTTGAAGAGTTATCAAGAGTTCATACTGGCCCCCAGCATTGGGGTCATATGGCTAGCTACTCATGTTTTGGATCCTGAGGTGATGAATAAGTGAATTATTTTCTGCCAGCTTGATAGTCTTGTATTGTTATAGTTCATTCCTGACACTGATACTTTGTTTTGTGCTTCATCAAAGAGATACAGATTATAGAATAACCCTGTGATTTCATTATTATAAGTATTTCCCAGGAAAGAAAATTCCCTCTACCAGTGCAAGTTAGTATTGCAACTTATACTCTCAGAGAGTTGCCTAGATAACTGAGATTTTAAGTAACTTACACAAGATATGTGCCAGTATGTGTCTGAGACAAGACCTGAAACCAAATCTTCCTGACTTTTAGGCCAATTCTCTATTGGTTATACCATACGACCTCTTCATGCATCATCATAAAAAATTAAATTAAGATACCATAAGCAAATAACTATCATAAATAATTATATCTTACATTTATATGGCTCTTCATATTTACAAAAATGCTTTAAATATAATTTTTGTCTTAGATATCATTATTATCATTTGAAAATGAGGAAACTGATGCTGAGAGATTATGACAGTGGCACAGAGATAAGAATGCTGAATTTGGACTCAGAAGACAGAGTTTCAAATTCTGGCTATGATGTTCAATCACAATGTGACCATAAGTAACTCAACTCCTCAGGGAAAGAGTTCCTCATTTATAGAATGGTGCAGAGTGGATATATTGATCTTCTAAAAAGCTGCTTTCCCATTGTCCCAAGATTCCAGTGAAGGTCCCATACTAAATAAAACTAGGGTTAAAGGTCAGGTCTTCTAATTACAAGCCTGTTGCTATTACCATTAATGGAAGCTGGCTTAAAACTGATTAAAGGTTAATTGTCCATCTTAAAAAGATAGCTCTCACTTTAACCAAAACAGTCTATGGAGGGAAGGGAATACATATTTTTGATATTTTAGACAATTTTTATATTGATGATTTTGCTTTGTCCTTGATAATGAACAGAGATAATTTGTATCATTAAATTTTATTTACCCAAGCATGTTGGACTTGAAAGGGATCTTATGGATCATGTAATAGAACATATTCATTTTTACAGATGTGAAAACTGCATCAAAAGATGTGAAATGTTACCAGATAATCCGGTCTCTCAAATGATAGCATATTCATTTTCCCATCACCAGAATAACTTCCTGTAATCTAACCCACAATCCACATTTTTACGCAGAATTGAGGGATGGTTATATTAATTTGGGGAGAATACAAACTTAGTTTAGAAAGTAATACAGTGAAAGGTAAAAAAAAAAATACATATTTTAAATCTGGAAGGGAAATCACTAGTCATCCAGCAGGCATTTAACAAATTTTAATGAAATTAATTGGTCTAGAAGTGTTATGTTCTGGGTAGCAGTGGCTTAATATAGATTATCACTAAACTGAAAATTGGATAACTCCATATATCTCCCCTCACTTGTTCTCGTGCCCTACTGAAACAAAATGTGGTGTGATTTTGGTAAAGATTATGACCCATAGTTAAATCATTCAGCATCCTTAGGTTCCTTTTCTTAAGTAATATTCTCAAAGGCAGCTTTAACTTTTTTTTTCTTATAGGAAAGTTCAGTGTCTGGGATCGTGCCCAGGTTTTTGACAGCTATATCTATCATGTAAAGGTTGAGAGGTAGGAGACAGTTTCCAGAAATAATGAGAATACAGAAATCCGATAGTCATCTTATCACAATTTAGTTAGAGAAGTTTGGGAGCAAGCCAGAAACTGAAATTGAAGATAGAGAAATTAATGGTGGAAACGGATAAGGGCTGTAAATCACCTAAATTTGCATGTCATTGGTCTTGTCAAGAAAGGGTATTGAACTGTGATTGACAAGAAAGAGTATTAATTTGACAAGATAAAGATTTTACTTTTAATATGATTTGATCAGCTGATTGGATGTATAGAACAGAAATATTGAAATGGATTGAGAGTAAAGTGGGATCAAAAATTATATTATTGTGTTGAAAGGTCTTAAATTTTGACACATGATACTGATAATTGCCATGGGATTTGGTGAAGGAATGAGAACAAGATAACAGTGGCAGGCATCGAGAGAGTATCTTCAATGCAGCAGAGAAATATTTACTCTGTAGTAATTTCAGGACATGTGGTATATACTTATTAAATATTTTGCATAATTTTATTACCTTTCATTTAAGCATCAGTCATCCCTTTAAGGTTACCTTGCATATACTTTGTATATATCATCATCATAGTTAGTAGCACATATTTCTGATGGTCTTAGGAACTGGGACACCACTCCTCTATCTTTCTCCAAGCGGTTCTGCCCACATGCAGATATGCCCACATACGAGTATTAAAGGGTCGCAGCATTAGAAAGGTTGAGAACCATTGCTTTAAGGTTTACAAAGTATTTTACAGATGTTGATCCTACCCTGAGAGTGCTATTATTATTCCATTTCACAGATAAGAAAAACAGGACAAATGAGGATAAGTACCTTACCCAGGATCACACAGCTAGTGAGACTCGAAGGTAAAAATTGAACTCATGTTTTCATGAGTGCAAGACCTGAACCTTATCCACTATATATCTACACAGTTGCCCTTGTTTTACTTATTTATAGAGTGTTTATTGTCTCTCTCCCCCCCCCCCCCCCGTGAAGATGTAAGTTCCTTGAGGGAAGGAATTTTTTGTTTCATTTTGTTTTGTTTTTCTTTGTATCCTCCATTCCTGGCACTGCCTGACATTAGAAAAACATTTAACAAATTCTTGCTAATTTATTAAAAATTGGTTCGTAATTCATGTTAGATAAGCAATCTTCTTCGTAAAACCAAAGGCATAATCAGGGGGATCAAAAAGTAACCTTGGGTGTCATCTCTGTCTCTTAGCTCTATACCTTGTTATAGAAGATGTTATAGAAGAGGGGACGTTAAAGAAGCATTGAGAGACTTGGGCAAGTCATTTCTTTCTAGCATGTAGTTGTGTTTAGAATATCTGCATATCCTGATAGGATTCAAGGCTCCAGCTTAGAATTTCTTCTCTTTTTTCTCCCCATTCTGATTTTCTTTTCTTCATTTTCATGTTTCCCCATTTTGGTTGTCCAGCCAAATATATCTATTTTTCTTAATTCATTATTTCTCTTTGATTATGGCGATAGAAGGAAGATGGTAAAAAAAAAAAAAAGAATGGGGGTAGGTGGAAGATACCAAAGCATTCAATCCTCCACATACTTAGTTTGACATTTTTTGTTTCACTCATCCTCAAATGAAAGCAACTTCCTCTTTCATATATGATGTGAAAGGCTATTTAACTTCCTTTAGTTTTCAAGACTGTGCTCAAATATTTTCTTACCTTAGCACAAGAGTCTGATTCACAAGACAGCTTTCAATACTTTCCACAGCAATCCTAAACTCCTTGTTTTCAAGCAACTAGAGCTTGACAATACTCAGTCAGTTAGTTACCTTACAGGGACAACAGCTTTTTCAACATTGAAACCAATATAGAGCAGCTATAATTACACACATATGACAGTGATACTTGGTTCAGACACCAGGTATAATGTTTAAGGGCTTGTAAAATGTAAATGAATTTTTAATAAAATATATTGCAGAAACAACAAAAATGTGTCCAAATTGATAGCGCAGAAAGGATTACTGGGAAAGGAGTATACATATATAAATATATTCACATATATGCATACACGTGGGTATGCCTATATGGAATGCTGGATAAATTTTAACCTGTAAATACTAAATGATGATTGTGAAAATGAGACATTTAAAAGAGATTTTAAAAGGGCATTCAGGAAGGAGAACTGGACTGGAAGCCAAATCCTGGATTTGAATCATGCCTGTACAATGAACTGAGTATTTGAACAAGTTACTTAATATTTTTATTTGCAAATTAGATATAACAATTTTTTATATAAGGTGTTTTACAAATAGTAAAGCACTGAAAATGTGAATTCTTCTCTTTTTCTTTTCCACTCTTGCATGACTGCCTCTTCCTCACTTCTTCCCCCTTTTCTTTTTTCCCATTCCACTTTCTTATTGCTAAGAGAGTGATGCCAGTGGCAACAGTGGCAACTATTTTGTTGGTTGGCTGACCATATATCAAAAATGGGACAGAACTGATAGATAACTCTAGAACTGCATCGGTAGCCTGAAAATATCAAGAGACAGATTGAGTTACCTAAAGGTTAGAGAGATTCTCTATGGGGCATTTTTAGAAAGACATGAATAACCAGGGATATACTAGTAAATGTTTAACAACTAGGCTTTTGAAAACATATAATACACTTTTGTTTCATTTGCATTTTTAACATTTTCTTAAGTCTACACAATCAACAAATAATAAATTAACTCTGATTTGTAGTGTTTGCTGATTTTTAAGGTGTAATACACTGAAAATGTAAGAATTGGTTCTGGGGGAGCTGTTTTGAGCTATTGCCAATGTAGCCTTGTAACATTCCTATAGGATGGGAAGATATGAAAGGAGATATTAGTTTGTGTAGGGAATAACCTGCCTACACTGAAAAACCCATGGATTTATTCAAATACTAGTAGTACCGGTACAATAATAATAAAGAAACTTCACCTTACTTATTGGCTGCACTTCATAAAATATGGATATGAGAGGCAACTGAGAATTTGATTGTTTGAGGGAAAGAAACATTCATCCTGTTTTATTTAATGTAGACATAAAAGAGAAAATTATTGATGCCACTGGCAGAGAGGGCTCCTTTTTGGCTCTCCTTCAGTTGGCATTATTGCGACACTCTCTTTGGTCTCTACTGAGGCATACCTCCTAGAGAGCTTTGAAAACATTTTCTTTGAGACTGTGTTTTATTAAATACCATATGATTTGTCAGATCTACAGACTTTGTGAAGATTTATTCATGACATTTACTTTTCCAACAAAATAAACATTTAAATTAAGAACAGTGGTAGCTGACATTGTTGGTTTAGCTGAGGTTCAACCCAAAAATGGGAGATCTCATTTTCTCAATGAACTTCAAGTTCATCTGTCTTTTGTCAAGCACAAGTCACTCTTTTTAAAGAAAGATGTTTGTCAAATATAAAGCACGTAGTTTCTTCCAGATCATAGCACACACAAATCACATTTTGATTACTTATGTCAAAAGGATGAGAATCAGATGATTAAAATGGTAACTAAAAGAAATTTAGACTTTTAAATTGTGACAAAAATCAACCTTAGAATGAGAATATATTTTGTACTCTTTTTTAGACTCTTGTACCTCTTTAAAATGGTAGAATTTTGAAGCATAGCAGGAAGGAAGTTTGCATAGGTTTCTGTATTATAATGCTTCTAGGTTTCTGCTCTTGGGTAGACCATTAGCAACAGAGAACTTGGCCCGTAGGAAAAAAAAATGATCATTTGAAAACTTCTACATTAGAAAGAAATCGTCTACATTAATAAAATCATTAGGAATAAAATACACAAATATTTCCAAAGCAGGAGAGAGAAATATCTTGTTAAAAATAAGTTCAGGGCTTTGGACTCGAGGGAACCTATTTTGAGAAAGATCTGAGAAGTGTGTTTTCACAAAGCACTTGAGATTCACTGCTTTGATGAATCCCATACCATGTCATTTTTAGGTTATTTTGATTGTTCTCATGTGCTTTGGTGTTACCTCCCTTTACAGAAGTACCTGTTATTTTTTCTTACCAACTCTTTGTGTTCAATTTGTGAAACACTGGCTTTTCATTATTTATCAATGGCATAAAAACTTAAACATCCCTCTCACTCCAGAATCCTACCCACTTCCCATTTTATATGGTAATTTCCTTAGGTTAATTGTGTACTATATCCCTGGGTTTTAAATGTTAAAAATTTGTTCCCCATATATTTTAAAAACAATTCTGTGTGTAACAATCATGTCTCTCTGTGTATATATATATATATATATATATATATATATATATGTATGTATATATATATGCTTTTAACTTTGGAGTATTTTCCATTTAACAATCAAGGTCCAAGGTAAGAAATTAGTTCTAATTTATTTAAAATTCATTTAAAGATCACTATGTCACTTTTCCTGCTCTGATCACTCTGTAGCTACTTGGCCCAATCGATAGCTCCAAGAGATATAGTACTGAATAAGCAAAAGGGATTCCATGGTGAATTGCCCTAATATCAACCCAGAAGTATATGTAGTAGGTACAGTTCTGGATTTGCAGTCAAGAAAAACTGGGGTCAAATCTTGCCTTTAATACTACTTCTAAGAACATAGGTAAATTATGAACTCTTTGAACCTAAAGTGCCTTTCTGAGACAATCTATTAAATTATAAATATATTTCCCCATTTCTCCTCTGATACTGGCACCATCCTGGTATAGGCCCTCTTCACCTTATGTCTTGCTTATTGCAATAACCTAATGGTGGGTCTGCCTGCTTCAAGTGTCTCCCTACTCCAATCCAATTTCTATTTGATTGATTGATAATATCTTAACTAAATCTAAGCAACTTAAGGATAGCCATTGTACAAGACTCAATGAACTGCATAGGCAATATACAAATAACTACTTAAATATAGATTTGTGATATTTTATTAATTTCTGATTGTATAGAATGATCATAGGATTATAAATATAGAATTGAAATTATCTAAAGGTTATTTAGATCAACTCTCTTATTTTACTAAGGAGAAAATAGGCATAGGGAGGTTAAATGTATTGATTAAGGTAACACAGGTAATGTTTAGGCCCTCTGATTTTGGAAATACATCCTTCCAATAAGAGAATTTGAGGATGTAATTAGTTCTAATTTCAAAATCTAATGCAGAGAACTCTTTTAACCAGTGCAAATGGTCTTAGCTGGTTTCCCCTACAATGAGTGAAATCAAAAAGTATTTATTAAATACTTACTATGTGCCAGGCACTCTATTAAATCCTGAAAATACTAAGAGAAGCAGAAAATTAAAAAAGGTCCCTGTTCAAAGAGCTTTAATCCTAATAAGGTAAGCCAACATATAAAGGAAGATGAAAAGGGGGAGGGGGAAAGCCATGAAGCATGGTGGAGAAAGATGTCTGGAAATTCAGGAACATGGTCAACAGAGGAATAAAACAATGAACATGGCTGACCTAGGGGCCCCTTCTTAAAATGGAGATGCCAAGAAGAAAAGGCATTAAGAGGAAGCACCTAAAAGGGTACAGGGATCTTCCAGTGTGAGAAAGGTAAAATAGCAGAAGGACTTTCTCAGTTGAAAAGACTTCTAGAGCACAGCGGAAAAAGAAGTATGGGAAATTAGTGGGGGTGGGGGACCAGAGAAGAATGAAGGCATAAGCATGAGTGTCCTGGGATATCTTTCTTAATATTGAGGTTCCAGGAGGAAATTACTGATCAGAGGAAGGGGCCACAGTAGTGGAGGGTTGTTCCAAGGCAGGAAGGCTGTCATAGTATGGTGGAGACAGCTTCTAGAATGTGAATAGTGGAGATATAGATCTACATGAGAGTCAACATCAAGAGAAAAAAAAAGTAAATATAAGTGAAGACTAGTTTATGGTGATCCTAACTAGTTAAAAAAAAAAAGTTCCCCAGGGAATATAAGGAAAAATAATCCAGGAATAGAAATCTCCCCTTTGCACTCAGTACTGTTCTCTCTGATCAGAATACCTATTTTTGGGGGTAAATGAAATTTAATATGTTTAATGGATATGATGGTGATAAATGAGATATTGAAGGGGTTGGATTTTTCCCCATTTGTAGTCATTTGGATCTCACAAGTACTTTTGATATCTAAGATATATGAGATATATATAAGGTATGTGAGATAAAAAAAATTTTGATTTGTTACAAGAAAATCAATACTGTTACTAAACTAGACAATTATCCTCTCACGAAAAGTGATTATATGATAGAATCATGGGAACCTTCAAACATTCTTTCCACTCTAGACATTTGGAGGTATTGGCATGTGGAAGTGGCTTCTATAGATGACCTAGCCATTTTTCTCTCCAGATTTTGAGACACATCTAGAACATTTGGAGGCTATTTATACAGGCAACTAAAAATGTGCTTATAAAAAATCATTCAAAAATCATATCTGTTGAATTGATTTTTTTTTTTGTTTTATTTTGTGATGCCTCAAGTGTAGAGAAAAAAAAATCTTGGTACTGAAACTCTAGTAATGTAGAGTGGTGATACGTCTTTGTCCAAATAATTGGACTATAAAGTGTTTCATACTCAACTTGCTATAACAGTTCCTGTAGCATACAATCTTTTAATTAGATGGCATTTCTTATTTATCATCCTTTCTACATGACTAAATCAGTTTGAAAGTTATCTACCACCCAAATTCCTTAGAATTCTTATACTTTATGACATCAGAGTTTTTGCTCATCATCCTTTCTGTTGAAACTTAGCTGATCTAAAGATGCTTTCGATTTTTGTTGTCAGCTAGCATTCAGATGCTAGTCATAATTACAATTAGATTTGTGAAATTAAACACATATTCATTAATCTTTCTGGGCATCTCCTCCCTTTTCTCACTCTTGCTACAACCACTATTATAATTTGGACTTGGATTTTTGCATTATTCCCCTAAGAAGTATTCTTAAATGATTGAACCAGTCAAGTAATTTCATTGCACTGAAAAAAAAAATCTTATTGTGTAATTAATATTGTAAAAAAAATCCTCACCCTATAAAAATGCTCTAAATCATTATTGATTAGAAAATGCACTTTAAAATAATTATATCATCTCATACTTGTCAAATTGGCTAAAATGAAGAGGAAAATTTTAAAAAATGAAGAGAATATAGAGAAATTGTGAAAATAATACATTGTTGGTGGAACTGTGAACTGATCCAACCATTTTGAAAAATAATCTGAAATTATTCCCAAAGAATTATCAAAAAGTATACACTCTTTCCCTCAGAAATACCACTGTTATGTCCCTTTCCCAAGGTGATTAGGGTAAAAGGAAATGAACCTAAATGTTCTAAAATATTTATAGCAGCTCTCTTTGTGTTAGTTAAGACCTGGAAATTGAGAGGATGTTCATCACTTGGGGAATGACTAAGCAAGTTGTGGTATATTATTATGATGGAATATTACTGTGATGTAAGAAATGATGAGATGGTTGGTTCTGTATAAAATATGAAAAAACTTGCATGAAATAATGAAGAGTAAAATAAGCAGAGAGACCCAAGAGAATGTTGTATAGAGTAACAGCCATATTGTTTGAAGAACAACTATGAATGACTAAGTTATTCTGAGTATTACAAAATACTCAGATTAACTGGAAAGGATCTAAAAAGGACATTTCTAGTCACCTCCAGAGAAAGAATTAATAAATAGAAGTATGCTTAGTGTGATTTTACATATATACATATTCATATACTTATATACATACATACGTGTTTCATACAGTGGCCTGCTCTAATGATGGGGAGGAAAGGAAAGGGACAGTTTGGAAGTTATAATGTAACAAAAATAAATAAAATTCGATAAAAAAAATAAATTCCTTTCCCTGCTTTCAAGGCCCTCCATAATCTGACAATACTCTACTTTTCCAGCCGTATCTTGTATTATTCCCCTCAATATTCTCTAACTTCTAGTTATAGTAAACTCCTGCCTTTCAAACATGTTTTCCATTCTCTCATATCTCGTCTTACCCTTTTCACAAAATAGTCAAAACAAAACAAAACACAGATTTTGATATTTGGAAGAGACCTTAGTGGCCATGTACTCTAAATCATATATGAAAGAATCCCCAGTCTAACCAACTTGAGAATTGGTAGTCCAGCATGCTCTTGTAGCCTTCCAAGGAGAAGAACTCACCACTTCTCACAGCGATCTATTTTTCTTTTGTGTTTTTTCCATCTACTCCCTAAATTTGCTTTAGTACTTTAATGGCCCATGATTTCATCGTGTCTTAAATTTATATGGATGCAACTGTAATTACTACAGGTGGGTTTATGACATTAGGTTCCTCCTTTTTCTATGCTAGTATCTTGCTATATGAAGTGTAGGCATTGCACTATCTCTTAAATTTTGCTGTTTCTCACTACCAAGTCCATCTAGAATGTATTTTCTTTTTATTAAAGTTCACTTCTGCCCTATTAAAAATAAGGAAATCTGAAGTAACAGAAAGCAGAGAGATACTTCCCCATTTCATCTGATTATTATGTTTTAAAATCTCAGTTTAGCACTGACTTCCCACAAAATAAAAACTAGCTAAATTGCATAAAAGAGAATATATATGTACAAATACACACACACGCACACGTGTGTGTGCACACATATAAAGACCTTATAGATGTTTCAGTCTCTGTTACTGTTCTGAATATGAAAGGTCCTCCATGATAATTCTAGAAATACATATATATATATATATATATATATACACATATATATATACACACACACACATATATATATGTATATATGTATGTGTATATATATATGTATATATGTATGTGTGTATATATATATATATATATATAGTGATGATAGATGGAGATAGATAACATCTATTAATTTATCTACCTATCTCAGTATTATCTCTCTTGTATTCAGAACCAAACATATCTTAACTCTTTGATTCCCCTCTCCCCTTTTTAACCAATCTTGATTTTTAAAACTGCAATGGCCCTAATATGTATGGAGGGGCTTTCTCTTCTAATCAACTTATTTCACACCAGTTCAACCATGAGGCTACTTTGCACAAAATTACTTTAAACTTCTTTTCTCCCCAAATAAGCACAAATAACAACTTTGAATATCGGGAAAAACAGTTGGGTTGAGATAAATTCCACTGTTATTTTTCCCTCTTCTAAAGAAGACCTACATATTTTGTTTTAGTATCAAAATATCCAACTTTTGTTAGTTTGCTTATATTAATTTCCCAATAGCACCCAATTAGTATGCCTTAAGCTGTGGGTGGTAATGCAACAGAGGCATGAAATAAAGTTTTAAAAATCAAGTTTTAATAGCAACAACAGCTCGCACAATTAAGCTGGCAAGTCAGTGACTGCATCTTTTAGAAATTCCCAGCTTTGACACATCATGGGGTGACTTTATACCCTACTGTTTTCACATCCTTGTTGATATCTTGAATTAGCCAAGCATCTGTTACCTCAATGAAATCAGATATCTATTTCCATGCATTAGTTTTCCACAGTGCAGTTGTGTTCTGATTGCTTTTTGTACTCACATGAATGAAAAACATCCTTAGATCTGTTGTTTTCCCTTTAACAATCTTAAGGAAAAATTGATAAAATTCATTTTTGTTCATTTCCTTGCTTTTTCTGTTTAAAAATTTTTTGGTTTCACTCATTAGAATCATTATGGCTGGTTCAAGTTCTACTTTAGAGCAGCTTCAATCACAATTTCTGCTTCTCTCCTTTGCATCTGGGGTTAGAAAGAAAGATTGCTTTATGAGATAGAATATATTCCTAAATATAGTAAAATGAATTGAACAGTAGTTACTACATATTTGTGTGTGTTTTTCTATTTCATAAAACTACATTTCTACATAATGAGTATCTTAAAATTGTATTATGTATTCCCTTGAAAACTATTCCTTTCCACAAACACACACACACACACACACACACACACACACTAACTATTGTTAGTTTGCTTATATTAATTTTCCAATAGCACCCAATAAGTGTGCCTTAAGCTGTGGGTGGTAATGCAACAGAGGTATGAAATAAAGTTTTAAAAATTTAAATTTATAAAAATTTATTTTATTTTATTTAAAATATTTTATTTAAAATTTATTTATTTTATTCATAAAAATTTAAAAAGGAATAACCATAAGTGTATTGGAGCAAGTTCCTACAACTGTAAAGGGCAAATTGTTAAAATTTCTGTGTAAGCAGTAACCTTGGAAATTAGCAAATGTTGCAAATCAAGGCTTGTTTTATTGTATTTTGATTGTCTACAATTAATTAAAGGATGAGAAAATATTAATAATTTAGATTAACTTAAAAGTGTATCATGAATACATTTTTTTTCAGAGAGCTCATTTTTAAACATTTACTGACACCCCCCAGATAAAGCTAGGAAAAGTCTTAAAAAGCTGCCTCCCACAACACTTTTTCATTGAATTTAATGATATCATTAATCATAGAATATAAATTTCTTAAAGACAGGAACTGTTTCTTGTGTGTGTGTATGTGTGTGTGTGTGTGTGTGTGTGTGTGTGTGTGAGTGTGAGTATGTGTGTGTGCGTGTGTGTGATCAGACTCTAGCACAGTGTTGTGCATGTATTAGCTGAGTTAATAAATGTATCATCTTGGATTGACTTATAGAATATTAAACAAAACATGAAAAGCCAATACTCTAAATGCCAGACTTGGAATTTATGCTTTTAGCCAATTAATTAGATAATTACAATCAATCCATTTTTCTTCAACCATGATTATAAATCATATAAGCCAATGATAAGCGAATATGTCCATATAAGGTAAATTTTTCCTAAGCATGCAGCATCATAAAAAGGAAGCCTTTAAATGTTTCACTTTATCCATTCTACTCAGGGACTCATCCTGGAAATAGACATTTCAGATTTAAAATCTTAAGCTTACAATAGAGTGACTGGTGAGAAAAGAAACAAAAAGATTTCCTTCTTTACATTTTTGTGAAAGTGTCACACTTTTACTTAATAGCTCATCATTGAAGAACACAATTAATTTTGTGGGTGCAGTTATCTCATGAAAAATAACATAAAAAGACATCACCCTGAGATGCTAAAGTCATTGCTTCAAAATGCTGGGTGCTGTAAGGGTTGCAAGTGATGCTCTACTCAGGAAATGAGCACAATGAAAAATGCATGTCAGGGAAGAAAAATGATTGAATAAAAAGAGAGCTAGCTTTTCAGAAAAACAATTGTAAGCCATGGTTTATAAAATCTACATGGGAAAGGAAAGGGAAATTTCAATCGATCACAACAGGTGACTGAAACAAGTTTTTTTGTTTATTTTAAACTAGGGGGACAACATAATATGATAATGACATATGGCATATAATAGGATTCATTCAGGCATCACAGTAATCCATAAGATGATATTTCTCCATACAGGAACAAAAATTTTCAATGGTCTCATATTATTCTCTCTCTGACCCCAAGACACCCTTGAGGACTAAACAGAGAGACAGAATAAGGAATGAAAAAAGATCTAAAAGCAGGAAGTAAGGTAGAAAAACTGAAACTGCGTGGATTATCAAAGAATTTTTTTCTTTTGTTTTAGCTTTAGACACTTTCAAGTTGAGTATCAACAGTTCTATATGAACATCAAAAAGGGTTTTTTGGTCATTTTTAGGATTCAGAAAAAATTCCCACATTCAAGAAGGAGGGGAAGACTGAAAGCAGGTGTAAAGATTTTGTGGAGTCATTAAATATAGCTTCCTTAGTTACAAACAGCATGTCCTCACTGAATCTCATTGAGGAGCCCAATAATCCCTTTGAGTAATTTCATCATACTGTGTCAGTCATGAGGGTGCTAATCTCTTGATTTCTGCTGAAAACAGAGACCTTCTCTGATGGTAAGTTAATGAACAGTCCAAGCACTGAGAGCCATACTAACAGCTTCCTGCATTCTTACTGAGGAAATCTTAGCTATGTCCTTCCCTAATCAGCAACAATTGAAGGATTTGAAGTCTAACCTTGAAATTTGGAAAAGCGTAATCAGCTAGGGCATGGAATACATGTATGTCAGGAAGTTATTTATTTCAAGGTAAGCAGTGTGTGCCATTTTAGATTCCTTAGAAGTAGTAATCTTCCAGGGCGTAGAAGATACTTTAAAAATCTTCAGGCTGAACTTGTAGGTCATTCTGCATATGGCATTCTACTTTTTTTCTTTTTTAAATTCCCACGTTAAATTTACGTCACCTAGACAAAGTTAAATAAAAGATGAGCCTGTATTGGCTTAAGTTTGACTGATCTGTTTTTTGATAGGAAGAGAAATAGCCAATGGGAAGAAGATCTGTGATTTCACTGATACTTGGAACTCTTGGTTGAGGAAACTCCTACTAATGCATATTGACACTTTCCCTGTAATTTATATCCTTGGATAATTTCCAGAGCACTGAGAGAATGAATAAGTTGCCTATGGTCACATAGCCAGTATAACTCAGAGGCAGGGCACGTACCCAGGTATTCCTGTCTTTGAGGCCATATGTCTATCTTCAGCATCACACTGATATGCTTTGGAGAAACTCTATTAGTATTACTAATAAAATCAGTGGAAAAATTTCCATGGCAACAGCACCATACCACCACTACCGCCACCAAAATGATATTAACAATAGCATCAATGACAACAATGATATGAACAATAACCTGTACTCTGAAATATAACATTGATAAAATTCATTTTTGAGCCAGAATTTTGTGGAATAATTATTCATGTCAAAACATTTTTTCAGGCAGTGCATCCATTACCAGTTCCTCTTCCAAAGTATTAAAAATCATTTTTGAGATGATTTTTATTTTTGTATGGTCCTTTTCATTCAACAACCTAAAGCCGGTAGGCACACTTCAGTTCATGGTGATTCCTTCCTTCCCTACTTTTTATTTTCTATGGAACTCCCCAATTTTGGCAAACCATTGCTTACCTGCCAGAATAAGGTATTTAATATGATAACTATGAGTATTTAAAGGGGTAGAAATTATTTTAAATTTCATAAAGAGCAGTTCTATTCCCAACCTGAGAGAGGTTGTGTCAATTAATTATAAGTTCTGGAATATCTGGACTAGAGTGATGGTAGTGGACGGTGATGGAGACATTGGATTGGTGAAGAGTTGAGACTGAAGTTAAAAAAAAAAGTATTTTATGTCTGATAGGCAATGAGAGGAGGAAAAAAATGCCTGAGAGTTGAATTTCTACAGCAGACTTCTCAGATAACATCTTTAATATATAGTATTTGCATTATGGTGGAGTGGAGACTTTGGGGATAGAATTCTCACTAAAAAATCCTCACTAAAAAACCCAATGTAACCTCTACATACACATACACACACACACGCACATGCACACACACACACACACACACATACTGTCTCTGATAGAGAAGAAAGTCAAGGTCTTTAAGAACGCTAGCCATTTCATCTCAGATTTTTTGTTAAACAATAAAGGTAAAGCAGGGTATTATCTAAATACCACAGATCAATGGGGAATGAGTTTCTTAAAATGAAAATAAAGTAAGTGTAGGATCTCATGATCTAAAATTTACCCAAAAACATTTGTTTTAAGATATCACAGTGAGTAACAATGGAAGATAGTTTAAGAGGGATGGCATAATCTAAAAAAAAAAAAACTGATGAAAGAAACATAAATTATTTCAGGGAGGAACAAAGGGAACTCTTTAAATAGAATTATCTGAATGCATAAGGAACTCGACCTTTCTTAAAAGACATGTAGAAAAGATGAAAGCAAGGAAAGGCAGAATAGAGTAATTACAAAGAGAGGTACAGTCTTCAAATAATAGTGTCAGAAATGCTAAAGTTCAGAGTTAACTTAAGCAGTTGATGAATACTAAAAACAGCAACAAAAATGTGTTTTTAAAAATAATTTTGAAAGTTTTGAGGAAGATTAAAATAAAGAACACATTTGCAAAATAGTGTGACCAGGATGACAAGGGGACTAAATCCCATGCCATAGGAAGACTGAGTGATGAACTGAAGATTTCTAGCCTGAAGAAGGTAAGACTAATGGGGGGGAGGGTGTGTCTAAGTGGGTTTAACAGCTGTTTTCAAATATTTGAAAGCTGTCCAATGGAATACCCATTAAGCTTGTTTTGTGTGGATGCGGTGCAGAAGGAGCAACCATGAGTGGTACAAATAATAAGATTTGGGGTAAAAACCTTTCATTGCAATCCAGGCCTTTCTATACAACCTCACGTATCTCAGTTTTCTCTTTTATAAATTAAAGGGGTTCAACTAGATGACTTCTAAGGTCCTTTCCAGTTCTAAATCCTATGATCCTAAGTTGCAAAAGGACAATTTGAGCTCCATGTAGAAAAACCAAGGATAACAACTACAAAAAAACACAACAACAAAATTCCTAACCATTAGAGCTGTACCAAATTAACGAGCCTTTATACACCAAAATATTTAGAGAAGGACTTTTTATGGTAACAGAATATTGGGTACAAAGAAGATGCCCATCTATTGGGGACATCAGTTACATGACTAGTGATCCTGTGAAAGACAATATTATTATTGCATGAAGACTAGACCAGCCAAACAACTTGTGTTACATCTATAATGGAATAATATTGTGTTAAAAGAAATGATGAATATAATAATTATAGAAACACTAGAAAGTGTAATAAGAACTGATGCAAAGTAAAGTAAGAAGAACCAGGAAAAATATAAAAAATGCCCACAAAAAATTAAAATAATATCACTTAAATAGAAGTTTAATGCCTTAGAATTAGAATGACCAAATTTGTCAACAAAGAAGAGATATAAGGAAAACTTTGACCACTACCTCCATCTCTTTACAGAGGAAGGAGACTATGGTGTGTGATGGAACACTGAATAAAATAATGCTAGGCCTGATTGATATGTTGATTAGGTTAGCTTCTCTTTTTTGGTTTCATACACATATACACACAGACATGTGTGTATATGTGTGTGTCTGTGTGTGTGTGTTGGTTGGTTGCTGTCCTTCTCTTCCTGAAAACGACCAAAATGACATGACCATCTAGAGTCAAGTTTCAGTGTGTTCAACTATGGCTGATGAGAGCAATATGGAGTTTTGAATGCTCTACCACAGGTCAGGCACAAATAGTCCATGTGAACATTTGGGGTAGATCATCCAAATTTGTGCATCCTGAGTTTCCATTGAGCTGTTTCTTTTTTTTTTTTTCCTTTGAGCTGTTTCAATTCTGCTTTGCTCAAAGAGCACAGCAGCTTCTCTGATGTGGGCATGCCATGCTCATCAGTCCTGTGCCAGTGTCTCCCATGTCACACATTTCCAAAGTTCTTGAGAGAGACCTGGAGTGTGTCTTATATCACCTTTTCTGACCACCATGTGAACATCTGCCTGGTGTGAGTTCTCCATAAAACAGTCTTTTTGGCAAGCATACGTTTTACATTCAAACAACATGGCCAGCCCATTGGACATGTGCTCTCTGAAGCAGAGTTTGAATGCTTGGCCGTTTAGTTCAAATAAAGACTTTAGTGTCTGGCACCTTATCCTGCCAGTTGATCTTCAGAATTTTTCTAAGGCAATTCAAATGGAAGCGATTCAGTTTCCTGGCATGGTGCTAGTAGACAGTCCAGGTTTCACAGGCATACATCAATGAGGTCAACACAATGACTTTGTAGACCTTCAGCTTAGTAGTCAGTCTAATATCTCTTCTCTCCCACAATTTCCTTCGGATCCTCCCAAACACTGAGCTAGCTCTGGCGATGCTTGTGTCAATCTCATTATCAATGTGTACATCCCTGGAAAGTACACTACCAATGTAAGTGAATCCACAGGATTCAAAACCTCTACATTTGCTGTAACCACTGGTTCCATGTATGGAGAAACCTGTGTTTTCTTGATGCTCATTGTTAGGCCAAAATTAGCACAAGCAGCAGAAAATTAATCTGTACTTTGTTGCATCTCAGCTTCAGAGGCTACATTGAGTGTACAATCATTTGCAAACAGAAAATCATGCATCAACACTCCCTCCACTTTGATCTTGGCTTGTAGCCTCTTCAAATTGAAGAATTCACCATCAGTGTGGTAGCTGACCTTGATATTGTGTTCATCCTCATTGAAAGAATTTGACAACATGATTGAAAACATCATGCTAAAAAGCATGGGAGGAAGCACACAGCCTTGTTTCACTCCATGGTGACTGGGAAAGAATGACAGCATTGTCCATTGTCCAGAAACCAGGCAAGCATGCTGTTATGAAACTGATACAGTACTGATTAATTTCTCTAGGCAACCAAATTTTGACATAGTTTTTCATAAGCCCTCACGACAGTATCAAAGTCCTTGGTCAGATCTACAAATGTTGTGTTTCTCTCTCTGTTCAGCTCCTGGAATTTCTCCTAGAGTCATCAGGCAGCAAACACCATATCAACCATTTCTTGGCCTTTTCTGAAGCCAGACTGGCTCTCAGGTAGATAACCATCTTCTAGGTTAAGGACCAGCCTATTAAGGAGGACTCTGACAAGAATTTTGCCAGAAGTGATGAAGAAAGAGATACCTCTCTGTGATTGTCACAGGACAATCTGTTTCCTTTACCTTGATAGAAATGGATAATGGAAGCATCCTTGAACTCCTGGGGGATAACCTCCTCTTGCCATATAACTTGGAAAATTTCAGTCAGCTTTCATATGAGCAATGGACCCCCTTCCTTGTAAATGTCATCTGGAATAGAATCAGTGCCAGGGGCTTTGCCACATGAAAGGAGCCTAAAGGCATTCAAAACCAATTCTTTATTTGGAGCTTCAGCTAGGGAGGATTAACTTCAACCAGCCATCACACCAGAGGTACCAGTCCTCCCTGCACCCCTTGCACTTCCTGCACATAGACAGAGATATTGCTCTCTCTAATGGAAAAGAAAGTGAAAGGTCTTTAAGAACTTGACCCTCCTTTCATTTCAGAATATTTGTTAAATAATGAAGGTATAATTGGATGTTATGTAAATGATATAAATTAACGGGGCATAAGTTCCCAAATAATTAAAATAAAGTATGTGTAGAATCTCATGAACTGAAATTTATCCAAAACATTTGTTGTCAGATAGCACAGTGAGTAACATATATAGATACATATATATGTATATATATATGCATATATATATATATATATATACTTATAATTTTTAATTATAAGATGTAGTTCCTAGGGATAGAAACAGAATACAGTTGGAAAGGTAGATGACCTAAAAAGAGATTTAATAAAAATGATTTTAAAACGAGCAGAGCTAACCAAAAGAGCAAAGGACTGCTTTCAGACATACTGATTTCCTCATTGTTAGAAGCTTTCAAGCATATCCTAAATGACCATTTGTGAGGTTTGTTGACATAATTCTTCCTCAGGTCATGGTTGGACTAGACGATGATCTTCGAACTCTAATTTCCTATAGATTTATGAATTTAGATTCTGCCAAGGTGGAAGGACCTCAGTTATATGTCCAGTGATCCCATGACAGAGAGTATTATTTATCTCTGAGAACTAGACTAGCTAATTGCAGAAGGCTTATTTTTGCTGGAGGAATTTGCCTACTAAGGCTTGGAAGAGTTGCATTTTTCATTAGTAGAGGAAGAAATCTTTGATTTTCATTCCAATATGGATATCAAAGTAGCAACTGGTTTTTTTGTTTTGTTTTGTTTTGTTTTTGACCTGTGATTTTATGAGGGAGTTTCTGTTGGGGAAGCTCCCTCTACCAACACAGATCTGCAACTGCTTTAGAACTGATGGTCTTAGAGATTCCCCTGGGTTAGTGAGAGATTAAGGGTTGTACTTAAATTCACACAGAAGAGAACCCATGTATCTTCCAGACTCTGAGGTCATAACTATATGAAGATTGCCATGCTGTCTGCTCAAAGTAACTTTTTTTAAAATTTTTTTTTTTTTGCTTTTTGGAGGGAGGAAGGCAGGGCAATTGGGGTTGTGACTTGCCCAAGGTCACACAGCTATTAAGTGTCTGAGGCCGAATTTGAACTCAGGTCCTCCTAACTCCAGGGCCAGTGCTCTATTCACTGTGCCACCTAGCTGCCCCAAAGTAACCTATTTTTAAAGCACAGATATGAAAAGTAACTTGGATGGTATTAGGCACAATCTATTGAGTCTGGTTCTCTGTCTTTTGAACTTACATGACAAATGAGAATTAGAAAAGCTCTCTTCCTTTTTTCATGCTATGCTCTTGCCAGTTTGTTTGTCTTTTCTATAATTGAGTAGTGGCAATACATTCCACTAACTACGGTATTTTTTTCAGCTTTTACCTTACTCATCAACTTATTGTGTAATTTTATCCTTATTGTATTTCTTCTTGTGTATGTGAGTAGAAGGACCAAATGCACTGAATGAATGAAATTATGTTTCTATATAAGTGGTTAAGTCTGAGCTCTTTTTGAATTGTGTGTCTTGCAACCACAGTATTCTAAAATAGATATATAATGTGAATATTAAAGGTCAAAATATAAAAGCAGGGCACCCGGTACCTTTTTCATAGATATGACTAGTTGAGGAGATAGTTAGCTAAACAAGCAATCACAAAAGGTGCAGTAGAGCATTTTCATTATATGGAGTTCAAAAGCTTTCTAATGAACATAGCCAATATAAAAAAGAAAATTATTAACTGATTAATGTTTTCATCAAATATCTTTGAAATGTGTTTGATATCAAATAGATTACAGAAAAGACCTGTTATGGGAATCTGAAGATCTTCCCTG
>CM053582.1:181627934-181652158 GCA_028627135.1 Pseudochirops cupreus | reverse complement strand
TTTTCCAGGAATGCCCGTGCCTTGTAGCTTTGTGATTGGGCAGTGGGTCTAGAGGGCTGTGACATTCTCCAAGCCAGGAGAAGGCTATATATACGCCCTGATGTGAGGTTTTGGTTTGGGGCTCACTTTGAGAAGAGTTGTGTGATTTGGCCAGAAGAGACTCTGGGCAGCCGTTGAGCCCCCCGGCTGTGAAAAACCCGGATGTTGGTGCTTCCCTCTCTGGCAACTGAATAAGTAACTGATATAATGATCAGATGGTTTGGAAGCCCATCTGTTGATCTGTTTCTCTGTCTGCTTGTAACTTCTGTTTGCATTCTCTGAAGTTCAGGGTGCTGACTTTTTCCCCTGAACTAGGTAAATGATATTTGTTTGACTGATTAAAATGAGACTGTTATCCCCTTTTGAGTTGCTTTCCTTTAGAAAAGCAGATCTAAAAACCTGTGCTAACAGCCATCCTGGCTATGTTAGGGTACTTGCTGATACAAGACCTCAGAATAGAATATATAAATAGTACCGGGAGAATATGTAAACAAATGTGGCATTTAGTAAATGAATGCAATAAAATATTATCATGCCTTAGGAAATGATTAATATGAAGAATTCAGAGAAGCATGGGGAGATATATGAAAGCATACTGAGTAAAATAATCAGAACCAGTAAGATAAACATATATAATGACTACTATTAATGGGTTTTTTAAAATCCTGAAATTATAATTGGTCAGAATCATAAACCAAAGATGATGATGAGAAAATGTATCTTTTGTCCTCCTTGCAGAGGTGAAAGCCTGTCAGTCTGGAACATGGGTATTTCCTCACTACCTCATTTGACATGTTGGTTAGTTTTGCTGAATAGCTTTTTCATTCTTTTTTTATTGGTGTTCTTCATTAAGAGGGTTAATCTGGTCAGAGGGGAGAGAGAGAGATATTGTAAAATGATGCTGTTGTAAAAGCAGGAGTTACTGAAAAGATTTTAAAAGAAAAAAGTAAACTAGACAGTAAAAAGTATAAGTTAATGGGCTGTTGATAAAGCACAAGTTTTATGCATTAAAAATGTTAATGCAAATTGTTCTGGTACTTCTCATTTTACCATGTATCAGTTTGTATAAGCATTTCCAGGGCTTTTTCTGAATCTATTGTATTCATCATTTCTTAGCAACACAGCAAGCAATATCATTTTCACAAGATTGATGATGAAATGTACCTCCTACCTCCTAATAGAAACCTAATGAACTAGAGATAACTAATGAACCCTGTATTTTCAGACATGGCCAATGTATTGTTTTGCTTGTTAGACTATTAATGAGTTTCAAAGATATGGCTTCTGTATAGAGGCAGGAGTGACAGTAGTGGGGTAGTAGGTAATGACAGATTTGCCCTCCTCCACCAAAAAAAAAAAGGACCACCAATAAAATACTATGTTAACTGCACAGACATTTTTAAAAACTACACAATTTTTAAAAATCGAATATGTATATCATATGAGAAGGTACTAGATCTATAATCTCATTGTTACTGTGGACTTTCAGGAAAGAAAACTCTCTCTACCAATGCAAGTCACTATTTTCTCTGTAACTTACAGTTAGAGAACTGCCAGGAGCAGAAAAGAGTTAAATGACTTGACCATGGTCACATGTATCAGAGACAAGACTTCAACACTGGCTTCACAGCCGGTTTTATATCCATTATGACACACTGCCACCAATAGACAGATAGACAGACTGATCAACTGATAGATAGATAGATAGATAGATAGATAGATAGATAGACAGATAGATAGAAAGATAGATAGATAGATAGATAGATAGATAGATAGATAGATAGATAGATAGATAGATAGACAGATAGATAGACAGATAGATAAACAGACAGAAAGATGGATAGATAGATATGGAGTACATATGTAGACATGTATGTGTTTATGCATTGTGTAAGCTGAAAGTACTCAAATCACTAGAAATAACTTCCAAACTGATAAGACAACAAATACTTCTGAGTATTTGAGTATTTTGAGCATATTCATATATACTATGTACATGTTTAAGTGTGTATATATGCAAATATATGTGAATATTTATATACTCAAAATACTTAAATTCTGAAAAGGATTTGTGATCTCATAAGTTTAAGAGTTCCCTCCAATGATGAATATCCTGAGCTATCCACATCTGATAATTTTGTGCAGCTCATTACCTTGTCTCACTTGAAATGCCAGAGGGGGCCCATTCAACATGCTGCATCATTTCTTACTTTCTCCCAGTGGATGTCTCTGGATGTCTGCCTATTATCCTTTGTTCTTGCCATGTGACCTGCTCATTTTGTCCTCAATTTCTTAATGACATCCTTTTTTTTTATCCATCTAGTATATGTTGGACTTGATTCACCCATACTTATACTTTTCCAATGTCTTCTATGTGATAAATTAGGCTTGGTTATTTGGAGTTTTGTTTCAAATTTCTCTGCCATACAGCAACACAGGTGAAATGTTTCTATTTAAAAAGAAAGACCTCATATGTTAAGGCAAACTTGGAATTTCATTGATTGCCATGACACTTTAAAAATTATGGCAACTTATGAAAAAAAAATAATTATATACATACTGCTTAAAAATATGCTGAATTTAAAAGAATTTCACTTTCTTATTCAAGTCTCTTTCCTAATCTTTTTATATTGGAATATTTGTGTTTGTTGATGACTAAGTTCAGCATAAAAAAGAGTATTTATTTTTAAAATGTTACTGAAGAACTTTAGTTAGCTCCCAAATGATATTTTCTGCAGTAGTCGTACATAGAAAGTGGTAAGGTATTTTTTTAAAAAGGTGAATGAAAGTTTCCTATGGAACCAGAAAGTCTCAATCTGCAGCATTGTCAGGAGCACTGACAGTAGAGTAAGGCATATTCTCAATTCTTTTTTGACTTCCCTTTATACCAAAAGGACAGGAAAGAATGGGAAGAGTGATAATTTGATTGAGAGGTAGAGTGAGCACCTATTTGATTGCTCACTTACGAATTATACATTTAATATACATGAGCCAGCAAGAAATATTGTGGGAATTCATCCACCAACATGGTGACTGACAATGAAAGGAATGAATCTTTGTTCCAGATATAGATAATTGCAATGACCAATAGAATTATGTTTGGTGGAATAAAGAGCACAATTTTAAAATAATATATTATTCTCATGTTAATTTGCATAGTGGAGAAGTCTACTTTTTATCAGAATTTTGCAGTGCAGTTCCCTCAACAATTCTAGTTCATTAAACCCCTGTGAAACAGAGATCATGATATACTCCCTTAAGGGCTCATTTAACCTTTGGGCCTAGTCATTCCCCATCCAGGAGAAGTCAGCAGACTAACCATATGACATTCATAATAATAAAACTTATTTTAAGTATCCAGGAAGAAACAACCTGTCCTCCAATTTTCTTGGTAGATAATATGTACTTTCTCTTCTGTAGCCAAAAGTTTGCTCATGTGAAAGGATACCACTGCACCCTACTTCTGACTGGCTAATGCAGTAGGACAGCTAACTGACTATGAAAGGAAAAGTAAGGAGTGATAGAGCTTATCAGGCTGAAATTGCCTAAGCATCCTTATCATAAGAAGTGTTCTATTAGAAGAATGGAGGTATTAGGGGAAGGAGTATCTGTAGTAAATGGTTGGTTGGTCAAGAAAAGGACAAGAGAGTCTGCTGGGTCCCTAGCACCATTTTTATATGTGAAAGACAGCACATACTTAAAGTTAGGCAAGAAACAGAGGAAATTGTTTTATAGGACAACAGAAATTGACTAGTTAGGGAAGCAATGTTCCTCTTTCTAATGCTAGCTTCATTTCTCATTCCAACACTAATGATGGAGGTGAGTGCTTTAGAGAATGGAACCAAATAAACAGGACATGGCCTAACAGTTTGATAATACAGAGCTGTTGAAAGCTTTCTCGCTTTTGATCTATAGTCATTAAGATTTCAGGGATACCAAATTGCCATGTAAAAGCTTTAAGGAGGGACTGTTACAAGAGTAATTGGTATTCACTCCTTATGCTACACTCTATTTGACACCAAAGTCTTCTATTGATTTCATGGTTTATTTTTTCTAAATATTTCTTTCAAACTTTGGGGGTGTATCTCAGACTGGCTATTACCTAAACGACAGTATAATTTCTTTGTAATACATCAGACCTTGTGAATTCTTAATTTGTTGTAAATTAATGACTTGATGATAGCTCCTTTGAAAAAAAAGTACAGTGCTTAATTTTATGTGAATTTATTTGCTTATTTCATATTAAAACAAACAATCACTAGCTTACTTTACCTTAACATTAATAAATTGCAAAAGGACATTGAAGGTAACTGATGTAAGAGAAATACGTTCATATCTAAGATAATTATTGTAACTGATATGTATTCCAGTTTAAATGAAAATTATTGCTAAATGGTTATGTAGATTTGATGAGAGTTGAATTATACATGCTTTATATTGATCTGAAATTATTTGATTCATTTTCATTGAGTAAAGTTTGCCTAATAATGAAATTATTGCTACCTGATTTAGACCACATTTTAATGACAGGTTTCAGATCATTCAGGACCATAATTTAATGAACTAAAACCATTAAAATGCAGTAGCCAATTTGTTCCCCCCTCCTCAAGAAATTAAAATATGGGGGGATGGAGTCAAGATGGCAGTGTAGAAGCAGGAAAATGCCACAGCTCCCCCCATAACCACCTCAAATACCAAGAAAATATGACTCTAAACAAATTTTAGAGCTCCAGAACTCACAAAATGGCAGAGAAACAAGGCTCCCACTGAAGGCAGCCTGGCAGACCAATGGAAAGGGCTCATCTCAGCATGATGGGAGCAGAGCTCAGCCCTGTGTGCTTTTAGCCCTAGGCCATCCAGGAGAAGCCCCAGCTGAAGCTTTCAGGAGAGCAGATTACCCACAGCTCTGGTGCTTTCCAGAATTCCCAATCAATAAGAGCTGAAGACTTAGTGAAAGGTCAGTGGAACTCAGCTAAATTTCTGGGAGAGGGTCCAGCCCCTACCTCCAGAGCTAGAAGCAGTCTGAAGAGGCGACTCTGTAGGCACCTCCACATGGCTGCTTCAGAAGCTCCCAGCCTGCACATTGCAGGGGGACCAAGCAATCATTCAGAGGCTAAGTGCTCTTGCCTTGAACTGCCTAGATCAGGATCACAGTCTTGGGTAGTGGTCCCGAGGTGCGTGACTAGTGAGCCAAAGCTGGTAGGGATTGGAGAGACAGTCTCCTAATAGCTCTGGCATCTGCAAAAACCCCAGAAATTTAGGACAGAGCTCTTCCCTCTGAAAGCAGAGTTATACTGAGCCCAAAAGTCAAGTAACTGACTGGCAACATGAGCAGGGAAAGGAAGCAAAGAAAGCTGAGCAATCCAACTTTAGATTCCTTTTTTGGGGACAAAAAGGATCAAAGCATGGAATGGGAGGAAGACAGCACAGTCAGAACTCCCACACCAAAAGCTTCCAAGAAAAATGTAGACTTATTACAAGCCAAAGAGCAGCTTAAGAAGGATTTTGAAAACCAAATAAGAGAAGTGGAGGAAAAATTGGAGAGAGAAATGAGGGTGATGCAAGAAAATCATGATAAGAGAGTCGACAACCTGACTGAAGAAAATAACACCTTAAAAATAGACTAACTAAAATGGCAAAAGAGGACCAAGTAGCCAATGAGGAGAAGAATGCCTTAAAAAGTGGAATTTGCCAAATGGAGAAAGAATCTCAAAAGCTTGCTGAAGATAATAATTCCTTCAGAATTAGAGTGGAGCAAATGGAAGTAAATGACTTTATGAGAAAATCAAGATACTACTAAACAGATCCAAATAAATGAAAAAATAGAAGGCAGTGTGAAATATCTCCTTGAAAAAATCACTGATCTGGAAAATAGATCCGGGAAAGACAATTTAAAAATTATTGGATTGCCTGAAAGCCATGATCAAAAAAAGAACATAGAAAGCATCCTTCAAGAAATCCTCAAAGAAAATTTCCCAGATATTTTAGAACCAGAGGGCAAAATATAACTTGAAAGAATTCACCAATCACCTCCTGCAAAAGATCCCAAAAAGAAAACTCCTAGGAATATAATTGCCAAGTTCCAGAGTTCCTAGATCAAGGAGCAAATATTACACACTGCCAAGAAGACACAATTTGAATACTGTGGAAACACAATCAGGACAACCCAGGATCTAGCAGCTTCTACATTAAGAGATTGAAAGGCCTGAAGTACGATATTCTGCAGACCCAGGGAGCTAGAATTAAAACCAAGAATCACCTACCCAGCAAAACTGAGTATAATATTACAGGGGAAAATATAGTCATGCAATGAGGTAGAGGACTTTCAAGCATTCTTGAGGAAAAAACCAGAACTGAATAGAAAATTTGACATTCAAACACAAGAAGCATGAGAAGGTAAACGTGGAAAAGAAATCATAAGGAACTTACCAAAGTTGAACTATTTACATGCCAACATGGAAAAATGAGAATTGTAACTTGTGAAACTTGTCTCAATATGAGGATAGGTGAAGGGAATATAAATGTATATATATGTATACATACACATATGCATATATGGAAGGGTATATATGTATATGAATACATATGGTAGTGTGCGTATACATACATATATATACATATATATATATATATATGTACATAGACAGAGGGCACAGGATCAATTGAATATGAAGCAATGATATTTTAAAAGGTGAAATTAAGAGGTTGGAGAGGAATAGAATGAAAGGAGACAGGGAGAGACTGAAACCGGTCAATCATTTCATATAGAAGAGGTGAGGGATAACTGTCACAATGGAGGGGAAGAACAGGAAGGCAAAAAGAGAATGAATTAACCTTACTCTCATTGACTTTGGCTTAGGGAGGGAATGACATACACTCTAAAATGAGTATCTTGCCCTGCAGGTGGGTAGGGGAGAAGAGGATGAGAGGGGGATGATGGAGGGAAGGCAGATTGGCGGGGAGGGTTGTTAGAAGCACACACTTCTGTAAAGGGACAGGGACAAAGTAAAGAATAGAACAAGGGGAGGGAGGGATAGAAAGGAGGGAAATATCATCAGTGTTACACAATATGTCCATTGTGGAGATGTTCTGTGTAACTACACATGTATGGCCTGTATTGAATTGCTTGTCTTCCCAGTGGGGCTGGGTAGCAAGGGAGGAAAGGAAGGAATCTAGAATTTAAAGTTCTAAAATCTTATGTTTAAAAAATATGCATATATATAATAATTATTATTAATAATAATTACATGCAACTGGGAAATAAGATATACAGGCACTGGGATAGGGAGATTCATCTTGCTCTACCAGAAAGTCAGAGGGGTGATGGGGGAGGATATAGGAGAGAGCAGATTGGGGGAAGGGGTTTACAGTGGGATCACTATTTTGAGGGACTGGGTGGGAGAAAGACGGGGAGAAATTTGTAACTCAAAATCTTGTGGAAATCAATGATGTAAACTAAAAACAAACAAAAGCTACTTTAAAGAAAATTAAAATAAATTTGAAATTCATTCATTTAATGTCATTCATTCATTAAATGAATATTGCATGAATGCTAACTTATATTTAAGCAGTACACAATAGATATTATGAGAATTACAAATAAATCTAATTCTTGATTTCTACTTTCATTGACACAACTTGGGAAAAATATAATGCATAATATAGTCTGACAAGTGCAAATGAGACATACTAAACAAAGTGTTATGTCAGGACAGAGGGACTAGATTTTTATCAAAAATGAGGATCTTCTGGAGAATGTATATTTAATTTGAGTTTGAAGGATGGTTGAGAATTCAAGAAGTGAAAAGAGGAAAAAATATCATTCTGGGAATATGAAAGAATGAGAGGAAAGTAATAAGATACACTGAAAGGCAAGGTGGTATTAAATTGTGGAAAACATTGAATGGCTACAGAAGACAAAGTACTTTAAACATTAAAAAAAGTGTTTTAATCAACCAACAAACATTTATTAAACACCTAGTATTGGCAGACACCAACAAAAACATTCCCTGTCTTTAATTAGCTGCTATTCCAAGGAGGAAGACAACACATGCATATGAGAATGCCTCTCCCTTGCCTACCAGGATGTAATCACAGATGATAAGGTATTAGTCTGTTAACAGGAACTAGCTCCTTTTATTAAATTAGAATTGGGGAGACTAGTATATTTGTAGGTAGTTGGGGAATAAGCAGAAAGACATCTAAGATTCCTGAATGAAGGGATAACTGCTAGGGTTAATCCCATATTATGCTCCCACACACCCTCCAGACACCCCCCCCATCCCCTTTATCTCTCCTTGTGTTTCTGTGTTACTGATTCTGTCCTCCCATCTCCCTATTTCCCTCCTCTTCCACTCCTCTTTTAATCCTCTCTCTCTTTGTCTCTCTCTCTCTCTGTCTCTCTCTCTCCCCCCCTTCCCCCTTCCCCATAGATTCCACATACCCATAAATAAAGTGAGTAAAATTCCCTCCTTAACCCGCTTTCCTTCTTTAGTTGTCAGAGTTTCATTACAACTCTACCAATGAAACTTTTTTTATACAGTTTTTATACAAAATTGTATCTGATAAAAAACATAAACTTCGACATTGATTTAGAACTTAATCATGCCATTGGCACATGGTACACATTACACTGTGTCTAGGAAAGTCATGTAGCACATTCATGATTCAGATGCTTTAAGAGGAGGTTGGCCCAATCCAGACAGTAAGATAATAATGATAATAATAATAATAATAATAATAATAAATAGCTTACATGTGTATATCACTTTAAGTTTTGCGAACTGTTTTATAAAATTGTGATTCTTATCCTCACAGTAACTCTGGGGAAAAATAGATGCTATTATCCCAATTTTTTAAATGAAAAAAAACTGAGACAGAAAGGTTAAATGACTTGTTCAGGGTCAGACAGCTAATGAGTGTCTGGCATAGGATCTGAACACGTCTAGTACGCTGACCAATGCACCACCTAACTCCTACTGTATGGTAAAATAAATCAAAAGTCATGGGCAAGTCAATATCCCTTTAAAACTTCTCATCCTGAAAAATATTGACAATGTAAAAGCAAAATATATTAATAAACATTTATTTAAATAAAAATACTGTACATTCTCCCAGTTGTGCTACCTGCTCATATTGTTTGTGGGGAAATGTTATGTAACATGATGCTCCTTTTCACATGAGCGTTAATTGTGCCCCCATGATTAGACTACACAGAAGACAGAATGAAGTGTTCATGTTGGACATTTGTTTACAAAACTGGTCCTTTTTTCAGTCATTTTTAAAATATGTAATACAAAGTTATGTCACAAATATGGTACAAAGTCATAAGATAGGTTTTAATTTTTGCTTTACTCGTACAAGAAATATTTGTATAAAAAGCACATGCCACTAGATATTTAATAAAAGCTTTTGAGGTACAAAATATCAAATATTTTTGTCACCTTATTGCCACTCCTCTCCTTTCTTCTCCTTTCTCTCTCCCTACTCTTCCCTTTCTATCCCTTTTATTTCATTTATTTTTGCCTTACAAAGGGAATTTTAGTTGAAAGTTATAGCAAGAATAACAATAAAAGGATTTCACTTCACTAACTGGCAAGACTCTGCCCACATCGCTTCATGGCCTGGGGAGAGTGGTTCAGACTTAACCAAGTTTATGTATGACATCCATTCCCCAAAGCTCACATTCAAAGTCACTACAGTTTCTGAATACCTCTACATATCAGTGTCTGATGCCTGGGCCTCCAAAGGTATTCTTTAGCATCTTGAAGCTAGAGTGGTTAGCCAAAAAAGGACACTCAGGTGCAACAGGTCTTATTCCTATATCCCAAAGTACATCCTAGTAGGCCTTCACTGATTTGCTTTAGACAAATCCTAAGCTTTCTACAGATTTGTAGAGTTCAAGAGTGTGTTAAGATAAAAAAACTCAAACCTGTTGACTCCTTTAGTGTGTGGCATGATGCAAGGAACTAAAAGTTTGGAATTAGAGGAAGAGCATTAAAATGCCAAAATACTATCTTGTAAACTTTTATGTCATATAACTACTATACCTCAATTGCTACATCTTTAAAATGAGAGATTGGAGCAGTTGAATTAGGGTCCCTTCACGTTCTAAATTGGTGCCTATGAACTATATTGAAAGCTTCTCAAGAGCTTAGATTTCTGCAAACATTTGGCATGAAGTAAGATTCTAAGACAGCAGAAGATGTATTCATACGTCATAAGGGACATTGAATTAGCCTTGTTACATTCTGTATACTGTACAAAAGCATCTACAGAAATGGTTAACCAAACTTTTGGAGCTGAATTGCTTTTTAATGACAAAGTTTTGAAGACCCCCATGTGACAACAATTGTACTCTTAATACCTATGAATTGGGCAAATGCATTACAACAGAAGCCTTTGATGAATTCAATTACACTTTGAAATAAACTTGTGTTTTGTTGGTCATGAGAGCATTTATAACACAATAAAAATAGTGTAATGGAGGGTGATATTTGATGCACCCATATGAATATGATCCTTGTCAAACTAGATGTTAAGGAGGAGAATATACCTGTAGGTAAACTTCTCATTGCTTATGGCAGCTCTTCGGTGACTGGAGGAGAGGCTAACATTGAAAGTATATACAAAGCACAATATGCAAGACTATATTAAGGCTTTCTCTTTGGTCTTGAAGTTTTTCTCTTGTTCTCCAGCCTAAATAATATCACCTATGAAAAGATATCATCCAATTCCATTTTTCTGTTATGTATCAGGGAACCCAGTAGGGTGAAAGTAGTGGTCATGCCTCTAGTCTATGGGGAGGGTATCAAATAGATTTTAGAGAGAGAGTCAGACAAGCACAAAGAGAACTTGCTTTTGGGGTGAGGTTCAATTGGTCTAAAATGAAGTCAGAGATGCCACTTAGAGAAGAAGAGACAAAGAAAGAGACAAAGAAAAAAATAAGCAATTTTGATTCAGGTTTTTTGCTTCATTATTACATGTTAATAAACATGTTTTTGTTTGTTTGATGTAGGTGTTAGAAAATTAAGAAGTGGAATCCTAATAAAACAGAGGCCACAATTGCAGATTCTCCCAAAGGACAACCCAGGGTGCTAGTGGAGACATTACTGAATTATGCAGAGGGGTGGTAGTCAAATAGATTTATTTTGATCCATGTGGGTTCAGATTTGAGATCCAGAGTCATGGCTTACCACAATTATACACTACACAATGCATATACCACGATTTTGCCTATTTGTACATTAGAACCTAAAAAAAAAAAGATTCAAAGACAGTGTTTTGTGCGCATAAGTATTCATGGCGTTGACATCAATACCATGACTCATCAGAAATCATAGCTCACAATCTAAGAGTCACTGAAATCTAGGACTCCAGTTTCTAACTTGGTTACTGGCAAAGAATGAAATCAAATATTTCATATGCACATCCCCAGTCACAATAGTTAAAACCCAAAGGAACCAAGTACATCTTTTTTTTTTTTTTTTTTTTACCACTGGGGAAGTTAAACCATCATCTGACCACAAAGTTCTTTGAAACTGAGCAAGCCAACTCTCATCTGAAGTACGGCCAATTGTTTCCTGTTATCCCTGATTTTAGTGGGAAGTTTTACACAGATGCATTGTATAAATTTCAGTGGTATTTTGGAGAGGGCTACTTGAAGCATTGCTGTCATTGAGAGAAACAAATCTTCTCCTTAAGAAAACAATTGGGTTGCCTAGCAATGTCTTGCTGACAAAGATGCAGAATTTCTTCCAGAACAAAGTATAGCTGATAGAGATGAAATGGGGAGAACGTGGTTTACCATAAATTCCTGAATCTGTGTAAACAGCCAGTGAAAGGTCAGCATTGATCTGTAGGAGCGCATTTGCTAACCCGGTAATAAATTCTCCCAAGCACCAAAGTAACACCTATTTCAATTGCCTGTGATACCTTTTTGTGTTTGCAACCATCAGAAAAGTAGGCCCAAGGTGGTTTGAAATAAAATCTTGTGATCCAGTGTAAGTGCAACCCAGAAATCTGGTCTACTACCTCTGAAAATGTGAGAAACCCTTTAAATTCTGTCCAGCATATGAAGATTAAAAGTGAGAAAGCCTTGCTGTCTAGGCTGTGTTGTCATGTGCTATTTTAGAGCTCTTTTTCAGCATGTCTTTTAAGGATTCATATCAGTTTTCACAGGGGAAGAATTTTTTTTCCTTCCAAGCAATTTATCATCCCAGATAATCTTTCTTAGTTAACTTTACTGTATTCTATTGTTCATTTTTTAAAAATCATTTTAAGTATGTTGTAACCATTGGAATGTTGGCAAGTGTTTAACAATAAATCCTTAGGGGGCAAATGTATGTGTGACAAATTTTCTCTCATCATGTTCTTAAGTCTAGACAATCAAGCAAATAATTAATCAAGCCCTGATTTATAGTGCTTACTAATTTCTGAGATGTAAACACTCATCCTGAAAAGTTTAACAATCATTTTTAAGCTCTCAGAAATACAAGCTGACTCTAGCACAATTCTTTGTCAAGCATTCCATGGAAGAGTAGGGTTAATTTGTGTCAGAATAGTTTCATTTCTGATAATTTTCTTTTCCCTCAAAAACAAATTTTCCAGACATCAAAAAGGGTGAGTACTTGCTCTCAAGTGTATTATATTGTTTAGGTTGGTAGGGAGGGGGAAAAAATCTACTGTAGAAGGTAAAACCTGAACTACGTTTTGAAGACAGAGAAAATACAAAGTAGTGATGAAGGGGGAGTATGGAAACCCTTTGCTAAGGCAAGAAGGAAACAACTGAGTCATAGCTGGGTTTGAAGAAACAGAGAACGCTCCAAAAGCTTAGACAATCTAGTATTTATTTTCTACCTTGAAGTCCAGTCCTTCCTATTATTACAAGGTGAGTTGGGTACCACAGGGAAAGAATAAGAAACACAAATATACTGCCTAAAGAGTACTTTCTATTTTAAGTTGAAAATTCAAATTTGCATTTTCTTAGCATGGGAATTAAGTGAACTTCACTGACTCCATCTTGTGACTCAATTCTGAATCTCGCTTAGTTCCCTTTCTATTCAATTATGGGTTGAGTCCAATTTCTGTTTTATGAGAAAATTTTTTTTTGCTTTTTTTTTCAGAGGGCAATTGGGGTTAAGTGACTTGCTGAAAGTCACACAGCTAGTAAGTGTGTCAAGTGTCTGAGGCTGGATTTGAACTCAAGTCCTCCTGACTCCAGGGCCAGTGCTCTATTCACTGCACCACTTAGCTGCCCCTTTAAGGAGAAAACTTTATTCAGTTATTGGAATTATGAAAAAATACAATACCACCTTATTATATTGTTTGAACCTAGCCCTGCTTGGCTGTGAAACTGGACCACCTCTACCTGCTGCTTAGAGACCCTTAACTAAAGACCTAGGTTATGCTGACCAGTCAGCATCCAGTCAGATCCAAAGACTGATGCATGTTTTCTCACTGTTATACAACTCAAACAACCCATATTTCTTACTGAAAATGGACCTGTATTGGTCAATCAGTTATTGTTTCCATGTTCCTTTGATTGATTCCACCATGGGACACCTCGTTTTCTGATTTCAGGGAATTGTACCGGTTTGCTCTCCCCCTCCAGATTTGGAAAGTCCCTAATTGTCCCCCCAAATAGAAATCAGATTACCTAATTCTGCATCCTGGTTCATACCCTGCTAATTGTTTGCTTTAAATTAATTGGTCTTATTTGATTGTTTTTAATGCATAACAATCTTTTTCCTCATGTATGTAGGGTCCTGTGCTAAAGCCGAGGAGGCCTATTCCTGATTTATTATGCAACTGGCATGTGTTGTTTACCACTTAAATATGCTTGGAAATGTGAAACTTTGTTTCTTCAGGTATTTCATCTTTCACCTATTACATTAGTCCCCATTAAGGAATGAGTGAAAGAGAGCTATCTTATTTAGCACATGAGGCACCATCACTTAGCCTAAGAGACAAGTGTTTTAGTAAAAGTTTGGCTTTGGTAACTAGTTTAAAAGACATTGAGGAGTAAGATGGGAAGTGAAACCAATGTTCACTGGTTTCTCCAGCTCCCTCACCTACCCACATTGGGGTTTGGCAGTGACCAGTAAAAGAGATAAAGAATAATAATTAGAGCTCATAATAAGGTGAAGCTATTTTAAACATATATATACATATATGTGTGTGTGTGTGTATGTGTGTATAGATATAGATAGAGATAGATACTTTTACAGAGAAAGGTGAAGAGGAGAGACTGAAGATGAGACAGTATAGCACCAATGCAATATTTACAGCGCTCATGATCACAACAGACCATGACTATAAATGTTGCATGATATTTGATCACAAAACATACCAGATGCTCCAGGTAGAGAAACAAATTGAAGCATTTCTTTAGACACCAGAAAACTGAATCCTAAACACAAGAAGCTGATTCTATCATAGTACCAAAGATATTCATAAGCCACAATAACACTGAGTACCACTGCATCCTTCAGCCTTCCCACAAACCAATACAAGATCAATAGCTACTCATGAGCTTATCTGACTCCTTGTCTGAGTGTCCTCTCTCCCCCACTGTCTCACTAGCTCTGACCAGCTTCTTGTGGGCTCTGCTTTCCTTTAGCAAACCCCTCCCCCCACAGGCTCCTTGTGACTACATTCAGCCTATTAAGGGGCAGAGTTTATCTTCACAACAGTGAAGCTTCCTTTGGGCTCTGCTGCACCCTTCAGCAAATTAACTCCATCATAGGCTCCATGAAATTACCCCTTCATATTCAACTCACCCTATGCCCTCTGTGTATACATATTCACTCCAACTACCCTAATACTGAAAGAGATCTCAAGTTACAAACATCATCTTTCTATGTAAGAATGTAAACAGTTCAACTTTAATATGTCCCTTATGAGTTCTCTTTCCTGTTTAACTTGTCATGCTTCTTTTGCTTCATGTATTTAAAAGTAAAATTTTCTATTCAGCTCTGGTCTTTTCATCAGGAATGCTTAAAAGTCTTCTATTTCATTGAATATCCATTTTTCCCACTCAAAGATTGTACTCACTTTTCCTGGGTAGGTGATTCTTTGTTTTAATACTAGCTCCTTTGAGCTCTGGAATATCCCATTCCAAGCCCTCTGATTCCTTAATGTAGAAGCTGCTAAATTTTCTGTTATCCCCATTGTGTTTTCACAATATTTGAACTGTTTTTTTTTTCTGGCTGCTTGCAATATTTCCTTCTTCACCTGGGAACTCTGGAATTTGGTTACAATATTCCTAGTAGTTTTCCTTTTGGAATCTCTTTCAGGAGGTGATTAGTGGATTCTTTCAATTTCTATTTTATCTTCTGGTTCTAGAATCAGGGCAGATTTCCTTGATAATTTCTTGAAAGATGATGCCTTGGTTCTTTTTTTCCATGACTTTCAGGTAGTCGAATAATTTTTCAATTATCTCTGCTGGATCTATTTTCTAGGTCAGTTGTTTTTCCAATGAGGCATTTCACAATGTCTTCTTTTTTTTTATACTTTTAGTTTTGTTTTATAATTTCTTGATTTCATATAGAGTCATTAGCTTACATTTGCCCATTTTAATTTTTAAAGGATTATTTTCCTCAGTGAGCTTTTGTACCTCCTCTTCCATTTGGCCAGTTCTGCTTTTTAAGACATTCTTCTCTTCATTGGCTTTTTGAACCTCTTTTGCCATTTGGGTTAGTTCATTTTTTAAGGTGTTATTTTCTTCAGTACTTTTTTGGGTCTCCTTTAGCATGCTGTTGACTTGTTCTTCATGATCTTCTTATATCACTCTCACTTCTCTTCCCAATTTTTCCTCTATTTCTCTTATTTGATTTTCAAAATCCTTTTTAAGCTTTTGCATGGCCTGAAACCAGTCCATACTTTTCTTAGAGGCTTTGGATGTAGGAGCTTTGACTTTGTTGTCTTCTTCTGATTGTATATTTGTATATTGGTTGTGTATCTGGTCCTATATTGACAATCTTCTTTGTCACTAAAGTACGATTCTATAGTGTAAATTTTTTATGCTGTTTGCTCATTTTCCCAGCCAATTATCTGACTTTTTAATTCTTTTTTTAAGGTAGGAGTCTGCTTCCAGTGTGGAGGGTATACTATCCTAAGTTTCAGGAATTTTGTGCAGCTATTTTCAAAGACACTTTTAGGGACCTGTAAATTTTCATTTTTTTCCAAAGTGGTATGATCAAGAAGTATTTACTCTTTTTCTAGCCTGTGCTCTGGTCTATGAGTGACCACATGCACTCTTTCTGCCTTGGAGCTGTGAAGAGGATTCCCTCCCCACTGCCGCCACAAACTCTGACACACCAGCACTCCTCCTCACCCCAGAACCATGACCCAAGACTGGGACCCAGGCACAGGCACAGGAAAAGCAAGAGAAGCCTGCCTCAGTGCCAGTCAGGAGATCGCTACAATCCCCCTCTGATCAGCTGCTGGATTCTCCCACCGTCTGTGTGCCAAGATATCCTGATGCCACCGCTGCTGTTGCTGCCACCTCTACCTCCCTAGGTCTGGAGCCTGACTGTGCTCTTCTCTCCCCACCTAGGGCTGTGGCTGGACCATGGTACTCTCACATCCAGGTCTGATGGACCTTTCCTACTGACCTTCTAAGTTGTCTTTGGCTTTTGTGGTTTGAGAAATCTGGAAACTACCACAGCTGCCAATTATTTAGTTGACCTGTTCCAGGTTTGATGGGGCACAGTCTGTGCTGGTATGGCCCACACTGGACTGTGCTTCTCTCTCATACTGGTGCAACAGAATTTTCCTAATGACCTACCTCAGGTTGTCTTGGGCTGGAAATTTTTTTCATTCTGTTATTTTTGTGGGTTCTGCTATTCTAGAATTTGTTTAGAGTCATTTTTACAGGTATTTGGAGGGGTTTGGGGGAGAGTTCAAGCAAGTGCCCTTTTACTCTGCCATCTTGGCCTCAGCCCCAACATACTGGAATATATCTTGAGGGGTGCAAGGAAGGTGGTAAAGATACATAAAACAAGATCTGTGAAGAGAGGCACAGAAACTAAGGTCGTTTTGTCCTAAGAAGAGAATTTGTAATGAAGATGATGTAGTCTGTGATGCAGACAGGAGATAAGACTGTCTTCAAGATTGTGAAAGTCTGCTCTGTAGAAGAAAGATTAAAAATGTTATCCTTGCATCTAAAGTACAGACCCAGAAGCAGGGGGAGGAAGTTGCAGGAAGAAATATTTAAGCTCAATACAGGCGAAAAACAAAAACAACAAGAACTTACTAACAGAATTATCAAAAAGTTGAAGAGCCTGCCCTCTAAAACTATGGATTATCCTTCATTAGAAGTCTTTGGAAGCAAGATTTGGCGGATTCTGGAGAGATGCTGCTTGATTCCCTTTCCATATGGATTGAACAAGATGTCCTTTAAGTTTCTTCTGTCCTGAGTATCTTGCCTAGGCCTTTCCTTTGGTAAAGCAATTATGGACCTAGTCTAAACTATATGGGTAAATTGTTCTCATCATTAAAATCAGACATAGGTTGGTATACTTTTAGAAATGACAGGCCAAGCTGCCACTGATTCTCTAATTAAAGGTTTCTAATGCCTCCAAATACATGTACCATTTATCATGCCCCTTTTCATGTACTTTTTACTTCCTTATATGCCTAAACACAAAGTCTGGCTAGCATGGTCCTCTGCTGATTACGAGATGGTCTTCTCTCCTCACCAACTCCTGCTGGCCTAGTTGTTGCCATAGTCAACCACGTTCTACACCAAGGTTTGGGAAGATTGACCTGACTGTCAACAAAAATCAGAAAATCAAGAATGGGAGCATGTTTTGGAGTTCAGCATTAGACACATTGCTTTTCAGGCTGATTATATGACATCTAAATAGCAATGTCCAACAGACATGGGACCAGGTCTTAAAAATAACATCATGACTGGAGATCTGGGAATCATCTTAATAGATATGAACTTTTAGTCTTTGAGACTAAGTATTAACTCCAACACAGAATTTAAGATAGTGAAACAGAGGCCTACAGGCTAAATCTTGGGGGATTCTCACATTTAGAGTGTGGAAGGAAGTGTATGAAGGTGATGGAAGTAGAGATGGTAAAACCAGGGAGACAGGAAAGTAAGGCACTACAAGAGGAGACCTAGAGTTGGAAGGTGAATCTGTCATGTCTCTTCTTAGACATTGTGAATATAGCTGTTGGTAATTAGTGGTACTGATTTCATTAGGGCAGTTAGGGCATGAGCAAGAGTCTGTTAGAAATTTCTCAATGTCTGAGAGATAGGGCAGGCAGGAACAAGAACTGAGTGCTTTGTGGTCTCTAAAAGCTGAGGCAGCTGAAAGCAAGCCATGGAAGAGAGAGCATGTCTGTCAGAAGTCAGGTAGAGAGATACTTAAGATGATGTAATATCAAAGAGGCAAAAGGTAGAGGGCAGGCAACAGTTTTGCTTAGGAGAGAGTGATTGATTAAAGCAAGTATAAGGAATTTGTGCACACCAGGTAAAGTTTGAAAATTGCTTTCTTTTCCTATTTCTGTGCCTTTCTTTGAACTTGAGTGAACTTTGAACCTTTGTCATCAACAAATCTATACACATTAATTAAGCACCTACTATGTGCCATGTGCTGAACCAGGAAGTGAGAATGCAATTGCAAAAAATGAAAAAGAATCTTCACAAAGTATTTATATTCCTTGAAAACAAATATATAAAGTAGTTAACATATAGTGGTGGAAACCAAACCTTCCTGCCTCTAGTCTCAGTACTTTATCCACTCTGTCACCCACCTGGGGCAAGGGATATGGGTCAGGAGTGTGCTGAGAGAGCAGAAAGATGGCTATACAAATATGCATAGGTACAAGCCTTTAAAATAGATATAAGGTAACTTTAGAAGGTAAGGCTGTAGCAGCTGAGCACCAAGCCTGGCATCCTATTATCTATATTGTGCCTCCTCTCACTGCTGGTTGAAGATGAAGAGAACATCATTGGGTAGGCTTAAACAGGCTAGAAAGATAGAAGTCCTGGAGCCAGTGAGAGAGGATTGTATTGAAAGACCAGATGGAGCACAGGAATGAAACCTGGATACATCTTCTTCTTGTAGCACCCCATCTAGGGCTAGTCTCCCAAGCCCCCCACTTGAACTCTGTACCTGAGATGGACAATTCCCAGGATCCATGGTGATAAACTTGTGGGGGTGGACACATCTCCAATTGCTCATGAGTCCCCATAAATGTGCTTTGCATTAACAATCTGCCATTAGATTAATTGACTTTTAGCAAAAGCATTTACTAAGATAGTATAATAAGAAGAGTTGGTACAAATTATTCCCTGACCAAAACTCCATGCATGCTTTTTAAAACACATATAATGTCCAGAGGAGGCTGAAACTTAGATTACAATTGGTGTGGCACAAAGGCCATTTGTCTCCTGATGCTGTAAATCTCATCTGTCTGTGTGGAGTATAGTACTCATGCAGCTACACTTAAAGAAGACTACTTCCTGGTTCTGAGGATCTGGAGGGCATATTTTCTGGGTAGGCCACTCATCAGGACTCTGAGGATCTGATGTTTCTTGATCCTATAATTGGCACCTATCTTTATTCTGAGGGGTTGCACTCCTTGAAGCTGCTCCATTCTCGTATGACAGTCTCTGATTCAATCTGTCAGTGTATCTCTGCTTCTGTCTAGATGAATTTTCACCTACTGATATACATTCCCGGTAGGTTTTCGCCCTTCTTGCCCTCTAGTAGAGGCAAAATCCTTTGCTTCCGTAAAGCATTCTCAAGCTTTCTTAGAAGCTTCCACTATTTGATAAATGGTTAAAATTCCTTGGTCTTTCAAATGCCTCCACAAGGCACAGGTAGCTTGCTTGCTTAGCTAACATTTTTGTTCTTTACTTTACCTGACCAAAAAGGTCCCCATCTCGTAAAAGGATCACAGAATGTAGAAAGTAGTTTATGTACTTAAAATTTTATTGTGTGTGAACACATTCTGTGATTACATTAGATAAGCCCGGTGTGGGGATATGAATTAGTTCAATATTCCACCTTTTACATACTGATAAGGGATAGAAAGAGAAGTAGAATATCCTAGGTTGACCTGTTATGTTTTGGAGTTGCAAGGAGTTGCTAGGAATTCCTTCTTCCTGACAATCATCTAGAAGAGTAAAGGATTGCCTTGAGAGGTAGCAGAATGGCCCATAACGAGAGCCCTCCTATGTAGGAAGGATGACTAATTATTCAAATGCGTATAGGAAATTTCTATAGAACTATGAAATGAATTAGATGAACTCTGAGGTCCCTTTCAGCTCAGAAATCTTGTGATTTCAATAAATTTGGTTTTGGAAAGAAGGGCCTGTGATCATAGTAAGTTTTAGATTCACTTTTAGCAGGATAGTTTAAGAACAATATTAAAAGCACCTAGAAACTTGTGATGAAACCTGGATATTCTGTGTTAAATGTGGTGCCTGACCACTAAAATAACTCCATTCTGATTTTTAAAAAGGAACGCTAAGAAGGCACTGGAGACTCATTAGTGAGATTGCTTTGGGTTTTCTGGTTTCTTTTTTGTTTATTTTCCCCTGGCCCATTTTTCTCATCTTTGTGGTAGTAATTGTGCCACATTTCTACATGGAGAAGGTCATAACTGGGAGGATATTGTTCAGACATGGGGCATAATATTTCAGAATTAGATGTGGTTCACCAGACTAAAAGCTTCCTTGTTTGACAGCTCCAGCCCCAGTCCAGCCGGTTCTGTCAATGTAAACAAAATTGCCCCCAGTCTACTCACTTCTCCATCATCTTAATGTAATAACCTCTGTGGGATGAAAGTAGACTATTTTTGCTCATCCAACTTTTTTCAATATATATATTTGAGAAAGAAACAGGTAAGGGGATTTCATGAAACTTCTCTCCCCACCAAAGCAGATGCAATAACAGATGAGACTAACTACACAGGACAATTCAGAATGATAATTGAGCCAGAGGGAAATGAATATCTAATGAGATGTGAATTTACAAGGGGAAGAAGAATATTCTGTGATCATTTTAAAGTTTTCTGTTTTAGTGTTTAACATTTGCAAAAACAGTATATCACAAGTGATGGAGGAAAAGTCTTGTCTAATTAAAGAGAGACCAATATTTCTTTCTTCCTTAGAAAGAAATATCACTGAAAAACAGTCCCGTGTAGCAGACACTCTGTTAATCAGACTATTGGGGTTTTTAAAAGAAATATAATATCAGGGTTTCAGTTTGGTTCATATTTCAAATTTACCAAATCCCCACCCCCACATCTCAAGCATATCCCTTTTAAAGAGTGTTGCTTTCATTCACTTGAGTAATGGCAGTGAGATATGTGCCCAGGAAAAGTCACTCTATTCTCACTAAAAGTAAATTCTTTTAGCCGTCAGACAGGCCCTGTGACAACAGGTTTATTATCTAGAATGCCATTAGATTCTCATTTCCAGTGAGGACAGGATAGAAGGAAATGACTTTAAGAAAAAAAAATGAGAGAAGTAATTGAGAGCAAAGGGAGAAAATTAACTTAAATGAGAGAATTAGATAAAGGAGGTGATGCTGGTCATAAGTAAAAATAAGGCAAAGTCATGGAAATGAAAACAATCAAAGACATTTTGGGAAATGAGAAAGCAAGTGAAGATATCTCAGCTTCTTTGGGACAAGGCTTCCTCTCACTGTCTTCTTGACACAGGGTTTATAAATAAATGTAATTAATGGTGGTCTGTAAGCAAGGGCATAAATCCAGCTGGACAGTGGAGGTGAAGCATCGCTGGAATACTGCTTGTTATTGTTGACACACCTTTTCCACCAAACAGACAAGAGGATTTGCTCAGTGGAAAAAAAAATGTTTGGAGAGAATGAATCACAGAGAGAAACTGTCAATGGGAGATAAATGTCAAGGTAATTTCGGACTAGCTGTAAGGATACTTATATAAAGGTAGACAAAACAAGAGAAACTCTTCATGTCATATATACTCTGGCAAAAATATAAAAGATTCACAAGTACACACATTTGATCCTATTCCACCCGCCTCAGTGAGTCCACCTTTCTATTTTCAAGGGCAGGGAAGTGGCATAGTAGATAGAGTGCTAAGCATGGAATCAGTAAGGCCTGAATTTGAATCATTTCTCAGATCCGTGCTAGCTGTGTAACCCTGGGGAAGTCACCACCTCCCTCAGCCTTAGTTTTCCCATCTGTAAACCAAGGATGGTAAGTATTACCTACCTCACAGGGTTGTTAAGGGGATCAAATAAATCATATATGGAAAATCAAATATGTTCTTTCACAACATGACTGCTCATGTATAACCTATATCATATTGCAAACTTCAGGGCACTATATAAATGGCAACTGTTTTATTGTTTAGTATTTTATTCTTTCAGGAAGTTTTATACATGAAATTATATATGTAACATTAATTTACATAAATGTTTTATTATATGTATAAACATATATACATGCATGTATACATATACCTGCCTATACATATACATGCACATATATATATATATGTGTGTGTATATATATATGTATATTTTAGGAATTTCATATGGAATGAATCTGTGATTTCCATTATAGAGAATTCCCTGACTATTGTGTGATCTTCTACCAATGAATATTGATACGTTCTCTGTAACTTTGGAAGGCAGCTAGATGGCTCAGTGGATAGACCACTGGGCCAGGAATCAGGAAGACCTGAGTTCAAGTCCAGCATTGGACACTTATTAACTGTGTGATCCTAGCTAGGCAAATCACTTAACCTCTGTTTGCTTTAATCCAATGGAGAAAAAAATGTCAAGCCACTCCATTATCTTTGCCAAGAAAATCCCATGGGCAGTATTGGTGTACTGTGGTCCACAGGGTCACAAAGAGTTGGACAAGACTGAAGGACTGACTGAACAATTGTAATTTATAGACTTAGGGAGTTGTCTGGAATATGGAGAGGTTAAACTATTGACAGGTAGTAGGTATGAGAGGTAGAACTTGAACTCAGGTCTTTCTTGGCTCAAGGCTAACATTCCATCCAGTTTCCTTCAGTAGTGGAAATGTGTATGGTTAGGACTCTTTGTTTTAGGAAAGTAAGGGTTTAGAGACACTTCCTATTGGATTCAAAGATGGTATTACTATGTCTCATGAAATAGCCCATTTCCTTGGAATTCCAGTGGCCTGGAATTTCAGAATTTTGGTCATATTTTGATGTGATTTAAATGATTTTTGACAAGTTGCTTTTCCTCAGTTAAGTCCTAGTTCCCTCATTCTATAACATTAAATGATCTCTAATAACCTCTTTTTTTTTCAAGAGGGAGGGCTGGGCAATTGGGGTTAAGTGACTTGCCCAAGGTCACATGGCTAGTTTTGTGTTAAGTGTCTGAGGCTGAATTTGAACTCAGGTCCTCCTGAGTCCAGGGGCAGTGCTCTATTCACTGCACCACCTAGTCACCCCAAATAACCCCTTTCTTGTGCTAATACTAAACAAGGTTTATTTAATGGGTCATAGATTTAAAGCTGGAAAGATCTCATTTTAGTCAATGAGACTAAATTTTTACAAAGATTACAAAAATATTTTACAAAGAAGGAAACTGACATACAGGGAAATTAGATGATGTGCTCAAGCTAGAAACACAAGTGACTGTGATGTGGATTTATGATTCAGCCCACATAGGGAAAAGGACCTATGTGGACAAAAAATATTTATAGAAGCTCTTTTTGTGGTAGCAAAGAACTGGAAATTAAGGGGATTCCCATCAGTTTGGAGAAAGCTAAATAAGTCGTAGTTTAGGACTGTGATGAAATACTATTGTGCTATAACAAATGATGAGCAGGATGCTCTCAGAAAAAAAAAACCTGGAAAGACTTACACAGACTAAAGCAAAGTGCAGGGAGCAGAATCAGGAAAATATTGTACATATTAACAGCAATATTGTACAATGAGCAACGGTGAATGACAGCTATTCTTAGCAATACAATGATCTAATACAATTTTGAAGGACTTATGAAGAAAAATCCTATCTAGCTCCAGAGAAAGAACTGATGGAATCTGAATGTAGATTGAAGCACACTTTTTTAAACTTTCTTTTTCCTTTCTTTCTTTCTTCCTTCCTTCCTTCCTTCCTTCTTTCCTTCCTTCCTTCCTTCCTTCCTTCCTTCCTTCCTTCCTTCCTTCCTTCCTTCCTTTTTCTCTTTTT
>CM053582.1:181606619-181627434 GCA_028627135.1 Pseudochirops cupreus | reverse complement strand
TTGACCACATGTGCCAACTTCATCACTACTGGGTTGGCTTTGACTTTCTGGTTTTGGGACTCAGTTTTCTGGTATTTAAATGAATGCACTATCTATATTTCTTATGTAGAGAGCCTGTTCCATTTTGTGATTAATAACTATATCAGCATATTTATAGTTACTGTAGGCATTGTGAATACTGCATTGCTGATACAGGGTCTTCCTCCCACTTCTATGATCTCCTTGGGACATAATGGCAGAAGTGTTATTACTAGGTCAAAGGGTATGCAATTATTTATAGCCCTTTGGGCATAGTTCCAGATTGCTTTCCCAAAGGATTGTATCAGTTCAGAGCTCCACCAACAATGCATTAGTATTCCAATTTTTCCACATCCTCTCCAGCATTTGTCATTTTCCTGTTTTGTCATCTTAGCCAATCTGGCTGGAGAGATGTGGTATCTCAAAGTTGTTTTGATTTACATTTCTCAGATCAATAGTGATTTATAGCATTTTTTCATATGCTTATAGATATCTTTAATTTCTACCTCTGAAAATTGCCTGTTCATATTCTTTGACCATTTATCAATTGCGGAATGACTTGTATTCTTAGATTTTACTTAATTCCCTGTATATTTTAGAAACGAGGCTTTATCAGAGATACTGGTTGTAAAAATTCTTTCCCAATTTCCCACTTCCCTCTTAATCTTGGTTACACTGGCTTTGTTTGTACAGAAACTTTTCGATTTAATGTAATTGAGATTATCCATATTGCATTTTATAATGCTCTCCAACTCTTCTTTGGTCAAAAAGTCTTCCCTACTCCATAAATCTGACAAATAAACTATTCCTTGCTTCCCCAGATTCCTTACAGTATCAGCCTTAGATTGTGCACCCATTTAGGCTTGACTTTGGTATGGCGTTAGATGATGATCTATGCCCAGTTTCTGCCATACTATATTCCAATTTTCCCAGCAGTTTTTGTCAAATAATGAGTTCTTAGCCCAAAAACTGGAGTCCTTGGGCTTATCAAATAGTATAGTACTATAATCATTAACTACTGAGTCTTTTGTAACCAGTCTATTCCATTGATCCACTACTCATTTCCTTAGCCAGTACCAAGCAGTTTTGATGACTGCTGCTTTATAATACAGATTAAAATCTGGTATGGCTAGGCCACCTTCCCTTGCATTTCTTTTCATTAATTGCCTTGATATTCTGGACTTTTTGTTCTGTCACTACTTTTTCTAGTTCTATAAAGTAATTTTTTTGGTAGATTTATTGGTATGGCTTTCAAGGATTCTTGATGAAAAACCCAGAGCTGAATAGAAAGTTTGACAATCAAATACAAGAAGCATGAGTAGGTAAACAGGGAAAAGAAATCATAAGGAACTTTCAAAATTGAACTATTTACATGCCTACATGGAAAAATGATAATTGTAACTTATGAAACTTTTCTCAGTATAAGGGTTGTTGAAGGGAATATAAATGTATATAGATATAGATATAGATATAGATATAGATATAGATATAGATATAGATATATAGATATATAGGAATGTATATATGCATATGAATACATATGTGAATGTGTGTATATATGTGTACAGGTATACATAGAGGGCACAGGATCAATTGAATAGGAAGAGTTGATATTTAAAAGGTGAAATTGAGAGGTGGGAGAAGAATTTGAGAGGAGACAGGGAGAGACAAAATGGAGGTAATTATCTCATATAGAAGAGGCAAGGGATAACTGACACAATGGAGGGGAAGAATAGGAAGGCAAAAGAGAATGGGTCAACCTTACTCTCATTGCATTTGGCTTAGGGGGAGAATGACATACACTCTAAATTCAGTATCTTGCCCTACAGGAGAGTAGAGGGAAAGGGAATGAGAAGTGGGATGATGGAGGGGAGGGCAGGTTGGAGGGGAGAGTTATTAGAAGCACACACTTTTGTAAAGGGACAAGGACAAAGTAGAGAATCAAACAAGTGGGGGGCGGCATAGGATGGAGGGAAATATAGTCAGTCTTTCACAATATGTCCATTATAGAGATGTTTTGCATAACTACACATATTCGGTCTGCATTGAATTGCTTGTCTTCCCAGTGTGGGAGGGTGATGAGGAAGGGAAGGAAAGAATCTAGAATTTAAAGTTTTAAAATCGTATGTTTTATGTCTATCTATCTATCTATCTATCTATCTATCTATCTATCTATCTACACACACACACACACACACACACACATATATATGTATATATATAAAATTATTATTATTATTTACATGCAACTGGGAAATAACATGTACAGGCACTGGGGTAGGGAGATCAGTCTTGCCCTACCAGAAAGTCAGAGGGATAATGGGGGAGGGTATAGGAGAGCAGATTTGGGGAGGGGGTATACAGTGGGATCACTGTTTTGGGGTGGTGTGTGGGAGAAAGACAGAGAGGAAAATTTGCAACTCAAAATCTTTTGGGAATGAATCATGTAAACTAAAAATAAAAGTTAATTGTAAAAATAAATAAATAAATAAACTTGATGAAACATCCAACTAAGCCATATTATGCAGAAGTCACTTAAGGATAGTACAACACAAATGAAAAATGGAAAAGATTTGTCAAGATTCTAAAATAAAAATGTTTATCATTAATGACAGTGAAACTGTTACTCTGGACTCTAATATCACAATCGCCTAAGTGTTATGTTAGGAACTTGAATTAGATGACCTTTCAGTTTGTGTCTACCTTTAAACTTATGATCCTATGATCCTAAACCCAAATGGTACTAAAGTAAGCAAAAAAACAAGAAGAATAGCCATACCAGACCGAATGCAAACAAGAGAGGAAAAAATTGGAGGTCTTGAAAGATTAATTCTCAAAATATTTTAAATGATGGAGGAATCAATATGCTTTGCTTTGAAAAACTTCATCCATGTCAAAATCATTAGCCATGCCCCTCCCCAAAGCTTCATCTCCCCCTCACCTCAGGTTCTTACCTGAATCCTCTTCTTTTCTATTGAACTTAGTAATGTCATAGACTCCCATAGATTCAATGATCTCTTTGCATATGATTTTCAGACCTATTTGTCAAAGTCTAACCTCAATCCTGACATCTGGCCTCATATCTTCAACTATCCAACTGCTTGTTGAACTCCTTGAAATAGACATGTTTTAACACCTTAAACTCAATGTACCCAAATCTTAACTCATTATCTTTCCCCCATTCTTGTCAAGTTCAGTATTTATTAAACACTGGGGATGCAATTAAAGAAAAACAAAACAAGTAGTGACGATGATGATGATGATGAACAACTTAGTCCTTTCTCTCAAGGAGATCATATCCTAACAGAAAACTTAAATGGAAACATTTAAGCAACTATGTACAAAGAAAATATAAGAATGATGAACTGAGGATATAGCAAGAGTGCAAAGAAACACTTTTTAAGCACTACTATGTTTCAGCAACTACTAAGTGCTCAAGGTACATACTCAAGAAACTTATATTGTATCAGGAAAAAACTTCATGTACTCATATAAGTAATATACAGTATGTACAAAATAAATAAAAGGTTATTTCTGCAAGGAATTCGCTAGCAGCTGAGGGAATTAGGAAAAGTTTTATATAGGAATTGACTTTTTAATTGAGCTCTGAAGGAAGCTAGGGATTCTGAGGTGTAGAGGTGAGAAGTGAGTACACTTTTGTTCAGCCATTTCAGTTGTATCTAACTTCATGATTCTATCTGGGATTTTCTTGACAGAGATACTGGAGTGATTTGCCGCTTCATTTTCCAGCTCATTTTATAGATGAAGAACTGAAGCAAAGAGGGTTAAGTGAGATTTTATGGGAAGAAGAGTCTTTCTGACTCCAGGCTTGGCACAGTAACCACTGTATAACTTAACTGCCTGAAAAATGAGATTTGAAGAGAACTTCCACTTTTGAAGTATTATGTATGATGATTATTGTTGTTCAGTTATTTCAGTCATGTCCAGCTCTTAATGACCTAAGTTGTGTTGTTGTTGTTGCTACTGCTGCTGCTGTTTGGCAAAGATACTGGAGTGGCTTGCCATTTCCTTCTCCATTTCATTTTACAGATGAAGAGATTGAGGCACAAAAGGTTAAATATCTTGGCTAGGGTCACACAGTTAGTAAATATCTGCGGCCAGATTTGAAGTCAGGAAAATGAGTCTTCCTGACTCCAGGACCAGCACTCCATTCACTGTGCCTCCTAGCTGCCCATGTGCATTTTATGTCTCTGCAAATTCATGGAAGTAAAGTTGAAATGTCGTTATGAATAACGTGAAAATAGAAATAGCTGTTGGTAGAAGGTAGAATGTGTGAAGGATAAGCTGTGTGGTAATCCTGGAAAAGGATGGGGAGCTAGACTGTGAAGGAATTTAAATATGGACCAAGGAGTTTTAGTTTTGTCCTATAGGTGATAGGGGGCTACTGGAGCTCTTGAGTAAGGCAATTCTGTCCTGAGACCTGTGTTTTAGTGAGCTCATTTTAGTAACTGTTTGGAAGATGACTTGGAGAGAGAGAAATTTGAGGGAAGAGACCACTTAGGCGGCTTTTGAAGTACTCCAGAAAAGATGAGATGAAGACATGAAATAGGGTGGGATCTTTTTGCTAACTGAGACCAGAACTGATGAAAGAGTTATTATGGAACAATTTGGCAACTGATAATAAACTGAGGGTAAGGGAGAATAATGAAGAGTCAAGGGTGACTTGGGATGGTAAACCTGGGTAACTGGATATTGCTTCCCTTAGCAGAAATAAAGTTCAGAAAAGCAGTGAGTTGCTTTGTTTGTTTGGAAAGATGAGTTTTGTTTTGGGTATGGTCATATTGAGATGTCTATAGGATATTAAGTTGGAAATGCCCCCAAAATGTTACAGGGAGTGAAGGTCAGGAAAGAAAAGTTTGTAAAAATTAAATATACCGATAGATAGATATATAGATCGATAGATAGAGAGATAGATAGATAGATAGATAGATAGATAGATAGATAGATTCAAGGAAAAATTAGGAAAAAGGACCATGATGTAGGAAACTCAAAAATATTGATATTCAAGGGGACTAAGAGCAACAAACTTATCTGGACAGTGTCTTTAGGAAATATTGTATGAAAGTTTCAAAGAATTCATTTTAAAAATTCTACTATATATATCTATATCTATATCTATCTATATAGATATAGATATATGTACTCACAGGATATCTACAAAGACTAGAACAAGATTTAACATCTAAAAGTCTCATAGTTAAACTCAAAAATTATCACGATAAAGAGAAGTAATAGCTGTAAGCTGACATAAATAGAAAAAATATCTTTCAAAAGAAAAACATTTAGAATCTTAGTGGATTTGGTATGGAATAAAAAGAATTACAGAAATTCAAATATAGTATCTGGAAAATTAAATAGTATGAGCTATGAACCTATAATTGTTTTTACTCGGAAAAAAAATTGGTGTAGTTTTATTAAGGTTGTTGTATTGACATTTGTGTATATATGTGTATATATCGATAGTGTGTGGTAAAAAGATGTGTTTAAAGCAATCAAGATAAAAGAATTGCCCACATTCTAAGAATCATCAGAGCGTTGTAGAGACAAAACCGCTAAGAGTTTCAGTAGAGTGTTTCAGAGAATTGGGGGAGAGAGAGAGAAAGAGGCAAAGAGACAGAGACAGAATGCACAGAAAAGGAATGGGTCAGCATATTCTCAAAGCAAAGGTCTCATCTTTTAAATCACAAATTTCAAGCTGTGGGTAGCTTGCAGAGTGAATGGTATTTGAAAACCCAAATGTTGGTGCTTCCCTCTCTGGTAACCAACTAGGTATGGATGTAATGGTCAGACAGCTGGAAGCCCTGTCTGCTTATTTGTTTCTCTGTCTATAATTTTTGTTTGCTTGTAACTTCTGTTTGTATTCTCTGAAGTTCAGGATGCTAACTTTTCCCCTGAATTAGGTAAATGATATATGTTTGATTAAAGTAAGATTGTTAACCCATTTTGAGTTGCTTTCCTTTAGAAAAGCAGATCTAAGAACCTGTGCTAGCAGCCACCCTGGGTATGCTAGAGTGCTTGCTGCTACACCACTACACCATAATGATGCCCATATACTACTTATGCTACATGAGTAACAACAAAAGCACTTTTTTAAAAATCATAAAGCCATTATAAATGTTGTGCAATTAAAATTTTCATTCTTTTCATCTTGTAATCAATGAAGTTTATATAGAAGCAGACCTGGAATAAGTCATTATCTTACTATTGTGTTTTGGTTGCTGCTGCTGCTGTTGTCATTATTGTAAACATTATTGTTGTTGTTTTAATATTAGGTAAATTTGAGAGGGAATAAAATTAACATTTTTTGATAAAAAGTTTGAGATGTAAGCTCATATTCTCACTGAAGTAAGCTCATTGAAGGCATCTTCAGGGCAAATCCAGTAGTAGACAGAACAACAGGAATGATATATACTTCATTCTGGCCATACAGAATTTTTATTTCTTCTGTTTATCTCTCTTTTTTTAAAAGAGTTTTTCATTACATATTGGTTGGATGTTACCAGAATTTGTAAAAAAAAATGTTCTTAATCTTTCATGGGTCAATGTTACATCTGAGAGATTTGGGGCAATAAATTTGTCTGTGATGTAAGCTTTTTGCAAGTAACTGTGCAACAAATTGTTGTAGAATGCAAAAATTTAGGATATTCTCAATACCTAGAAAGGTATCATAAAGTGGCTAGGAGTAGGGACCAGAAGGTCACAGTCCTACACTGATGATAGATTCCTGCACTTCCAATACAAACACCAAGATATTATTGAAAATGTAAGTAGTATAGTGTCAGAACCATCACAGTCACTGCCCTTACTCTCTTCTCCAGGAAGGAAGGTAGGAAGGAAGGAAGGAAGGAAGGAAGGAAGGAAGGAAGGAAGGAAGAAGATTGCCAAAGTGGAACTGGCTAGTTGGATCCCAAGTGGGGCAACAAGTATTACCACTCACAGGTTGTTGTTTGTCCTTTTTTTCTGAAGAGGACCATCACATCATGAAGGTGAGTCACAACTTCCAAGTGAATTGGATCTAAGTGATGGAGGGCTGTGCAGTCACCAGCCTCACTCTGTCCTCCAGAGCCATCTAGGTCCATGGGCAAAATACAAATCAGGACGAGTGGAGAAGGTCCCCTCTTATAATAGTAACCCTACCCTGAATTTCCATCATAAATCCCTCCTTTTCTACAAGTAACACCATATGGGTCTCATGCAATTCTCTGACATGTATTTGGTGTGAAGTAGGCTAAAATCACCCTTGAAAAGTCTATTGGGTTTCAGTGATTTTATAGGCTCCATCTAGAGCTATGCCACCAATTTTGTTTACATTTGACAAATCATGTTATTATCTGTGTAACAATATTGCAATATTCACAATACCCATGGTGGTTATGAATATGTTGGTATAGTAGTGAGTCGCAAAAGTTAGCAGATTTTCCACATGGAGGCATAACCAAAGCCTTTATTCAACTACCAGAAAACTGAGTCCCAGAACCAGAAAGATGAGTCCCAGAACTAGAAAGCCAAAGTCATTATAGCAGTCATGAAGTTGATACACATGGTTAATGCAGTGAACATCCACATTCCCAAGCCTTTCACAGTAGAACAGGCTCCCTCAAGCAGGGATCCTTCTCTCTCACTCACAGTAAGTAGCTCCTCAGCCTGGTTCTTGGAAGTTCTCAGCAAAAGTTCCCAGAAGGAGAATCTTGGCAAAAGTTCCCAGAAGGAGGGTCTTGGCAAAAGTTGCAGCCTCCAGGTGCTCACTGAGAGAAAAATCTGACTGTCTTTTTTCTCTTACTTATATACAGTATAGCTCCTCCCCATTTTTCCCCTTCCTGTTACATCAGCAACTTCCTCCCAAGGTGTTAACTACTTCTGTCTTAATTAAATAGCTTAAACAAGATGTTAACTTGAAACAAGGTGCTAAGTACCTGCTTACTTGCCAATACAAATGGGCATGGAAGATCTTCAGATTCCATTGACATTCCAATCTGTTATCACATTTTACCATTGTTTGGTGAAGTTGGGCTTGCTAGGTTTTTGATCTATTTATTACATGCTCTATGAATGTCTGTTAATTTTCTTCTTCTTCTTCATCTTCATCATAATCATCTTAATCATCCTCATCATCATCATTGTTGTTATCATTATCATCACTACCACTGAATTGCCCAAAGTCAGATAGCTATTGGCAAGCTTCAAACTAGAACCTCCATTTCATCCATTCCCACCCCATCCTCCCATTTTCTTGCTCCCTCCCTGATTCTTCTCCCATCTCTTGTGCTTATATCTTCATGTCACTTTTGTACTAGATATGAGAATACAAAGTATATAGATGAGAATGGAAGATAGAAATAAGATTGGGAATAGCAACAACATGGATGGAAAATAACATTTCTCTGAGTGTTTCTACAGGAAAATATTTGATTCTAGGAATTATCTATACCTTCTCTCAAGGAATAAAAACAATAAAATGCCTTTTGATTTTTTTCATATAAATACAATGTTTAGATGTGTTTACACATTGGAACTGTATTTTTAAAGATGCAATTTTACTAGTAACATGATATTTCTGTATAAAAATACTAAAGGATAAAAACATTAAGTAAATACCCTCCAAAACCCCATAAAATATTCAGATGGCCAACATCAAGAATTTTGATAGCTACCAGAGTACTAACAATAATGAGGCTGATATTTTCTGAGTTCAACCTGTTTCTTCCAGATCAGTAAATTTTGATAAAGGCCATTTACACCTTCTACAATCTCTGTTAACTGGAGCTATAAAATTTACAAATGAATAGAACAAACTTTCGCCACATTTATCACAAAGATTGTTCTTGCTTAACATGTTTAGCACATCTATCTTATTGGAGAATAAAAGTAAGTAAGACTGTAGAATCACAGTCTTAAATACTAAAAGAGGAGGAATATTTGTCTCTTTATTTCTGGCTGCCTTTGAAACAATTACTAGAAAACTGTTCTCTGTCTCTAGATTTTGCATTTTTTGGAATGGAAGGCAATCAGTTCCTGGCCAGAATTTTGGAATTAGATGAACTTGATCTTTTCCCATTTCTTCTGGTAGGGATTGAAAGGTAAGATGTGAATGCTTACCTGTTTCAGAAACCATTTATTCTCTAGGATGAGCTTTTTTCAAGCTAACCTTCAATTGCACAGGAGTTCCTCTTCCTTCCCTTCCTCAGGCTGCAACTATACAATACCTCTGCCTGCCCCTTTTTCTGTTTCTTTCTGTCTTTCTGTCTCTGTCTCTCCCTTCTCTCATTCTCTCTCTCTCTCTCTCTCTCTATATATATATATATATATACACACACATATATGTATATGTGTATATATGCATGTACACAAATATGTGTATATGTCTACATTAATATATACACATGTACATGTATATAATACACATATGTGTACACATATACAGATACATATATACAAAAACATGCATATAGGTATACGTGCCTGTATTTAATCTGTACAAAAAGGACATTCAAGGCCATCTAGTCAAACCCTCAAAACCATTTTTACAGTGAGACAGAGAAAGTTTAAGTGACTTGCCTTTCATCAAGTAAGTAGTAACAGAAATATTATTTTAACTCAGTTCCTCTGACTCTAAAATTGATGCTCTTTCCACTATACTAATCATCTCTTTAATTTGTTCTCCACCTGACCCCCAAATCTCCCCTGGAAAATAGACTTTGGCTTATCTATATTGGTGCCAGTAAAAATATCTTTAGAAAATATGCAAGCATTCAACATTACATGGGCATTTAATGAAGGACAGTCTTTGCTTCACCCCATAGAACAAATGAAGAAAATGTAAAGTAAAACCATAGCTCATAATGAATTTACATAATTATCTTTCCTGTTTGGTAAATACCTCCATCCCTCTAGGGTTCCATATAGTCCATCAAATTCATAGTGACAAAATGTGGTATGAACACCTTTCAGATAGGAAGTGAACTTAAGGATGCTTGAGATCCAACTCCTTCCCTTAGCATTCCAGTGAGTCCTCGCATGGTTCCCTTCTTGTTCCCAGGTACCTACATAGGTCCTTATGGTATTATCCCTCCCCAGAGCTCCCTTTTCTCACTCTACAACAGAGGTATCAACCTCATAGGTGAAATGCAAGTGGGCCCCCTGAACCAGATTAAGATGTAATTGTAAAATGTTCAACAAATTAAAAATGCAACATTGATAATGTTAAATTGTGGTTTTCTAAAGCAATATGCAACTCACAAAGATCTATTTCTATTTGAATGTGGCATTATTGCTTTGGAAGACTACGTGCAAAGTTGGCCATATGATTCCCCTCTCTTGGAGACACATGTTTGAGAACATGTAACCTCTGCTGCTGCTTCTATAAAATAGACCCACAAGCCCTTGCTACTCTACCATGGCCCCAGCCGTTGCCATCTTGCCCTTACTAATCCCCATGAACTCTTTAATCCAGTGACTCTAGACTTCTTACTATTTCTTGAACAAGATAATTAACTTCTAAACTGCGTTTTCTCTGGCTCTGTGCCTTGCCTGGAATGCTCTCACTCCTCATCTCTTCATCCTGGTGTCCCTGGCTTCTTTCAGTCCCAAATAAAGTCATATATTCTCCAGGAAGTCTTTACGCATCCTCTTTAATGCTATTGTCTTCCCTCTATCTATTGTTTCCAATTTATCTTGTATATAGCTTGTTCTTACATAATTATCTGCATGAAGTCTTCCCAATTGTACTGTGAGCTCCTTGGGAGCAGGGACTATCTTTTGGCTTTCTTTGTAACCTTATCACTTATCATAATGCCTAGCACATGTAAGCACCTAATAAATTGTTCTTGAACTGACTAGCTAATGAGGAGTGGGGGTAGAAGGTAAGAGTAAGTTATAAAAAGCAGAATTGCTCATTAACTTCCTTCCTAAACTAATAATACTTTTTTGGCATTAGACAGCATTCATCAACTTTCTAAGGGGTCTCCAATTTACAATGTATACACTGGAACTTTAAACTAGATCCAAATGCCTCTTTATGAAATATATATCTAGAAGGATACATTGATATGTGTTATATGAATCATCATAGCATTTCAATTTTATGTATGAAAAAATATATATACCTATATATGTATATATACGTGTGTGTGTGTGTGTGTGTGATATATGTTTGTATTTCACACTTCAGTTTTTTTTCCAATTGATATCCATATGGTTGATTATTGCTACGCTGAAGCTTATGGAAGTGAAAGCTCAAACTATTGAATGACTTCTATGCTTTTTTTGAGAACTCTGCACTAAGAACTGAGTTGGAAACTGGTACATTTCTCTCCATTACTCTTCATTCTGGTTATCTTTGTAAATAAGCAGCCAAGTATTACATATCTCAAAGTCATCAGGCAATTTTTAAATAGATTACTTCATGCAAAGTCTCTGCTCTTGGGTAACACACCTGGAAATTCATATTACTGATAAAATATAAGATCTGATACTTCTATACTGGGTCATACCTTAATCATGATGTAATGAATGCCATTATTATGTGATGTGCTTTATCAATAGTACCAACTGGTAGTTGGATGGATCTGTGATTTCATTCAGGTGTCTACACCTTTCCTTCCTCTCTCCCTCCCAACAGGAAGATCACCAGTCATGCTATTTCATCCTGTGATATTCTTATACCTGTCTTCCAACAAATCATCCCAAAGGAATTCATCTAAAGTACTAGAGTCTCTGCTATATATGTAGCAACATGGAGTAGATACTTTTGGAGCACACAGATATCCAATAGCATTTGTAATTTGATTATCAAGAAGTCATTGACAAATTAAAGAAGAAATAAGAAATTGTGTCTTGTAGCAGTTAGAAAGTTGGCTAAAGGATCTGAAAGATCTGGGTTCAAGTCCTACATCTAACAAATACAGGCTATGTGAACTTTGGCAAGTCACTTGACTTCTCAGTACCTCAAGAAAATCTGTTAGACTGTAAATTGTAGAATGGTTGCTGATCTAACTGTTAGAAGAAGTTTCCTCATCAAGAGCATCCTCCATCAACAAAATCATTGGGTTGATACCCTCCCCCAAAGAAAGGCAGTAAGACCATCAAAACTGATGAACCGAATAACAGCATACATTACCATTTATACTGCATTTTAAATGCCTTATTGATTTTTAAATTGCATATACATTTTGACACATATATAATAAATCTATAGGATAATATGTTCATATAATTATACTCTATGTATACATTTACATGCATGGAACACAAGTGTGATGTAGCAGTACGACTATGTCCTTTTATTTCTAGTTCTGCCCTTAATTATTGTCATCTTGAACAGGTTCCTTAAACTTTATACCTTGGTGTCCTCATTCAAAACATGGGAGTAGTCATATTAGTCTAGCTACTTTATTGAATTGTTGTGAGGTAGTGAGTCACCCCTCATTGGAGATCTTGAATTAAAGGCTTACAGTCACTTATTGGCTCTCTCATATAGGAAAATATACATCAAATTAGGTGGTATCGAAGGTCCCTTTAAACTCTGGGATTCTATGAAATGAAACAACATGCAGGCATTGTGTTTTCTATGTCCTCAAATCTATACCAAGCCTATATAAACAGCAGAGTCAAATGGTATGTCTTGAGAAACACAAACAATAGTCATCTTCACATATACAGCAGATGTTTTCAAAGATATGAAAAACTATGCTCCTAAAAAGCAATTAGACCTGTTCTGTTTGACTCCAAATGAAAGAATTAAGGAAAATAGGAAGAAGTTATAGAAAAGCATTTCCAGCTTGACTAAAAAATATCCTTATTGCCCTCCCTCCTCCTTTGCATATATATGGATCTGCAAATGTGAAACATTGCATATGATGTCAATTTCTTTTTAATTCATTGATCAGTTTTGCTGAACTGAAAATTCAAGAACAAAAACCTAATTCTTAAATAATCTTTATTACAAGGGATGAGTCTCTGTGAGGGAAGAAGGGTGGATATGAAGATAAATGTGAGTGATATAAAAACAAACTAAATACCTATGTTTAAACATCTTCGTAACTGAGCTGTCCCCATAAGGAATATAGTGGCTGCCCTATAAATGAAAATTTTCAAGCAAAGGCTGGATGATCACTTGCTGAGTAAATTGTAGTCATGATTCTTAAGGATGTTACTTCTGAGATTATGTAATTTGACATTAAATGTGTTAGATCCTAATTTGTGTTTTAGAGTTCAAAACCAAAACTCTAGAAAGGGGGGCTGTGTGTCAATTTAAGTCAAATTGCTTTCTTTCTGTCTCTTTATTATATATGTATGTGTATGTGTATATAGGCACATATGTATGTGTGTAGATGCTTACTAGCAGTGTGACTCTGGGAAAATCACTTAACCTCTATTTGCCTTAACCCACTAGACAAGGAAATAGCAACTCCAGTATCTTTGCCAAGAATATTCCATGGATATTATGGCCTATGGGGGCCACAAAGAATCAGACACAATTGAATGACTGAACAATAACAACATGTGTATATATGCATATAGATAGATATATATGCACATATGCATACTCTGTGTATGTATGTATGTGTATACATACGTGTGTGTACATGTGTTACAACTGAATTCTTACAGCATTTGAAGAGTGTAGCTTTTGGAGCAAATTGTCATTGTTTCTCACCTCCACAGCTGTGTATGTCTTTCTTGTTACCTTTGTTTGATTAATATTGTCATCCAGTATTGAGTTTTATGTGTTATTGCTTGTCCCAAATCTGTTCGTTTGCTTGTGCTCCCTAAGGACCTTTAAAACAACAACAACAACAAAGCATATTGTTAGTTCTCCTGGGGCTGTTACTGTAAAACTTTTTCAGAAAGTAAATAAATTAGTCTAGAGTGCTAATTGCAACCACAAAATTATGTTAGAGTAACATTTCCTACTGGCTTTGGACTACAAATGTCTCTGTGGAAAAACAGTTGGCCAATAGCTTCTTGAAATAGCAGGTGTAAATTTTAATTTGGGAAATCTACCTAGATGCTGTTTGGTGAAGTTGCATTAATAGTGTGGTCTTAATGGCAATGATTCCTAAATTGCTTTATGTGTATACACACACACATACACACACACAGTAGGGTGGTTAAAGATGAAGGAACAAACTATAGACAGCCAGTTTGGATTAAAGGACAATAGTAAATTGCTTGAAAAAGGTAAGAAGATTAAGGATCAGGACAAAAGGATTAGTAGAGAAAAGGGGAAAAATCTAACACGGCTATATAATCTATCAGGCCCTTAGTTGATCACACATTCATCCTTTTAAAGGATCTCTATTTTTTTTTCTTTAACAAGATCATCTAAACAGTAATTTTACATGGACCAGAGAAGGACAAATAGCTTGGCTTTATATTTCCCTCAGTGAATATCATTGTGATCGGATACCCCCTGCTTTGGAGGCAGGTAACTTATACCTGGAGTAAACAAGATTCACAGAAACCCTACTTTCTCCCAGAGAAATCAACATGTTTCTTCTAAGACATAAGGTCAGTCCCTATGCTACAATAGTGACAGAAAAAAATACAGTTCATTAGACATTCAAACCATGGGGCTCCCAAATCCAAGTCAATTAATCTTTTTGATAATCTATTCTTCCCTCATCTCTGATTCCCATAGATTAATTAGGAAGGGCATCCAACATGTACCCTTATCATAGAGTCCCAAGTCTGACTTTTAATCCAGGAAAAGTTTTACATATATAATCTTTCCCACACTACACATATCTCATTGTTTACCATTTTTTTTTGAGGTTAATTCTAGTAGAAGCTTGATGAGAGCTTGATTTTTATACATGCATCTCCAAAGTTTCACCTGCAGAATGTTCTGCTCTTTCCATGGAACAAACTTTGCATGGATACAGAAGAAAAAAAAACTTCTAATCTAGTGGCCTTCATGACCTTTTGCTTTTCATTGCACATTCCTATCAATAAAAAAAAAATGAGCACACACCCCAATATGTGCGTATATCCCTTTTTATAAATTCTGTACATATGCTATTATACTATTAAACATTTATATTAAAAGTGTGGGAAAATAGAAATGAAAATGTGATGAAATGATATGTGATTCTAAAGTTGTTAGGAAGTAACTGGAGTTTGTTAGGATAATAACATGAGCATATCATCACTTAAGGATATGTTGATGTGGGGAGAAACTGAGGTCGGAGAGATCTACTTAGGAATCCATTGCAACATTCTAGATCAGAAGTGAAGAGGACCTGTATCAGCATAGTGGCTATGTAAGTAAACACAATACATGTGAGAGATGAAGTGGAAGCAAAATTGCGGGGGGTGGAGATTGGATATATGGGGAGTAAGAGACAGTGGGGAGTTGAAGTTGACACTGAGGTAGGGAACGTGGATGATTAGAAAAATAGTTGTGTCACTGATAGAAAAGGGGAGGCTGTATAGAAGGGTGGGTTTTGGGGGGAAAATATTATGATTAGGCAGTTAGGTGGTGTAGTGTATAGTGTGCCAGGGCTAAAGTCAAGGGGACTCATCATTGTGAGTTCAAATCTGGTCTCAGACACTTATTAGCTATGAGGCCCTGGTCAAAGCATTTAACTTTGCCCATTTCTTCATCTATAAAATAAACTGGAGAAGGCAAATGACTGCAGTATCTTTGCCAAAAGCAAAACAAAATAAAACAAATGGGGTCATAGAGAATTAGACGTGACTGAAATTCCTGAACAACAAGAATACAATGCTAGTTAGGATGTAGCTCACAACCCATAAGTGATTATCTTAGCTAAATGAAAAGTAGGGAGCATGAGGGGGAGAAGGGTTCTTACTTAGTACTGCCCTGAATCACAAATTTGCCCCTTCAACATCTGACCTGCCACATCTACAATGGGATCTGGGAGCAAGGGGGTGGACCTGCTTCTGGTAAGAAGGGAAGATAATTTTCCTCAATAACCTGTGTGGCTACTTCTGTGGGTGCTTTGGTAAGAAGTTTAATAACATATATCAGAAGGAGGGAGGGAATGGAGTGGAGTAGAATCAAGAGAAAAGAGTTGGTTTGGGCATATTGGAAAGGGACTGGCCTCATTGATCATGTCAAGGAGAATGGGGTGCAACTCATTTTCCTATCCTCTCATCTCCTCATCCTGTAACTAGCTGATCATATACCATTTGATGTCAGGACATGGCTCCCACTTTGGACACTATTGCTTTAACCAACCAGTCACTGAGGTTAGACTTGAATTTGCATGAAGAAAAGGTTGAGTTAACCACACCTTGCAGCATAACTGATGGGTCTATGGCAGCAGTAAATAGGACTGTTTTTAAGAAACAATCTAGTACAAAGGATAACTGTCCCCTTATTAACAAATCCAACACCTCCTTAGGCATTCTTTAGACCATTTATGTTGTCTTTGTAGTACTATATATATGCATTAGGTGAATCAAGAATGTACCTTTCTCCATCTTCATTCCAGGTATCTGCAATTCTTCCATTAAAGCCTCCTTTCATAACAGAAATGCCTCTCCAGAGGACCTTTGCTATATAGTAAATCTCTTTGGCTGGCTTGTAAATGAACTTTATTTCATCCATAGTTTGATATAAATTCATTTATAAGGTCAAAGTCCAAGATGAGAGTAGGACAATCAGAATTAAAACCTTAATGTAAAAAAGAGAGGGTGACTTTTTTTTATAATGGAGAGATGACTCTGAGTTCTCAGCATGAGCAGCGGTAAGGATACTGAATTTAGACAAAGAGATCCAGGATTAACAGACAAAAAGATGACTTTTGCCCTCTACACATGAGGAACCATGGGTATCTGGAGAGAAGAGATGACAGGTGGTAGAAGAGCATAAGCAAACTGATAGAATTCAGAATTTTACTTGTGTTTGGACCAGTGCTTCTAGAATGTGTCTGTGGATTGGACCTGTGGAATGAACATTCTACTCATGGACTTTCAGGGGACTTTTAACCTCCCAGGCCCACTCTAACACTTGAGAACTTCATATGTACATTTTGATGATTATAATAATGGTAGATGTTGTGAACTTTTTTTTTTGGAGAATAAGTAAGGACTTCAGATTAAGTGGAGAATGTAGGGTGAAAGGGGCCTGTAGTTACTCTGATAGCCTGTCTTACATGTTGAGATCAGCAAGCAAAAAAATTCAGTTAAAAAACATAGTTTAGCAAGGCTGCAATGTGTCCTGCCAGATGTATGCTAATCAGCTGCAAGGTGAGAATAAATCTATGGAAGTGTTTGCAAAGTGAGAAGTGTGGCTCAGCTCTTTTTGGGGTGGTTATTATTGCTTACAAGTGTGAAAGGAGCCTAGGAGAATCACAGCAACAGCTTTAAAGTATTTTGAAATCCATAGCATTGAGTCATCTGTTGGCATGTGAAAAATAGTTTGCTGTGACTGGAGAGACTTCCGAAAGTAGAGTAAGGGTGACTCATCCCCATGTTCTCTAACTTCACCTGGTCCCTGAACTAGTGACTTGTTAGCTTTAGGTTTGGAATCATCAGTGATTTGGAGAGAATAATAAAACAGACTATTATATGCTGAGTGAGCCAATATCCAAAACTGATCCTTTTAAGAGAATTCAGTACAATGTGGTAACAACAGCTCCTGTATTTGAAACTAATTGCTGTACATTATGGATATGGTACGAGGCAAAATACTCAGCCCTTTTGGACCTCAAATTTGTTTATGTTTTATATCTGTAAAATGGTTCACTGAGATCTCTTTCAACTTCAGCATTTTTTGAGTCACAGGTTCAAAGCTGAAAGGGACTTTAGAGGTCATTCAGTCCAACACCATTATTTTTTATATATTATGAAATGAAAAACTGGATAGGTAAAGAGACTTGCCCAATGTCACAGAATTAGCAAGTATTTGAGCTAGGATTTGAGTCTTGACCCCTGACTCAAAATCCAGCACTTTCCCTGAATATATCATAAGCCTATGAAGATAAATCTATGTAGACTGGAATACTAAAAGTTAATTGATACTGATATCAAAATAGGATCATAGAATCACAGAATCTCAGACTTAACATTGGGACAGAGGCAGGCCAGAGTGCCATGTCATATCCCTTAGCTTGGACCCTGGTCTTCAGTGAAGACTGAAGGTGCCCCACAAAGGCATGGAGAAAATCTGACATTTCGCCCACAATTCCCAGAAATTTCTCATGAAAGCCATAACCAGTGGTTGCCTATTACTATTCAGCAGTACCCCAGTCATGACTTAAATGCCCTCCCTGGTCCAGGGATAGCACTGTTTTTCAGTTCTAAGCAAATCATTCTGGACTTTTTTTTTTTTTAGCTACAACCCTTTTTAACATCAAATGCCAAATTATTCTCATGTGACATCTACAATGAAAAACAGTGACCACCAGCCTGAAAATCTTATCCCTCTCTCACAATTCATAATAGAATTAGGTTACTGAAAGCAAACTACGGATGACTCACAGAGCAAAGCTTTACTTTTTGTTTATTACAAACTCTAGAACATAGCCATCCCATAGAAATGAATTCTTCTCTGGTTGGTATACATTAAGATTTATTGATGCCAAACCAATCACAACATCATTCAAACCTGAGGAGATCCTTGTAGATAATTTCATCAGATAGCCCTCTTGTCCAAAACATTACCTTTAACACTGAGAATCCCTCATGTCCTTCAAAACTCAGCTCAAACACCATCTTCTTCAAAGGCCCTGTTCCAGTCCCCCCCAGGTGCTGGTGATATCTCCTCTAAGGCTACCTCCACGTACTCTTCTATAATATTTTATTGTATTTCTCATACTATGTATGCTTTAATTATAAGGTAATTAAATTTTACAGAGAAGTTAAGGCAATGATTGTATTTTCTTTTTTTGGTTTTTAATATTTCCTTCTCTTCCTCACATTTCTTTTTCTTTTTAGAAAAAGTGAGCTAACGGAATTCCCACTTTCTTGGTACTCTTGAATTAACTTTTTAAACACTTAAATCCTATCAAAGGCAATCAGTGGTCATGCAGTCGAATTCATCCTGGAAGAATATGGACTTCATTATATCTGACAAGGACATCTAGCCTTTGCCCTTAAATATGTACAATGATGGATAACCTTCTTAAGAACTTCTTGAGCTAGTTTAGTAAGTTTCTTTAATAAGTTCCCCATCTCCACCATATCAAGTTCTAATCTAGCATTGCAATTTCTATATATTTCTGCTACATTAACTCTCTGGAGCCAGGCCAAAATGCCTTCTATATAATTCTTTAAATACATGAAGACACCATAATGACCCCACCCCACCCCAATGCCTTCTTTTCTCCATGCTAAACACCTGTGAGTTACTTCAACTAATTCATAAAAGGCACTTCACCTCCTTGTTCCATTTCTGTGAATGCTTTCTAGATTATCGATCTCTTTTCTTTAAAGACTCAAAATAATAGTTTTACAAATGTGAATTGCTGGTGACAGAACATATCAGGACTTCTATTTTCTTACAGCTAGAAACCGTGCTTCTCAGAATGAATTACAAGAACAATGTTTGTGTTGTTGACTTACATATCTCAGTGTTGATTCATATTAAACTTAAATCTCCCAATTTTTTCATCATCCACTGTATGGATATGTCTTTTCCATCTTGTAATTGTCAGGCTAATTTTTTTTTCTTTTTTTTTCTTTTAAATACTTTTTTCTAAAATTTTAGATTTAAATACTAAAACTCGAATACAATAAGAAAAGAAAAAAGAAGCATATTGAAACAAATACAAAAATAAGAAAAAAATTGTCATGTGAACAACAGAGCAAGAGAGAGAATTCAAAATATGCAGCAATAAATTTCCATTTCAAAAAAACTTAATAAATACTACATATTGTGGTGAAAGCTGTTTATCTTTTCTTTGCTTCCTTGTAACTTTTCTTTTGTTCTTTTTTCTTCCTTCCTCCCCACCCCATAAGGATAAAATTGTGTGGATATAAATAGACATAGATGTAGATATGTATATGTATATATACATTCACGCATGCATATATGTATATATACACATGTATATACACTATACATGCATACATATGCCCTCACATTCATACAATTGCATATATATATACATACTTAGAAATCAATAATCACACTTATAAATAGACATATACATTCGTATGCATATATGTAAGACCGTACTACATTTATTTGTCTTCTGTTTCTCTGAGGGTGTATAATTTCTGTCTTAACTTCAATTCCTTCCATATTTTTCCAAGTCCACCAACTCATCATTTCCTATACCACAGCAATATATTAACCTTATACTATCTAGTTATTTTAAATAGTCCAAAACAACATTGATAGATATGGCTGACACATAATGTAGTTTCCCTATTTTTCTCTTCTCATTAAATCTATTTATCAAAAATCATGATTACCATCCCTGCTCCTTTTTCCCTAACAAATTCTGCTCCTGATCTTTATGTTTTCTGTTTTTGTGTATGTCTTATTTCCTATCCCTCCTAACTCCTCTACTTTACTTCTACCTGCTACCTTGCTGTCCTATTACTTAACCTACCCTCCTCCAAGAATCTCTCCCTTATCCTCTCATTCCCATTTATCTAAATATACATATGTAACTCCTTTTAACCTATTCACTCACCTTCCCCAAGACTCTTCCCTTATCTTCTACCCCATCCCTATTCTCTTAGCATTTTATTTCTTTCTGAATTTGGAAGACTTTTATACATACATACATACACACACATATACACACTATATACATACATACATACATATATATATATATATATATATATATATATATAT
>CM053582.1:181584424-181606119 GCA_028627135.1 Pseudochirops cupreus | reverse complement strand
ATATATATATATATATATATATATATATATATATCTTAAACCTATTCCCGATGAATGTAGGCTTCTAGAACTTCCAGTCCTTCTCCCCACCTAAAGACAAGCAATGAGAAGGGGAAAAAAACAATTTAGATATGGCAGTGCCACAATTAGAATCACACAAGAACTAGCAGTGGTGACACTAAAAGACCACAGGTCTTGAAACACTACATTGAAAAGGAAAAGAACTGGAGTTCTTCCTGAAAATATCACACCCAGAACAGCTAAGCATAACCCAGAATAAGGGAAAAATTGACATTTAATAAATTGTCAGCCTTTCTGGATTTCTTTTAAAAGAAAAAAATCAAAACAACAAAACTTGAATGTAAAAGAAGATTTGACATACAAGAGCCAAGGGACATGTAAGGTACATGCCAAATACTAATTACAAGGGACTCAATAAAGACAGACTGTTTACCCTTTTTATGAGGAAGTATGAAATGTATGTCTGAGATTCTTTTTAGTAATTGGGTAGTTCATAAGAAAGGCTAGGGTAGATGTGAGAATGATATAATTTTAAAAGTAAAACCATTTAGGAACAACTGAAAAAGTAATTATTTTATACAAACAAGGTGTGAGAGGAAGAACTGATAGAGGAATCAGACCGGGGAGGAGAACTGGTAGTTCTGAAAACCTACATATCAAGAACAGGAAACATAAGAGAGATTCTATGAACTCCTTGAGCTGGGCATTTTGGAATTTGACTATGACATTCCTTAGAGGTTTTCCTCACAGAATTTCTTTCAGGTGGTGATTAGTGGATTTTTTTTTTCTATTTCTACTTTCCCTTCTTGTTCTAATGGTTCAGCACAATTTTATTTAATTATTTCTTGTATTATTGTATCAGGATTCTTTTGTGATCATAGCTTTCAGGTAGTCTGGTTATTCTTATGTTATTTCTTCTTGGTATGTTCTCCAGATCAGTTTTTTTTTTATTAGATGTTTCACATTCCCTCCTATTTTTTTTTCATTCTTTACCTCTCTCTCACATGAAGAGGCTTTAATCCTTACCAAGGTTAATCTCTCTTACTTACTTACTTCACAGACAATCCCATTCCATTCCCTCTCCTTCAATAGATTGCTTCTTCTGTTTTCCCTGCTCTATTTCTTATCTTCAGTATCTCCCAACTATTGAATTTTTTTTTTACTGCCTATAAACATACTCATATTTTCCCCATCCTCAAGAACCCCTCACTGATTCTTTCATCTCCACTATCATCCTGCCTTCTGTGGCAAAACTTCTTGAGAAGTCCCTAAACTAAGGGTCTACACTGTTTCTCCTCTCACTATCTTTTTAACTCCTTACCTTCTGACTTCTGACTTCAATATTGCACTGAAACTCTTTTCTCTAAAGTTATCATTTACCTAATCATTGTCAAATCCAATGACCTTTTCTCAGTCCTCATTTTTCTTCACCTCTCTGCAACCTTTGAGGTTGTTGAACACTCTCGTCCCTTTGATATTCTCTTCCCTCTAGGTTATTGGGACAATACTCTGTCCTGGTTCTTTTCTTACACATTGAACTACTCTTTCTCAGTCTCCTTTTGTGAATTCTCACCTAGGTCAAGTCTTCTAAATGTAAGTGTCCCATAGGCCTCTGTCCTAGGCCCTTTACCCTTCTCCCTCTACACAACTTCACCTGGTGATTTAATCAGCTTCCATGGATCTAATTATGATCTCTATGCTGATTCTTAAATCTACCTATCCTGCCCTAACTTCCTCCAGTATTACATTTCTAACTACCTTTCAGATATCTTGAAGTAGATTTCCAGTACATATTTTAAGCATGATATGTCTAAAACTAAACCCATTTTTCTTCTTAACCCTTTTCCCCTCAAATTTTCCTGTTATTTTCAAAAGTACCACTATCCATGGAATCTCCTAGGCTCCCAATATAGTTACCATCTCTGACTCTTCACTATCTTTCATCCTCCATATCCAATCCATTGAGAAGTTCTATCAATTTCACCTTTGCAATATTTCTCACAGATAACTCCCTTTTCTCTTCTGATACTGCAGCCATTTTGGTCCAGGTCCTTATTACCTCATGCATGATTTTTTGCAATAGTCTGGTGATGGTTCAACCTGCTTCAAGCCTCTTCCCACTCCAATTCATCCTTTATTCAGCCCATGTCTAACAATGTGATCTCCCCACCTCCACATACACATTCAGTAAACTCCAAGGGCTCCTTGTCACTCGCAGTATTAAATATAAAACCCTCTGCTTAGCATTCAAAGCCCTTCATAACCTCTCCCTAATCCACTCCTTTTCAGTCTTCTTATACTTTGCTCTTCAGTCTAGGGCCACTGATTTTCTAGGTATTCCACAAACAAGACATTCCATCTCTGACTCAGGGTATTTTCTCTAGCTGTCCTCCATGCCAGCAGTACTCTGTCTCCTGATCTCTACCTCCTCACTTCTCTGCTTTCCTTCAAACCCATCTAAATTCCTACCTTCTACAAGAAGCCACCCCCAACCCCTTTTAATTCTAATGCCTTTCTTCTGTTAACTCCTTCCTATCTGTTGTGTGGAGCACATGGGCTTTTCAGGGTGGATTGTGTGAGAGCTTGCCAAAAGCCCTTTTCAGGGCTGTTCATCTACCTTTGATATCCATTTTCACCCAACTCTTACCTGTGGCTCCAAAAAGCTGTAGCAGCCACAGCAGTCACAGCCAGTAAAACCATTTTGACAGAAGGGCTAAACCAGGTTGAGGGTAACCAACAGGCCTCAAACCTGTGGATGATTTAGGGGTATGTCTACCACAAGCATGCAAAGACTCCCCCTGGCAGAATTGATGGATGAGAACAATTTGTCCCAATAGGCATGAAAGGTGTTTGGTCAGACATCAGAGATGTCAGGGTCATCCTCTGCAGCCCTGGTCATCGTGAAGATGTTTGTCTTGCTGCTGAACTTTGATGACTCCGGGAGAGATAATGAGATCAATGACTTTGTGCCACTCTGCTTCACTTAAATCCAAATTGTGAACAAATCAAGGCATCCCCTGTAATGTCTTCAAAATGAAGGAAGAATAACATTTTTCTTGTATATAGTTTGCTTGTACATATTTGTTTGCTTGTTGTATACCTCACTAATTTGTATGTTCCTTAAGGACAGAGCCTTCCTTTTGTCTCTTTTTGTATCCCCAGCACTTAGCTCAGTTTCTCATGTAGTAGATGCTGACTTTTCCATGAAGCCTTTCCAGATGTCCCCAACTACTAGTGCCCTCTATACTCACTTACCTTTATTTACTCACCTTGTATTAATTCTCTTTAAATTTATTCAGAATCCACTTGCATATAACTTGTAATATTTAAGTGATAATGCAAGCATCTTGATAATAGAGTTTGATTTATTTTTGTTTTCATATACGTAGTGACTAGATTTACAGTGGTTCTCAACCTTCCTAATGCCGCGACCCTTTACTACAGTTCCTCATGTTGTAGTGACTCCCAACCACAAAATAGTTTTTGTTGCTACTTTGTAACTGTAATTTTGCTACTGTTATGAACTTATCTGTTATGCAGGATGTCTTTTCATTGTTACAAATTGAACATAACCCGCAGGTTGAGAACCACTTGCCTAGAACATATTAAGTGCTTAATAAATGTTTGGTAACCAATTGATTAATCTTGCCAATGAACTTGTCTTACCCCACTGTATACCACCTTCTTCCATCTACTGGCAAGCATATGATTTGTAAACTAAACTCTAAACAATTATATTATTTTGTAGTTTTATTTTTTGACTTGAGGGCACTTCGTTGCTTTTTTTCCCCCTGGTGAAGCCTAAATCCTATAACCAGTGCTACTTGAAAATGTAATTTAGGTGACAATCATTCCATCACAGTTTTTGAATTCTCTTCAATAAAATAGAAGCTGACTTGTCTGAAATCATATTATACTGTTATTTCTTCCTTATTCTTAAATAGTTTTTTGAGTCTTTCTATATTGTAGAATAAAAAGGCAGAAGTGTCTTTTTATGAATGCAGATTTAGAGCTAAAAGGGACCCTTACCTTCTTCTTGATAGTCTCTGTACCTATCCCAGACCCAGTCAACTTCCTTGTTCTGGAAACACAATCAATTTGATACACTATCGTTGCTTTTATAATGGATAGGTCAAAATATTCCACTATTACTTCACTAACTATCTTTATACATTTCCAAATTCAAATATACCTACCTTCCTGGTTACTGCTCTCATATATATGTAGTTGACTTCATATCACTAAAACGCCAGCTTGTTAAGGATAAGGACTGTCTTCACTTTTGTTTTTATACTCTCAGTACTGAGAACATGCTAAGCACTTATTAAATGAACTTCATTTTTAGTAACATTTTTATGATAGAAAAAAATTAAAGTGGATGATCTTGTTTGGGAAATGGCTAAAAATATGGCATATAACTGTAAAGGGATATTGTTGTTCCATGGGAAATGAAGAATGGGAAAAACTCAGAAATAATGGAAAGACATGAATGACTTGATGCTGAGAGAAAGAAGGGAAACTAGGAAAACAAAGTATATACCATTAACCCAACAATGTAAATGAACATGAATGAAAACAAGTCAAACTAAGTTGAATATTATACAATTATATTCAGCCAATCACATATATGCACATATGCACACATATTATATTTATTCAATTATATATAATTTTGTATGTATGTGTGTATATATATGTATAGCCCCCAAAGAGATGAGAAAATGGACTTCCTTTTGTTGTAGAGGCCAGGGACTATGGTTGTGGTATATTGCCTTTATTGTAAGTTTGTTAATGTATAATATTTCTCAACTCTTTCTTTGCTACAAAGGAAGGTGTGCAGGAGAAAGTGAAGTGGGTATAACCAAAGATTATTGTGATACAAAAATAAAAGACATGAATAAATCTTTAAAATTGCCTCTCAAAATGTATGCTTCTACTAGGGAAGGATAATTTCTTTATATTTCTTCACAGTGCCCAGGCCAAAAAATGCTGTCGAGATTGCCTTAAATTAGATGGCCTGAGAACAGGCTGGATGGCCCAAAACTGCACTCTAATACCTGCTCAGCAACAAATGCGTTATATAATTTTTGATGAGCTTCTTTGTCTCTCCTGAAAAATAGGAGACTGATACTTGACATTCATTCACCTACCTGATAAAAGTGCTGGTGAATAATTTCAAGCTACTCTGGAAATCCGAATGTATGTTTTGAACTTGCCGACCTCTAAGAATTCAATTACAACCTGCTTTATGACTGTGTGATTCAGACCTTTCTGAAACACCTAATGCAGCTTCTCAAATAGTTCTATTTCCTGGAAACCACCTGTAAAATCACTTGGCCAAAGAGGCAGAATAACCCTGCCATGGCCTCACTGACCACCAGCACTCAAACAATATACCTGTTTTCTAGCTCCTTTAGACAGAACTAGATTGTAAGGGCTCTGAAAGAAAGGACATAATAAGGAGATTTACATGGTTCACCAGACTCATGGAGAATTTCCTAAACAACTGCACTAGCCTGATTGAAAATGAGTCAATTATAAGGACTACAGAGAGATGAACTTCCTGAAGCATAATATTAAACCAAGTGGCAAATAACAGCTGTAAAGAAATCAGTTGGGCCTACAGAGAGGAATTACAGGATAAACCTGGATGAAATTGTGAAATATGAAAGACTTGTCTCGGATGCCTTTGGTCCCCCCTTCTTGTGCCTTTCTCAATAGAGCCTAGGACCTTTGTGTTTGTGCCCTCCTCCTCCCAACATTGCTCTTGGGAAGTTATACCCTAATTTGAATTTCAGTAAACCTATGTGTTCTTCCTGGACTATTGTCACTTTAAATTTCATCTCTGATTGGGAAACCAAAATGCTGGTCCCTAATTAAAAGGATTTCAGGCTTCCAGGAACATTTCAAATTCCATCACCTCAAATTTCTTACACGTGTGACTTTGGACAATGACTTATGACTTCCTTTGTAGGAACCTTTCTTTCTCTGTAGAATGGAGGTGTCAGACTATGTGAATTCTAAAGTCTTTCCATCTCCACATTTATGAGTTCTTCCACATTTAGATTCTATAATTTCGGAAATTAAAATACATAAAACTGCCTATGAATAAAGGTAGTCTCAATAGGATGGCCTGTTTTGAGCAGAGGTATAGACTGGCAACCCAGGGAGTGAATAAATGTTGTTACCAATACCTGTAGAATCTCTTAGAAGCTGCATAACATTGTCATTAAAGGGTTAATAACCTTTGGCAAGAATTACCAGTTTATGTGTTATTCTTTTATTTTCCTATTTTTTCTCTTTTAAAATTCAATTACATTTTGTTTTCATTTCCATGTTCTCTATCCCCCTCCTCTCCCTTCCTTACCCACTGAGAAAACCTTTTTGCTGCCCATATTTATTCTGTAGTATTTTAATGTGCTTTCAGAACTGTGGATATGTGCCCTACGTGTCCCAGAGAAGATGATAACCCACACTGTATTTTCAAATTGATTGACTTGTTCATGTATTTCCTCTAGCCCATCCACAGAAGCCTTCCTCTATGTTGATTCTGTTACTCGTTTTACATTTTGTGATTTGTCTATTGGTTAACTCCTGTGTTCAACACATTGCAGGCGTACTTTTCTGATCATCTATTTCCTTAAAATTTTCCCTTATGTCATCCTTTGCAAGATAGTTCATTGTTGAAAATATGCTATAGATGACCTGAGCTCACCAGTGGTTCCACCAGTCTCCTTTTGGTCAACCACAATTTAGACTGTAATTGTCTGTTAAAAGTTTGGGTCTCTGGGCCGTAAAACACTTGACATAAAGAAGATCTGAATACAAATCCTGCTCCAAATGTTTTGGATGAGTTACTTAATTTACATCTGCTTCAGTTTCCTAAACTATAAAATGTGAACAATAATAATCCTTCCCAGGGTTGTTGTGAGGATCCAATTACACAGTATTTGTTAAGTTCTTAGCACAGTGCCTGACACATAGTTGACACTTAAGTTAAATCTTTCCTTCATTCCTTCCTTCCTTTCTTCCTTCTTTTCTTTCTTCCTTCCTTCCTTCTTTCCTTCCTTCCTTCATTCCATCCCTCCATGCAAAATGTTGTTGTGAAAAGAATAACTTTTAAATATGATATGCATGTTCAAAGAAAGTCATGCATAATAATGATTGTAATAATAATATTTAGCATTTACATAGCACCTACTATGTGCTGGGCATTGTGCTAAGCACTTTACAAATATTATCTCATTTGTTGCTCAAAATCCTGTGATAAAAATACTATTATTATCCCTATTTTGCAGTTGAGGAAAACAAAGCAATAGTATAGTAGTCAGTTGCTCATGGTCACATAGCCAATAGGTATCTGGAGGTGGATATGAACACATGCCTATTATTTTAGTAGCTCACATCTATATAGTTATTTCTGATTAACAGAGCATTCTGTGTGAATTCCTTAATTTGATCCTAATTATAAACATATGAGTTCATTAGTATAAGTATTAATATCTTCATTTTACCACCAAGAACTGTTTCTGAGAGATTGTGAATACCCCATGGTCTCACAGAGAATGAGCGGCAGAACTGAGATTTGAGCCTATGTCTGACTCCAAATCTTTTAGTATTAGGACTCAAGGTTGTAAGTCTTGATAATATTGCCACCATTGAACAGCTATGTGTCCCTGTGTCTATCTGTTCACCTAACTGGGTCTCCTTAGATAGGAGTGGTTAGAATAGATGAAATATCAAGTAATTTTAAACACTAACAGTCATTAAATCTATGAATTGCTTGGAAATACACACAAACAAACATATTGTGCATACAATTGTCTGCATTATCCTGTGACCGTTTCCCAGAGACATTTCCTAGCTAGAGCCTGGAAAATATATATTGTAATTCTGGACATATTTAATATAAAAAACAGAAATAAAAAGAAGGGAATCTGTTTTTTTTCTACAAACAAAAGAACAGAATACACTTGGATTCAAACTCTTAACTTTTTCATCCTTGGAAGCTTAAAAAAAAAGTATGTGGCAGTTAAACTTAGAGACATTTTTTAATTAAGTTTACATTGAGTGACCTATAGAGCAGACACGTGAGCATAATTGGATGCTGGGAAATGTTTGCATACAGAATGGCATTGATATTTTCGATGGAGTGATGACTAGCTGAAAGTATGTCCTGACATCCTTATGCCAGGGCATGATGGATCAGAGGGGAGTGCTCTCATTTATCACATTTCTCTGCTCTTGAATGGTTGGTTTGGTTTCTAAATATAATCAAATTCCAAGATAGGTTTTGCAGTCTCTCTTTGATAATGTGCTTTTATTCTTTAGGGTTATTCTAATCCACTGTTGTCTCTAAGCATGAGAGAGACCTAGAAATCTAGTGCTGGACTCTGTTCATTGATCCAAAGGAAATAAGATTTTGCCTTTATTTTTTAGGGTACAGTTCAAAAATATTGATTCAAAAAGAGTTAAGCATGTTCTAGTTACTTGTCACTAATGGTCTTCCCCTCTCCTTCCTGCCACTCTTGGGATTTAGTCTTCTTAGATCCATCTTAATGTGAAAACAAAATGGGGTGTGTTGTTTGCATAGAAATGCTAATATATCCAAAAGGCCACCTGTTGTCATGAAAAATTGTAAGAATATGGAGTGCCTTTACTGTGTTAAGATCCCAGGAGGGAAAAGTCAGCAGGTCCACAAAAAGAACACAGCTAGTCTCTCTAGGAAACCCAGCAAAATGAAGACAAGTTGTTTCTAAAGTCATCCCCACAGTGGTTCAACACCACTCTAGCCCTCCCTTTATTTTTCCATAAAGAAAGAAGATTATCTTTTAATAGAAGATGCCATATAAATCCTAATTATTATTTTATTATCATCACCATTGCTAGCATTATTATGTATGAGTTTCCTTGAGTGTGTGTACCATATTCAAAAGGGAAGTACAAAACAAAGTAAATTCAGAATATAAACACGAATCTAAAATAACGTCATATAAAGCTTGGTTGAAGAAAAGAGGGAGTTGTATTGATTCTTTTGTTTTCATTTTATAGTAACTGGTGAATATGCCTCTAAGCCCTGGAATTTAACCCTTTCTTAAAATATGGAATTCTGTTAAAGCAAAAACAGTGGAAACAGTGAAGGTATCTGGTAGTAACTGTGCAACATTCCCCACTCATATTTTCCCACCTCTCTGTCAGGAGCAGGGAGGTAATTTCCACAATTAATCAGAGTTCAACTTCCCTTCAGGATTCTTTTCATTTACACATTGCAGTCAATGTGTATATGGTTCTTCAGATTCTCCTTATTTTACTGTGTTTGGGGGACCAGATAGTCACTACTGGTTCTTTATGATTCCTCCTGCTCAGGCCTGGAGATAGGCTCATTTTCTGGGAGGAGAGTTACAGTCCCATGTGATGTATAATTGATGCCTGGTTTTTTGACTGGCATCCCAGTCATATCTTCTGAAGTTATTTTTGTGACTTTCTTAGGTCAGCATTCTCTCTCTTTCCCACATCCTCTCCTTCTCTCTTTCATCTTAAGTAGAATATAACCTTAAAAAGTTTAGACTAAAATATCCCCTTCAATTAAGGAGCTCAGGAGTGACTTGACAGAGAAAAGGGGGGAAAAAGGGAAAAGCCTTTATGACTTAGAACAAAGTCTCTTGGTTAAAATGAAAATGAGTGGAAAGAAACTGGTATATTACAAATCTTTTTCTCTCTCCCTAGGTAAATCACACTAACTAAAAGCAGTTGGTAAACAAAGCAAATTCTGTAAAAAAAAAAATGCTTCTTAGTGGAATGATGATTTAGTTTTCGTTGGTCATTGCCAAATTCCTGAAACAGAGGAGTGTTTACATGCAGCTGTGAATTTCAGTTAGCTAGCAATGTAATTATATGCAAAATATAAGTAAGAGAGAAGAACAAATGGGCTGTGACAAAAAGGCTCGTTTCATGGGGCAAAAGTAAAGATTTTTCTTTAGCTTAATGGATTGGGAGCAAGAAATCCTGGGGCCTAATCTAGGCTTGGGAAGTAAATCCTAGAGTGAATTTTGTTGAGTCACTTCACTTATTTCTTCATCTATAAGATGAGGGGTCTGATTACCCTGTAAAAGAAAAGCCTTAGAGGGGAACATGATAGTAGTCTTTAAGTATTTGGGAAGCTGTCACGAAGAAAAGGGATTAGACTTGTTCTCCTTGGCCCCAGTGGCAGAATTTGCAGAGAGACACATTTCAACCCAGTTTAAGAAAAAAAGCTTCCCAACTAGAATCACCCAAAGACAGAATGGGATACCTTGGGAGATTGTAAGTCCCCTTTTGATGGAAGCCTTTAAGTGGAGAATGATTGTGTGGCCTGTGTGACCCAGGTGACCTGAGTGTTAGCTGTGTGACCTTGGGCAAGTCACTTAACCCTTTTACCTCAAATCAGAGGATGCAAAACCTGTACATGTGTGTATATATGTATTATATACACACAGGTGGCCAATGTGGACATTTTTTTTTGCTAGGTTATGCATATTTGTTAGGAAAGTTGGTTATAATTTAATTTTTAATTTTTCCAATTGGGTAAAGAGAGAGCAAGAGATTATAAATGCTTGCATGCATACAGGCATATCTAACTATCTATCACTGTCCCTATCTAATGTATATGTACGCACACATACTATACTATATAAATACACACATATGTAACTATATTGAGCATATGTATAGTATATGTGTATATGTATATGTATATATTCTATACTAGATATTCATGTACTATAATATCTATAAGAGATAGTTAGATATGCCTGTATATATGCAAGCATTTATAACGTTTTTCTCTCTCCCTAATTGAAAAACAAATTAAATAATAACCAATTTTAATACAAATATGCCCTGTCTAGCAAAACAAATTTCCACATTAGCTACCTCTCTCCCCTCTCTGTGTGTCTCTCTCTGTCCCTGTCCCTCTCTCCCCTCTCTGTCTGTCTCTCTCGGTCTCTGTCCCTCTCTGTCTCTCTCTCTCTGTCTCTGTCCCTCTCTCCCCTCTCTGTGTGTCTCTCTCGGTCTCTGTCTCTGTCCCTCTCTCCCCTCTCTGTGTGTCTCTCTCGGTCTCTGTCTCTGTCCCTCTCTCCCCTCTCTGTGTGTCTCTCTCGGTCTCTCTGTCTCTCTGTCTGTCTCTCTCTGTCTCTGTCCCTCTCTCCCCTCTCTGTGTGTCTCTCTCGGTCTCTGTCTCTCTCTCTCTGTCTCTCTGTCTCTGTCTCTCTGTCTCTGTTTCTGTCTCTCTCTGTCTCTGTCCCTCTCTGTCCCTCTCTGTCCCTCTCTGTCTGTCTCTCTCTGTCTCTGTCCCTCTCTGTCTGTCTCTCTCTGTCTCTGTCCCTCTCTCCCCTCTCTGTCTGTCTCTCTGTCTCTCTGTCTATCTCTCTCTGTCTCTGTCCCTCTCTGTGTGTCTCTCTCTGTCTCTCTGTCTGTCTCTCTGTGTCTCTGTCCCTCTCTCCCCTCTCTGTGTGTCTCTCTCTGTCTCTGTCCCTCTCTGTCTCTCTGTCTCTCTCTGTCTCTGTCCCTCTCTCCCCTCTCTCTCTCTCTGTCTCTCTGTCTCTGTCTCTCTGTCTGTCTCTCTCTGTCTCTGTCCCTCTCTCCCCTCTCTGTGTGTCTCTCTCTGTCTCTCTGTCTCTCTGTCTCTCTGTCTGTCTCTCTCTGTCTCTGTCCCTCTCTGTCTCTCTCTCTCTGTCTCTCTGTCTCTGTTTCTGTCTCTCTTTCTCTCTGTCTGTCTGTCTCTCTCTTTCTTTTTCTCTCCTTTCCTTTCTTCCCTCTTCCCTTCCCTTTACCTCTTCACCTTCCCTATGATCTGTGTGAAAATGTAAGGAGTAACTTTGTATAGACTTGAAGTCAAGGCTGGAGGTAGAATGAAGCACTCTTTACTGGAAACACCTCTCAGACCCATAGTATTTCTACCATCCTTGGAAGCACCTTGAGAGTTTTTTATTCAGGGCTGTTTTATCCTTGTAGCTAACTTTGATCCTTGTAACTTGTAGGCCCTTAAGTCAAGCATCCTAACAGTCCATCAGGACGGTTAAAAGTTATAATTTCTAACTTTTTTTAATTCGTAGGCATTATTAGTGTTTGGGTACTTATTAAAATGTATTAGTGCCATAATTATCCATGATATATTTGTTTTGGATTAAAATCTCTTTAATGCATTAATATGCATCTTAATTCTGTGTGCTAAATAAACATTCCTCCTCCACATCCCTTTAAAAGTAAAAAAATCAATAAATCTGAGTATATTTAATTGAACTGCAATTTTATAAACAGTGCTATAACACAAAAAAATCCGTTTTGTAAGAAAATGATTTAAAATGGCAAATAGGTGGCACAGTGGATTGGTTGCTGAGCCTAGAGTCAAGAAACTCATCTTCCTAAATTCAAATCTGACCTCAGATACTTAGTAGCTCTGTGACCCTGGGCAGGTCACTTAACTCTTTTGAATCAGTTTCTTCACCTGTAAAATGAAAGAGAGAAGGAAGGGGCAAATAACTTCAGTGTGTTTGCCAAGAAAACCCCAAATAGGATCAGTAAGAATTGAACATGACTGAAAATGATTGTACCGATTTAAAGTTTCCGAAGAAATGTAAATAATGTCATCCTAGGTTATATTTTTCAAAAGGAAAATACAAAAGAGTAAATTTTGAAGAATATAAGCAGGAAACTAAAGTAATGTCGTACAAAGTTTGGTTGAAGAAATTGGGAGTACTTTCATCGGGAAATGAATGATATAGGAGGGATACACATTATTTGCAAGGCTATAACATTCAAAAGCCATTAGACTTAGTCTGTATAGTGCCATGCAGAAGTTAGAACCAAATAATGTCAGTCACAGGAAAATCAATTTTGGCTCAGGATAAATAAGAACTTCTTAATCATTTGAACTATATTACTTGTAAAATAATGAGTTCCTTATCAGTTGAAGTGTCCCAATGCATCAGAGATATTACAGAAGGGATTTCTGCATGGCATATGAGAATAAACTAGATAAATCCTAAATTCTTTCCCACATAAATCAATCATTTTAACCAAACACTTATTATTCCTATCATATTTCATGCATTGGACTAGGCATTGTGGATACAAAGACAAAAAAGGAAAAAAAAAAAAAGAAAAAGAAATAGCCCCTGCCTCCATGCACTTATTTGCTATTTGGGGAACAACATGTACACAAATAAATAAATCCAAAGTATATTAATAGTAGAAGCAAGATAAATTTACAGCTGGGTGCAAGGTAGTGATTGAGCTGAACTTTGGCTTGGAAGAGATTATAAGATAGTTTTGAGGCAGAAATTAATTCTAGGTATGGGGCACAATTTCCACAAAGATGTGGGGATGAAAGATGGAATTCATGTGTGAAGGACAGTAAGAAGGTAATTTTGACTGCAATGTAGAGTATACAAAGAGGAGCAGCATCAAAAGTCTAAAAAGGTAGCCCTGAACCTGTTTGTGAAAGGCTTTAAATGTGCAACCACAGGGAATCATTTGAACTTTCTGAACCTAAACTGACATGGTCAGACCTGTGTTTCTGGAATATCACTTTGTCAGTTATGTTGAGGCAATTAGGCAACAAAACGGCATGTTGTGCTTGGAGTCAGGAAGACCTGAGTTCAAACCCAGCCTCAGACACTTAATAGCTGTGTGACCCTGGATGAGTCACTTAATCTTCTTCAGCCTCAGTTTCTTCATCTATGAAATTGGGGTATTAATAACAATGACCTGCCACAATTTTTGTGAGGATACAATAAGTTAATGTTTGTTGAGTGTTTTGCAAATCCTTAACCAGGGCAATAAGAGGGATATGTGGAGGCAAGAAAATCTGCTTGTTGTTTCTCTCAAATCACTCCTCTCATTGGCAGTGGCCTATTCCTTAGTAGGTGGTGGCCTATCACTGCTTAAGCCTTGGCCCAGCCCTTTCTAGGGTCATAAATATGACTCTAACAAGGCTTTTGCCTAAGTTTATTATAGTGTAGCAATTACAATAGAGTTATTTTGAAGATTAATTAGCTAACATTTGTCATGTTCTCTGGTGATGAGGTGCTAAGTACAATCATCTTTGAATACATTATATTGTATTGCATGCTGCAAGTGTTCCAATTTAAAATAAAAATGTGGTATTCAGTAGGAGGATGTAATTATTAATGTTTTACACCAATTATAGGCTGTGGGTTTGATATGGTGTTTACACTTGAAATACAGACAGAACATCTGTCCTTTCAATACTTTTTAATTTTCCTTTTCTCTTTTGATTAAATATTTCCCTGTTATTTAGAAGGCCACTTTGATCAAATTTCCATTTTTTAAATTTTAGTATGTAATGACCTAATTAGCTTTCATAAAGCTTACCTACATCCAGGCCAAACACACATTTTCTTAGCTGCTCCCATGAACCAACTGATATATCACAACTTTCATTCTTCACATGGATAGTATTATATTTGCCATTACTTGTAACCTTGGCTTTTTTAAAAATGCGAAGTTATATCATTTCTTCTGAGATGTTAAGTTATCACTAGGTGGCAGGAGTACAAGATTTATGCATTTATGACTTGAACAGAAAATTTTCTGTAGGTATGAGTCATATATTATATACACAATTTCAGCAAGTTGGTAAATCGGTTAAAGCAGAAGTCAGAGATGACTCCTTATAGATTGTGAATCTGAGAAATTGGGAAGATAATGGTTCCCTCAACCACAATTTGGACTTTTGAAGGAGGGGAATGTTAATGGAGAAGCTAATGAATTCTTTTGATGGTTGTTGTGGGGAAATGTGGGGTGGGGGACATTAAATTCGAGTTGCCACCAGAATATACAATAAAGTTATCCAGCATGCATCTGGTAATATGGAAAAAGAGTTCATAAAAGATCCCAAGTCAGGATGCAACTTTTCAGGTAAGCCTATTTGAGGGCTTACCAAAGGTAAGGGATATCCCCTTCCTCTTTACACACATTTGTCCTACAGAAACAGCTAGCCATCTTCCAGAGTTTTACCTGAAGAGCCAGCATGTAAACTTAACTGCTCTGAGTAGAACATAAAGGAAACTTATATTATGACTGCATGTGTTCTATCTGTTCGTTACAAAAGTTAAAAGGGCATCTGCCTTGTAGTTGTCAGATCTTCTCCCTTCTCAAGTAAAACATTCAACTTTTTAAAAAATGAACAAAATACTCTCAATAACTTCACTGAGTAATATACATTTGTGTTTCTTCTTGGTTATCAGTTCAATACTGTTCAGTGTTGTATGAATGGATGAATGTTTTTCAGTACCATCATGAATAAACATTGATACACAGCTTCCCTCTTGAATCATCCTGAGCAGAATAATGAACACCTACAGACAAAAGATTCTAGTCCTCAATCACACCCACACACCCACACCCACACCCACACCCACACAACCACACACACACACACCCACACACCCACACACACCCACACCCACACTTTATACTGGAGATTCAACAGAGATGACCATATCTTTTTTTTTTCATTCCTTTTCAGTATCATGCTGAATTTGACCTGAGCCCTAAAGAGTAAACCTGGTCAAAAGGAAAGTTACTGTACTCCTTATAATATTTTTAATTCATCCTTCCAGAACCAGGAAGTTAATTGAATTTCACAACCAAACACTGTTCTTTGGTGATTTTTATCTTGCCTTTTCTGACATAGATGATTAAGAAAATTTCCTGGATGCTCATGTAAATTTCATCCAAATGATTTAATTTCCTCTGTTGAAGCAGCTAAACTCAGGATAAAAATCCAAGCACTAGTATCATTAACCACTCAAGTCTCTAGCCTGTGAATAGGAATGTCAGCTACATTAATCAATAAGCATTTGTTAAATCCCTACTCTGTGCCTGACCCTGTGCTAGACATAGGAGATACAAAGACAGAAAATGAAATAGTCATTTCCTTAAAGAAACTTACATTATTTCAAGAGAGAAAGCATGTACATGCATAAGCATGTACATGATACATAGAAAATTTTAAAAAGCCTTTTTTTGGTGGGGAGGTGACACTAGTAGGTGGAGGACCAGGAAAGGCTTAATGTAAAGTTTGTATCTCCAGCAGAACTTTGCAGGAAAGAAGGAATCCTAAGAAGTAAAAGCGTTAAGGGAGAACATCATAGGCATGGCAACAGTTAATGCAAAGACAGAATAGGAAATGGAGTAGTATGTGAGGTTCAGTAAGGAAGTCAGTTTGGCCTGTCCATAAAATGTGAAAGAAGATTAAAATACAAAGGAAGGTAGGTAGTTTGGGATCAGGTCAAGAACAAAGGGACTGAGAATAGCACTGAGGTTACAAACTTGCATTATGCCAGAAAGATGTTGGTGCCCTTGAGAGAAAAATGAGGTTCAGAAGAGGGATTGTTTTGAAGGAGAAGATGATGAACTCTGTTTGGGGTGAGCTGTTTAAGATACATGTAGGACAGGTAGTACAGAATGTCTAGAGCTTTAATTCATCCTGAAAAAATTTCCCTGAGCCTTACTCATATTTATACTGGCATCCCTGCCTCTCCCCTATGATCTCACTACTTTCTTCTGTGTCCCATAAAAGCAAACTCAGAGGGTTTGGATATCTGCTCAGAAGATACAATCACAAGTAAAGGTATATTTTGATTATATCAAAAGGTGAAATAAAGTATAGAAAAAATGTTAATTTATATAAACTTTTGTTTACAGATGTTTGCACATGATAAAGAAGGACATGGTAAATCTTGAAGGATTTCTTCTTCGGTTTCTTCCCCTTACCCAGATAATACAGGAAGTTCCTGACTGACACTAGCCATTATATTATCACCAACCCACTTTGTTAGCTTCAGCAAGATAAAAATATGAGCCCCTTCATTTTTTAAGTCAACTAAAGTCATGCAGAATAAGTCTAATCTTCCTTTCAAAAATAATCTTTCAAATATTTGAAAGTCACACTCCTTTCCCCCTGTACATAAAATCTTCTTTTCCTCCCATCCTTAAACATCAAAATTCTTTCAAATAATTCAATTCAATAAAAAATGCTTACAAAGCCTCATTATGAATATTCTTGCTCTGTTGCCTCTTTATGTCATATAGCTAATCCTGGATTCTTAAATGCTAAGCAAAAAGTTCATAAGCTCTGACAGGTTCTACCATGCAAATAAAGTTTTCAATATAGCCCAATCACAACTGAGTCTCTTTTCCAATGTCCAACCTAATTAACTACAGAAAAACATATCAGCACATGGCTGACTAGTTGGTGATTATCCCTTTTTTTGGCCATGGTAATCCATGAAATAAATGACAAATTTTAAAAATTTGTCTCAGTTACACAGACTGATTCTCTAGTGACAGTGGCAGAGTGGGAGGAAATTGATGGAAGGTATTATGAATCACACTTTTTAAATCATTAACAAACTGTAATTGACTATTGACCATTTAGTTATGTGAGGTCCTTGTCCAATAATTAATGAATGACTTTATTGCTAGAGGAACTGAATTATATCAATCTTGACCTTCTTGCTATAGATGAAACCCAAAGAAAGGAAGAAGCTGCATCTAATTGAAAGGATTACTGAAATACACCTTGGAGAGACAAAGAAAGGAATTTTTATTGGTTTTTATCATATGCCTAAAAGCAACAATTAATATTATTTAATAGTACATATATATACATATATATATATATATATATATATATATATATATATGTTCATCACATAATTCACTAATTACAAGTATTACCAAAAATATCGCCATGAAAATAATTGCAACTTACTCATCAACAGTGGCTCCTGATGGTGAATTAGGTAAAAAAATAATCCTACTTGCAACTTGATAATACTCACTAATTTTGATCAACATATCCTATGATGCATGGCATCTTCACTGCAGAGGTAATAAATGGTGCAGATGGAGAAAAATAAATGGAAAAGTTTGGTTAAGGAGGAAGGACTGAGAGAGGGTAGAACTGAAGATTATGCAGAAACTTCATTCCATCATATCAGAAACACTCTCTTTGAGGAAAAGAATCAGTAAGTGCTACACATGCTGAGTGCCAGATAATACTTTAGAAGATGAAATAGATTGTACTTTAACAGACTGGGGAAAATATTTTATTGACATGAGACTTGTCCCTGAGTCTGATTATTATTTATCAAGTACATGCTAGGTGGCAGGCACTGTGCTAAGCATTGGATATAGAAAGAAAGACAAAAGACAGTTCCTGTTCTTAAAGAGCTTATAATATGATGAGGAGACAATATGCAACCAACTACCTATAAACAAGCCGGGTATCAGATAAAAATAGAAGGTAGGCACTATTTCCACAGAAATGCTGAAAGACTTCTTGTAGAAAGGTATAAATTTATCTGAGACTTGAAGAAGTGATAGAAATCAAGTCAGAGATAAAGAGGGAGGGAGTTCCAGGCATGGGGCAAGTGAAAATACCTGGTCAGGAGATGGAGTGTTTCTTTGAAGAAATAGCAAGAAAGTTAAAGTCACTGAATAACAGTAGCAAGTTAGTTGAAGGGTATAGTGCCAGTGCAATGTTTGCAGCACCAACAGTGACTATCAATATTCCCATATAGTTCTTGATCACAAAATATAGCAGAATCTCCATATAGAGGATATAACTGAAGCATTTATTTAGATACCAGAAAACCAAATCCCAAAACCAGTAAGCTGATTGCATCATAGTAGCAAAGAAGCTAATAAACCATAACAACACAGAGAGCCACAGCATCCTTTAGCCTTCCCACAAGCCAATATAAGATCAATATTTACTCATGAACCTCTCTATCTCCTTGCTTGAGTTCTGTTCTCTCCTACCAGCTCTCTAGCTCGAACTCCCAGCTCTGCTTTACTTTTCAGCAAATTCCTTCCACCACAGGCTCCATGTGACTACATTCAGCATATCAGGGGATAGAGTTTACTTTCAAAGTAGGGGAAGTCTTCAAATTCCTATTCCCATTACAAAGGGGTGTTTTATTTGGAATCAGAATATTGGAGTTCAAATGCTTGGTCTGCCACTAATTAGTTCTATGACTTTGTCCAAACCAGTTAACTTCTTTAGCCTCAGGTCTGTCATTTATAAAGTAAGGATGATGAACTAAATGACTTCTAAAGTCTCTTCCAGCTCCAAATCTGTATTTCTCTGAACCTTCTCTATTGCCTTCAAGGAGTTTAACATCTAATAGTAAGGTCATACATTTTTCTCACATTAGAGTTTACTGTCCAATTGTGATGATAGCACATGTACACATTAAGTATCATGATCATGTTAAGAGGTAATATTCTAAATTCATATTATTGAACTTCAACATTAACAAAAGAGTCCTTTAAGTCTTATCTAATTGACTTTCTCTCAGCATCCATGGAAAGATATATGGAGAGCAGTAAATTACAAGAAGACTGGAAAGGCAAAAATCAACCAGGTTATGAAGTCTCAGGGTAGAAAGAGAGGGAGGAGAGGAAGGTTTGGACAAAGTCCCATACAAAAAGTTAGGAAGTAGAAATCACTTTTAGCTGGTATGGTCAGAGAAGACTTTGTAGTAGAAGGTCTGAGGATGGGAATTGAAAAAAAGAGAGGGATTTCAAGAGGTATAAAAGCAGTGATCTTTAAATGTCATGGTTTTGAGTTCCTTCACCATTAGATTACTTTCCTCAATATGAGCCAATATGTAATGCAACTGCTATAAAAGTTAATGTAATTGGAGGCTGTATTATTATAAAAATAGCACTCAAAGGAAGGGAGGTAGTATTTTCACTGTATTTTGTCCTGGGCTGCTTATACCATGTATATAAGATTTGTTTGGGGGCATTTTTACAGACAATAAAAAAAAAACAGTGTGTTTTCAGAGATGAACAACTAATATGCTTAATAGATATTTAGCTTTAAACATTTAATTGTATTCTAATTTTTTGAAAATTAGAAATGTCTATTTGAGATGTATGATAACTCTATACTAATTGGGCTTGTTTATTAAATAAAACACTCCACTATGCCAGATAGCAGTGTTGTTCCATTTTGCATATATAATTGGTGTTTTATTGATTTTTAAAGTTTTAAACTTAGGCTTGAAATTTAAGTGTAGGAAAACACATTATTATGCAGAAGGAAATGATCACTTATTATTCCTAAGGAGAAATCTCCCTGCTATTAACCATCAATCAGAATGTGAAGCTAATGAGCCGACGAACTGAATAAAACTATCTTTAGTAATAATTAATATAGTACTTAATAAGAAGATGTGAGGTTTAGAAAATAAACGCACTGGACACATAGGATGCCATGGAAACTGTAATCTTATTAGAAACATACTCATTGTTTAAAGGTACAGCATCCTATAGTGTCATGTAGGAGAAAGATTACACTACTCTGCTTGGACCCAGAAGGTAGAACTAGAAATGAATAGGTGAGGAAGATTTTTGTTTTGTTTTGTTTTTGTTCAGCAGAAAGAAGAACTTCCTAACATCAACAGATGTTCAACAAAAGGGCAGCCTACCTTGTGAGGCAGTGAGTGCATGGTTCCTGCAAATAATTAGAGATGGGATAGTTATTTTTCCGTGGACACAGAATCACACAATTTAGAACAGGAAAAGATGGCCAAGAATAAAAGGTCCAACTCCCCAAACTTTATAAATGAGAAAATTGAGATACAAAGAAGAAAAATTACTTGCCCAAGGTCATACAGGTAATAAGTAGCTGAAATGGGATTTGAAATCAGATCAGTCAGATGTTGAAGAGAGGATTCTAGCTTTATGGAAGATTGGAGATCCGAGCATTCCTTACTTCTAGCTCTAGAATGCTATGATGCTATCATCCTGACTTAAATAATTACTATCTGGGAATGACTCTTGGATGTCTTCCAGAAATACCACTCACTTATTTCAGGAATCACTACAAAATGAATTTCTCTTCTGAAAATTTTTCTTCTTTGTTTTCCATGCCCCTTTTAGTTAAGTGAACATTTCCCACTACTCTTGTGACAGAAAATAGGAACTGACACCATTGATCCTCTGACAATAGTCTTCCTCAGGCTTGAATTACTTCTTTTGACTTTACTTAAAGCGGAAAAATAAAGCATAAAGAAGAAACTTCCTAAGCCCTTTATGTTTTTTTTTTGGTTTAATTTCTACTCACTAGAATTCCATACATTCCAAATGCTTCCTGAGGTTGTTTGTCTTATCAGCAATCATTTTAAAAGTACAAACCAACAAAACAGAGAGTTATGTTTCTGGCCTATAGACTCACACAGTACAAAACAAAACAAAAAAAAAACACTCCTCCATCAGAGAAAAAGGAAGGGAACTATGATGATTCAGTGGATTGTGGTGAGAAAAGATGCATTTTCTAATGACATTCTGATTCAGTGGGCACCGCTACCTTTGACTCACTTTTAAAAAATTTTCTTGAATATTATTTTGCTGATTTATTTTAAAAAATCATTTTAATTTCAATATCCCTTTCTTCTCCCCTCATTATTGAGCCATGCCCAATGATAAACATTTAAAAAGAACCAGAAAGGGGCGGAGCTAAGATGGTGGAGAGTAAGCAGTGACTTCTCCAAGCTCCCCAAGAATTTCATCCTTGGGAACTAAAAAGTAAATTTGAGTGGATTTAAGAGTGACAGAACCCATTGGGAGACAGAGAGTGACAGATTCCCAGCCCA